>CM053027.1:120521100-121053600 GCA_028564925.1 Lithobates sylvaticus | reverse complement strand
AGGGATAGTCGAGAACAAGCCAAGATCGGTAACTTGAATCAGACATAGAAGACAAAGCAAGATGCACACGGAAGCTAAACACACAAAGTTGATCAGCAGGGTTGGCTTGCAGTGCACAGGTTAATATAGAGTTCTCCGATAGGGGCTGGGGTGGAGACATGCTAGAGGAGAGATTATAAAAGCAGTCAGGTGAGAGTTGCTGGTCTCTAGAGGTGAACACATGGAGGAAAGGTAAGCTGACAGACAAACACTACTGCATAACCATGACACTCACCTTTTCTACCTGGATTAGGAGGGGCAACACTGGGAAGGAACAAGAGCACACAAAAGCAGGCCTTAGGCACCTTTCACACTTATACGATTTGTCCCACGATTTGGGACTGCAAGTAGCATGACAAGTCATTCCCCATGATTTCCAATGACAGCCATTCATATTAGTACGACTTCAAGACGTTCCGACTTCAAAGTAGTCCCTGCACTACTTTTGTCCGATTTTAATGCCACTTACACAGGCATTCCTTGAAATTGCGGCAAAATCGCTGCAAAAATCGCGACCGCGGCAAAATCGCGCAACTTTGAAGTCGCACAAGTGTGAAAGGGGCCTTAATAAAGACTTGCTTTTTGGCTCTCCCCTTCTTTTCCAGTGTTGCCGCTGGGGGAGGAGGCTGAACTGAGTCTTTGCCCCGGGAGGAAGAATGTATAGCTTCGCCTCTGTATCTAATGCCTTGGAAATTATTTCGTACCCTTCTCCTGATACCTTTTAACAATGAGATCCCTTGATGTTTTGGAAGCTCTCTGCGGACCATGGCTTCTACTGTAGGATGCGACTAAGAAAATGTCAGGAAAGACCTACTAGAACGGCTGAACTTTATTTGGGGTTAATCAGAGGCTCTTTAAAATGATGGCAGGTGTGTACTGAGTCCTATTTAACATGAGTTTAAATGTGATTGCTTAATTCTGAACACAGCTACATCCCCAATTATAAGGGCATGCACACTTATGCAACCACATTATAGTTAGTTTTTTATTTTTACTCCCTCACCCCCTAAAAAAAGATTTCATTTTGTTTTTCAATTGAGTTTTACAGTTTATATGTCATATTAAAATGTGGAAAAAGCTCTGAAATGATTTATCTTTGTCTCATTTTTTTACATCACAGAAACCTGACATTTTAAGGCCTCATGTATACTGAGGCTGTTAAACGGACGTTCAGAGGCAGTTGGACGTTTTTTTTCAACTGCCCCTGAACTCATTCAATGTTATCTTATGTGACCATGTACACAGTTTCGTTTACAGTTGTTTTTAGGAAGTTGCGTTTAACAGCCTTTCCTTGAAGGCAAAAAAATGAGTTCAGACACCAAAGATTTCCATGTTTCAGATGCCAAATGCGGCTAAACGCGGTTAAACGCGGTACCGGCATTTAGCCGCGTTTTCGTTTATAAGCGTTTTTAAAAAAGGTGCCCTATTTTTTTGACATTACAAATCTCAAAAATGATGGCAAATTATGAAAAACTATTAAAAAAATATATTTTTAAAAATTGTATTTGCTTGCAATAATTCATAGACCATTTATATACCCTAATGAGCCCTTGATCCAATCCAATACACCACTAGCATTGCTGTTATCCGAAGTATAATTGGAATTTGACCCATATGTTGTTAGATTTGAACAAGCAACTTGTGGCAGGTGACGTGGCAGGTGACGTGGCACAACTTGTGGCAGGTGACGTGGCAAGTGGACAATCCACAACTTGTGGCAGGTGACGTGGCAAGTGACGTGGCAAGTGGACAATCCACAACTTGTGGCAAGTGACGTGGCAAGTGAACAATCCACAACTTGTGGCAGGTGACGTGGCAAGTGACATGGCAAGTAGACAATCCACAACAGCTCAAATTGAAAGTTAAAGTTACACACGGCAGTGAAAGATTCATCCCTTATCGGAGGGATCAATAAAAATTTCATCCAAGCAAATCGAAAAACTTCAAGGCTGACAGCTGCACTGTCTTTTAAGAACCCATATAAAAAACAACTAAAATAAAACCATTATAAATCTACCTTAAAAAAATAAATAAAATACACCTCTCTATTTTGGGAGAAATCTCTGAGCTTCTGCCTAGGCAGTCCAAGGTCTGTCTAAGCAGAACATTCTAGGAGAATTTTATCACAATCTACACACGGTGGGATGCATTTGTAACACTAAAGCTGGGTACACACAGTTTGTTTATCACAAAATATATCTATTAAATATAAAACAAAAAACAGATAGTCCCGCTAACAGAATACAATAGCACAGCAGGGGGTTTCCTGCATCCGCCTTTCTTGTGTGGATGCAGGAAACCC
Source organism: Lithobates sylvaticus (assembly GCA_028564925.1). Lineage (NCBI taxonomy): Eukaryota > Metazoa > Chordata > Amphibia > Anura > Ranidae > Lithobates > Lithobates sylvaticus. The sequence continues at coordinate 121,051,259 of CM053027.1, read as the reverse complement.
CCTGCTGTGCTATTGTATTCTGTTAGCGGGACTCCTCCACTGTCAGAATGCACTGATCAGTGCTGCAGCTGATTAGCTGAAAACTGCTGATCAAAGGAAATTTTCCAGCAAGGTCATTAGACAGAAGCCAATCTAATGATCAGCTTCTGTCGAACTGGGAGGGCTCCACACCGATTGGAATTCAGCCAGGCCCTGTTGAACTGGACGATTTTTGATCCGTGTGTACCCAGCTTAAAGTTATATTGAAGTCTATTGAAGTCAAACATGTTTTTCTTACCTGCTCTGTGCAGTGGTTTTGCACAGAGCAGCCCAGATCTTCTTCTCGGGTCCCCCGTTGGAGCTCCTGGCCCCTCCCTCCTGCCAAGCGCCCCCACAGCAGGGGGCCTTGTGCCTTTAGAACCACTTTAACTTTCTACTAGCTTAAGGCCCCTTTCACACGACGCTGATCCGCTTCCACGGAGTCCGCCGGCTCAGCGGGAGATCTCTCCGTTGATCTCCGCTGAGCCGGCGGATGACAGGTCCCTCTCTGCTCACTGAGCGGGGAGGGGCTTATCGAGCGCCACTGGTTTCTATGGAGAGATCGGATGAAAACGCACAGCGTGTCCCTTTTCATCAGATCTCACCCGATCCGATAGCGACGGATCCAGACGTAGGGCCATCCGTCTGCTTTTGATGGATCGGACCGGGTCGGATGTCAGCGGACATGTCACCGCTGACATCTGTCGCTCCATAGAACAGCATGGAGCGCCCGTTCAGGTCCGCCATCAAAACTGACCTGAACGGTCAGTCAGTGTGAAAGGGGCCTACCAGGTAAGAAGTAGCAGCAGGGGGCAAAGCTGTATGACAACATGTACACACACAGCCCAGAACTGGAACTGTACATAATCCCTGGACCAGAATTTTAGTTCCAGGAATAGATACTAACCTTGGATGCTGCTTAAACAAAAGATGATCTTTTTGGAAGAAATGGATTGTTACAAAAGGTATAATTTGATTTCTTTGAGAATAATAAATAGCTGGAAGTCTTACACATTACCTACATGCGTGCTTATTATGAAAAATATAAGCAGAACACTTGTATAATTTACCTTTGAATACATAATAAAATATTTTGGCAAGGAAAAATATAAGCGAAGCTTAGCTTGTTTCAAGCTAAAAAAAAAAATGTTAAAGCAGCAAGCATTCAAACAGATGCAATGCATTTTTTTTTTTTTTAAATTAACAAAGGCTCTCATCATTGACATCAGAGCTAGATTAAGCCCCCATTCACACTGAATGCAGCTTTTAAATTGCGCTACTTCAGAGCAATTTCAAGCCGTTGGACAGTGCTTCTTCATTTACAGCTTGCCGACATTTGTGCGATTTCACGCACAGGCGACAATGCATTTCGCAGATGAAAATCCCCAAAAGTAGTGCAGGAACCTTTTTCAAACTGGTGCAAATCGGAGTCACACCGATTTGAGCAGTTCCATAGACACAAATAGAGGGCAACTTGTCAAGTCGCACCAGTGTGAACGGGGGCTAAAACCTCAAGTGACTCAAAAGCTAGTTAGGAATTTCTGCACTATGATAAAGAAACATTTGCACTTACCTTCATTGCCAGTGTTCCAATCTGATCTCCCAGCACAGCCTGAAAGGGCACACTAGATTTTCCTATCACAGACACAGAGTTAGCTTTGTCTGAAAGAAAAGCTGCAACTTCGATGCCTAGGAAAGAGAAGAGAGAGGAAGTGTTGGATCATATACAACTTACAGTGTAGATGATTATTCAAATGGCTATACTCTCAATTAAACTAGCATTATATATTTTTTTCTGGCACAGACAGATTTGGCTGCAACAGATTATTTAGGCTACTAGTAGACTGCTGCATATGTTCATGCCCACTTTCTGAAGGACACATTACCTTTATTTTTAAAACATATGCTAGGATGTCATTGTTTTATTTGAATAAAATATATCATCTGAAACAACAGTTTCCACTGCATAGAACCCATCAGGGTGGTGTCATTACCTACTAGCTACCTACACATCTGCAGATTAGCGCTTCAGAAAACAAGCAAGATAAAGCTATATAGGATTCCATATGCAAAGGCCTGCATTTTACAGTTATATCAAACCCTAGGTATTCTGGCCTGCTGCTTACAGGGTTCAGTATACACTAAAAGCAGAAGGTGAGAGGCCCATGTTGGCTTTCTTGATTACAGACAAAAACAGATGGGATTATGGGCAACAGCCAGACACGAGTTAGGCACCCATGTACAAAAATAATTTTTAAGATAACCTGTGCTGACAGAAACACAGGCTGCCATTATTTCCCAATCCTTCTGAACATATTAACTGCCTGCCTGCAATGCTGATCAGATGGCTTCATTACTTTAAAGGTATTGCCTGAAACAAGTATGTTGATCAGGAGATCAGATTCTAATGGACGCATTCAAGGACAGCCAGTTCCTTGGCTGACATTCTGCTCCACTATTGAACAAGAATGACAGACAAAAAAAAAAAAAAATGGTATTTTCAGAGCTGTATGTCACTGGTCTGGACAAAAGTATGAAGATTAGGAACTCAGAATTTACTCTTTTTCTGATCTCTGTATAATCTGGGTCAGTGTATTTCAACTGCATATCCTACAAACTTTGATGATGAGTCAAATTTGATGATGATTGTGCTGTAGCAATTGACTGGTGTCATGAAGAACAATAACATATGTTGCACAGCATAATTTTTGTGAAAAAAAGAAATTCGACTTACCCGTAAATTATTTTTCTTTACAGTACAGTACAAGACAGACTGAATAATTATAGACCATGGGTTAGCCTGGTATCTTCAGGTGACTGGACATTGTAATCACTGTTGTCAGCACCAGTCTGATCCTTCGGCCCCTTTCACACTGGGGCGGGAGCCGCGGTGATGGTAAAGCAGCGCTATAGTTAGCGCTGCTTTACCGTCGTTTTAGCCGCGGTATTCGGCCGCTCGCGGTGCGGTTTTACCCCCCGCGAGCGGCCGAAAAAGGGTTAAAGACCCCCGCAGAGCGCCGCCGTAGCAGCGCTTTGCGGCGGTATTGCCGCGGTATTATCGCGCTGTCCCATTCAAATCAATGGGAAGGAGCGGTATAGGAGCGGTGAATACACCGCTCCTATACCGCGCCAAAGATGCTGCTAGCAGGACTTTTTTGACAGTCCTGCTAGCGCACCGCTCCAGTGTGAAAGCCCGCCGGCTTTCACACTGGAGTGAATGCGGCCGGATTTTTTCAGGCAGTATACAGGCGCTATTTTTAGCGCTGTACCGCCTGAAAAACGCCCCAGTGTGAAAGGGGCCTTAGAGAGCAGGCCAGGTTCTCAGCGCAGCTAAAGAACGGATAACCCTATCCTTTACCGCCTAATGTGGTCAGGAAAGCAGAGGGAATGTCAGGAACTACAGTTATTTCACACAAAAGGAAGCAATACAAAGAGAACAGGATATTTTTTCGTACAAGTACATGGTACAGCTGGTACATATCAGAATATGAAATTCTGGGCTGGCATATATACATTGTACAGTGCAGAACACAGGCAGCTTATTTAGAGACCCTAGGACATCTCCAAACAATAAAGAAGAAGAATAGACAACAACTAGACAAAAAACTGTACCAACAGGCCCTACAACAAGGGTCAATAGACACAACTTCAGAATTCTGCTGCAAGTACCTTGCTGCCTATGTCCACAGAAGATTGGACGCCCACCTTGTAGACATTTAAAAAAAAGGTATGAACAGAGGACCAGGTGTTTCCCTTATAAATGCTGAGTAAGAGAGGCTTCGTGTTAAAATGGCCAGGAAACACTCACTAACCTGGTGGAATGAGCACATAAAAGCACAGGAGGGAGATTTGTCCTTTACAGAGTAAACTTTGTTAATGAGTTGTTTTATCCATCTCCTGATGATGCACTTTAAAGCAGAATGTCTCTTGCAAGGTCTTGAGAGTAGGACGAATAGGGAGTCTGTATTGCTAATATAGGCTGTGGCTTTGAGGTAGACTTTGATGGTTCTGACTTTTCTAGGCAGTAACAAGTAATTTTCGATGCAAGGACTACTAGGCAGTGAAGAGTCATTCTGTCGGACATTCCAATCGGAACAGCATACAGACGTGCGGTTTTCTCGATAGGAACTGGTTCCGGCGGAGTTCCGGCAGAAAGATTTGAAACATGTTCTATTTCTAGGTCCGTCAGAATTTTAGAAAAAAAAAAAAAGTCAGATGAAGCCCACACATGACCGAACTTTCCGGCAGAAAAAGGTCAGACGGAATCATTCTGTCGGACATTCCGATCGTGTGTGGGCTTCATCTGACTTTTTTTCTAAAATTCTGACAGACCTAGAAATAGAACATGTTTCAAATCTTTCTGCCGGAACTCTGCCGGAACCAGTTCCTATCGAGAAAACCACTCATCTGTATGCTGTTCCGACGGACCAAAAACAACGCAAGGGCAGCTATTGGCTACTGGCTATTGAACTTCCTTTTTCTAGTCCCATCGTACGTCATCGCGTTCTAAACGATCAGACTTTTGTGTGATCGTGTGTAAGCAAGTCCGTTTCGGCAGAACTCCGTCGAAAAGTCCTTCGGAGTTCAGTCCGACAAGAAGTCCGCTTGTGTGTAGGCGGCATAAGACTACCTTGTCCTTGTGAAGGATGGCTCCTTATAAGAGGCAGCCACTAGTTCAGATACACGCCCGAGACATGATAGCAACAAAGAATGCCACTTTGCAAGAGAGATCAACTAAGGGTATTTAACTGATGGGTTCAAAGGGTGGTTCCTGCAGAGTACAGAGAACCAGATTAAGGTCCATATGGTGCTGAATTAAAAAGTTTTAACAAGGGAGAGTGAGGCCAGAGTTTTTGAAAAAAAAAAAAAAAATGCCAAAAAAAAAAGCCAGTGACTGAGAAACAGGATGGAGCAGGGGGCCCTGAGAGAATAGGACTGGTATGCTTTGAAGAGGACAGGGATCACCTCCTAGCAGTTGAAGTCTGCTTGTGAACCAGGTTCTTCAATGTCAGTTTGGTGCAATTAAAAATCACCCGTTTCTTCTCTTGCGCTACCTTGCAAAGCAGTCAAGACAGAATGTGCACTGGAGGAAAAGCAGAGATTAGTCTTAATGAAGTCCAGGAAATTAGAGCATCCAATGCAAGAGGATCCTTAGTCCTGGTCACAAACAGAGGTAACCTGTGGTCCAGGTGGCGATGGCTGAGGTAGTCCACCTTCCAGGTTATTACTGGGATGTGGAGGGGCGAGATCACTGGACAATGTTTTTATGTACATGAGATTATCAGGCTTGGTTCCTTCAAGGCTGCATAATTCCTGGTACTACTTTGGTGATTGATGTAGGCTACAGCCATGGCATTTTCTGATTGCACCCTGCTGGGAGTACCCTTGTAAAAGGGGAGTCCAGTGGTATAGAGCCAGCTAGAGAATTCTGTGCTTGGCTTGATAGCGGCATAGGTAAGTCGAGAGAAGGAGCATGCTTGTTCCATGGCAGCAGGATGTTGTGTTTGAGAGGTCTTGAATGAAATTGGGCAAATAGGAGAGCATGAAAAGAAGACTACCATAAGACCAAGAACTTCATAGAGAGGGGCATTTCTTTGACCTCAAGTCCTGAGCAGGAGTTCGGAGAGAGAGGGCAGTTTTCCGATGGAGAGAAGTTTCTTCTCTTGGAAGGAAGACTTACTTGGACTGTCAAGAAAGAGGCTGAAGTAATTCACATGAAGAGAAGGTTGGAGAGTAGATTTTGGAAGTTGATCACCAAACCGAGTCTCTTAGAAGAGGATGCCCTGAATTTCTAGAAGGGCAAGAAGAGGTGCAATGACCTTTGTAAATACTCTTAAGAGTAGAGGATAGGGCAAATGTCAGGTGCAACAAACTGGAGATGACTGTCTCCTACTGCAAAGTATAGAAACCGCTGATGAAGTGGATACATGTAAATGTGTTTATAGGCATCTTAATCACCTAAAGGTAGCAGCCTAAAACTCAGCCTATGTCTTGTACTGTATGATTAAGATGTAAACATGTACCTATGCAGTACTAGATGATCCTCTGTAATACAATATACACACACACACACACACACACACTGTATATTAACCTGTGGAATAAGAAATGACAAGCTGGCACTCTTCTAAATATGTAGCACTACAGTATTAGGTGTGATGGTATATTCTAGTTTTCTGGGTCAATGTCTCAAAGTACTGGTGCCAATGCCAGCATCAGCAACTAACATTTTCAGGACAAGGTCCAAAATGTCAGCCTCTATATTTATAGGTTAATGTAGAAGCTTTAGTTAAATCATGTTTAAAATGGTAACTGATGCAACTGACTCAAGAATCCCAGGCCAATTTACTAAAGGAGTGGAACCTTTTCACACAATCATATGAAAAGCAAATTTCTGTTTTATTTATTTCATCTGCCCATGATTGAATAATTGAAGTGGATATTTACACATTTTTTTATTGTATGAATATTTTCCTTTAGTAAATCAGCCTCAGTACAAATAATGTACAAAACGTCAAAAGTGATTATTATAGGCAAAAAGTGCACAAAACCCCACAGAAAAGAAAAACAATTTGTCATGTGCACTGCACACTTGCATGAACCAGCAGAAAAATTCACCCTTATTTTGATATTACACTTAAGCCTCATACACACGACCGGACTTTCCGCCAACAAAACCGTGGAATTTTGTCCGAAGGGTGTTGGCTCAAACTTGTCTTTCATACACACGGTCGGTCACACAAATGTTGGCCAAAAATTACGTAAAGAACGTAGTGATGTACTAGATGTACTACGTTGTTTTTCAGCTCTTTATCGCCACCCTTTGGGCTCCTTCTGCTAATTTTGTGTTAGTAGAAGTTTGGTGAGTGTTGATTCGCGCTTTTCTTTTCGCGTTTTTCATTTAGCGCCTTTCAGTTCGTGCTTTTCAGTTTGTTTCTGAACGGCTGTTTGTCAACCAGACATGTTGTGGAATCGGAGGAGATAACATGTTATTTATTATTGGCCTTGGAGTTATTGCTTTGACATAATTTTTTTGGTTGAATCAAGTTCTATTGGCAGATAGCGTGTCTAATTTTCTTTTTCTTTTTTTAATGCACAATAAAAAAATTGTTAAGAATAATACTTGTTTTACTTCAAATGACAGTTTGGGAGTAGGCAGTTATATTTAAAAAAATACAATGTAAAATTGACAAGGGACACCAACATAGTTGTATCTTTGACCTTAAAAACTACGGGATAATGGTACTGTGGTAACTTGCCCAAATAAAAAAAAAAAAATAAACCATAATAATTATTCTTGATATCACTAGAAAAAAAAAGCCTTTGAAAATTTGTTTGCAATAACTCCATCAGTATCTCCAGCAAAGCAGCTTCATTATTATCCCATTAAAGAAGAAGAGAATTGTGAGCTGCATTTGAAGATTTCATAATTTGCCACGTCACAAATGTTAATTCTCCATTACAAACACTAGTTTACAAGACCGACTGCTTCTGCTTCCGAGCATGCATGTTTGTACGGTGGACTTTTTTCCGACGGACTTGTGCACACACAATCGGAAAATCCGACAACACACATTTGTTGGCAGAAAAATTTAAAACAAAGTCTGACAACAATTGTCCGATGGAGCATACACACGGTCAGATTTTCCGCCAACAGCCTGACAGCCAACATTTTCCGTTGGAAAGTCCAATCGTGTGTTCGGGGCTTCAGGGTTGCCACCTCATCCCTTTAAACCCAAACACATATGAATTACAGGCATACCCCACTTTTAAGTACACAATGGGGTTTATTTACTAAAGCTGGAAAGTGCAAAATCAAGCTCACTTCTTCATAGAATCCAATGAGATTCTAACCCCAGCTTGTTCAATTAAGCTGTACACAGGTTCTGAGGCTAATTTAATGCAAATAAGGCACCAAGTGAGTTTAATTATCACCTTAATCAGCCACAGTAATTAATATGTGTTCGGGTTTAAAGGGATGAGCTGTCAACTCTACATTTCTACTTTACACTGATCAGAACACTCCTTACCAACTACATCGTCTCTCGCATTAGTGCCCATTGAATAGGTTATTTTACCTGACGTTGCTTGTAATAATTTGGCTATATTTATATTGGCCTTGGTACTGTACTGTCAAGATTAAAAAATCATATAAGAATACATGAAACAACTGTCTTCTATTGGGCCCTCACAAAAAGTACAGTTGAAGTTCAAAACATATATTGGAAACATCTAATCTTTTCACATGCCTTATGTGTACAGATTTACAAACCTACCTATGAAAGAGCTGCCCATAATCACCACATTTTTGCCTGTAGCTTCTTTGCTGACTGCTGTGGCATCTTCTGGAGACCGCAAATAAAATACATTTCTCAGTGTAGAGCCAGGGCACCGAAGTTCTCTTGGTCTGAACATAAGTGAAAGAAAAATCAAAACTATAGGTAGAAGCACAGCTCTAAACAAGGAGTAAAATAAATCAGTGGATTGCCAATACAATGTAAAAAAATTACGCAAACGCCAGAAATTTGATTCAATTGACCTAAAAGCACATTTTCAACCAGGTAGCCAGGTACTGCAGCTGGACTAAACACAAGAAAAGGATATAGTGCTACTACCCATACACAGGAATAACAGCAAAGTTCACGGGTGCTTTATCCCCAGTCGTTTGTAAACAGCAATCCATTAAGATGATCCGCACAGCAAGTTGTTGCTCTTAAGAATCTTCATGTTTATTTAAAAACCACAGTGTACAAAACGCAGATAAAGTTGACACATTTCAGCCTACAAGGCCTTAGTCATAACTACATTAAAACACATCCTCTTCTGGGGTCCCCGCATCAGATAACCTCCTAGGAGAAGCGCTCTCCCGAGGGGGTTACCTTGCGGGCGCGCTCCCGAGTCCAGCATTTGCGTCCAGACAGGAATGCCGGACTCGGCCCCGTCCCCCGGCGTCATTGGATTTGATTGACAGCAGCAGGAGCAAATGGATGTGCTGCTATCAATCTATCCAATCAAGAGCCGGGACCCCATGGAGAGGGGGACAGCGCGTCCTCGCCAAGGAGATGAAGAGGCTCAGGTAAGTAAAAACGGGGGGCTGGGGGCCAGTGGCTGCCAGGTGTTTTTTCACCTAAATGCATCCTATGCATTTATGTTTACACCCCCTTTAATTAATGGCCAATGGTCAACAAGGGAAAAAGCAACATTAACAGCTGGAGGGTGGATTCAAGTGTATGTTTCTAAGCTTTGCAGACAAATTGATACAATATTATATAAACATGTGCAATGAAAAAAACAAATGAATCAATCAGTGTCTGTCAGTGAGGGCAAAACAGATGTATATACAAAACATCATGACATCCCCAAAGAGAAAGATAAGGGGAGAGGGAAATTAAAAGAGTATGTTTTATTTTTTGTTTTTTATTTCAGTTTCATACTTACCTAGGTGGATGTAGCATTGGTCTGATGCTGCATCTCTCCCCTGCCGCCTCTGTACTGAGAACCGAGCGATCAAACATCGCTGATGGCTCGGTTCTCACAGCTCGCTGAGCAGAGAGCTGCAGACTGTCAGTCAGAAGCTCTCCGCTCTGTCCCCCCATGCTGACTGGAGTGCTGAGCTGTGGAGGGGCGGGAACCCGCTGTCTCAGCAACTCGCTGAGAGGCTGAGATGGGTGTCAGTCCAGGCACTTGGCGGATCCAGACTTTATTGTCAGGATGACGCGGTGCATGGACCGATTCCTGTGATGTCAGCAGAGAGCAGACTTCAGTCCGCTCTCTGCTGAAAACAGGTCACAGGAGTGCAAAACGAATTGCACTCCTGTGATCCATAGGAGAAGCCCAGCCAAACAAGCTTTAACCACGTCAGCCCCAGAAGGATTTACCCCCTTCTTGACCAGAGCCATTTTTGCGATACGGCACTGCGTCGCTTTTACTGACAATTGCGCAGTCGTGAGACATTGCACCCAAACAAAATTGACGTCCCTTTTTTGCCACAAATAGAGCTTTCTTTTGGTGGTATTTGATCATTTTTACTTTTTGCTATAATAAATATCCCCCAAAAATATATAAAACAAATTTCCTTTCTCAGTTTAGGCCGATATGTATTCTTCTCCATTTTTTTGGTAAAAAAAAAAAAAAAAAAAAAAAACACAATAAGCGTATATTGATTGGTTTGCGCAAAAGTTAGAGCGTCTACAAAATAGGGGATGGATTTATGGCATTTTTATTATTTTATTTTTTTTTTTTTTAGTAATGGTGGCGATCTGCGATTTTTATCGTGACTGTGACATTATAGCAAACACATCGGACACTTTTGACACTATTTTGGGACCATTGTCATTTATACTTCGATCAGTGCTATATAAATGCACTGATTACTGTGTAAATGACACTGGGAGGGAAGGGGTTAAACACTAGGGGCGATCAAGGGGTTAAGTGTGTCCTAGGGAGTGATTCTAACTGTGGCGGGGTGGGCTACCACTGACATGACAGCGATCACTGCTCCCGATGACAGGGTGCAGTAAATCCCTGTCATGTCACAGAACAGGGAAATGCCTTGTTTACATAGGCATCTCCCCCTTTTACCGCTCTGTGACATGATTGCGGGCCCCCAGCCCACAATGCTGCGATTTAAAGGGAACATACCCGTACGCCCATTTGCCCAGCCGAGCCATTGTGCCAACGTATATCATCAAGAGCTGGTCGGCATGTAGTTAATGCAAGTGTAAATCCAGATCCCACCTCAGGTTTAACCCATGAGGCGATCTTGTATTCAATCTAAAAGAGAGGCATGGTGGCTTTTACTTAAAAGATGTTTGTTTCTTCTCTCTTTTCCAGTTTCCTTCTATAAATGTAACACTTTAGTGCAGTACCCCTTTAGTATATACATATAAATCTCACCCCTAATAAATTGAGATATCTTCTTAGTACACTCTTAACCACTTGCCGACCGGGCCATAGCCGAAAGATGGCTACAGCACTGGACGTCCTCCCAGAATGTTGCTCTCGCGTCACGGATCACGGTAAATGGTCGCTTGTAGTGGCCGTTTACCACGTGATCGCTTCATCAAATGACGAAGCGATCACTTGTAAACAAACCGGCGTCATGTCATGACGCCGGTTCCTCCCTTCCCTCTCTGTACCGATCTGTACAGTGCGAAGGGAGAGGGGAAAGGGGGGAGAGAACGTTTTTAGCAGCGCTGTGGGCTGGGTAAGTAGTGCCCACAGCGCTGCTCTGTGCCGATACTGTGCAATACTTGCCAATAAATTTTAACAGAAACAACGATTTTTTTAACCAAATTTTCAGGTTTTTTTTGATTTATAGCGCAAAAAATAAAAAACCCAGCGGTGATTAAATACCACCAAAATAAAGCTCTATTTGTATGAAAAAAAGGACAAACATTTCATATGGGTACAGTGTTGCATGACTGAGTAATTGTCATACAAAATGTGAGAGCACCAAAAGCTGAAAATTGGTCTGGTTAGGAAGGGGGGTTAAGTGCCCAGTGGTCAAGTGGTTAATTTAGCTTCACTTTATATACTTCCTTTTTCATAGGTTTGGTTCTTGTTATTTTGTATCTCTATATCCCAGCCATGTACTCTCTTGATTTCTCCCATTGGGTGTCCTGGTCCCCTTCCGCTACTCCCGGGTCAGACACTGAGCAGCGGTCGCCAATTGGAGGTGTCATGTTTGGACAAGCTTCAAGCTGGTTTTAAGTCCTGGATTTATTAGGACATCAATATGCATAGTGTTGGTACCCCACGCATTCATACTGAGTGCTTTGATATAATTTATGTATCTGTTATTAACGGTAGTTTCGAGATTTGTTGTTGGAGACATCTACTCCTCAAGAAGTTAAACTGTATTCACGAAACGCGTTGAGTTACAAGATGCATCCTTCTTTTAACCTGGAATTACTTTGGCTGTGTGAAGCATGCATTGGAAATATATCAGCTTGATGCATATTTTATGCTGACAAATGTAATTAACCGGCTTGACATGCCAAATAATTTTTATTTGTAGGTGTCAATTCTAATAAATTGATATTTTATTATTTACAGATTATGCCTCATTTAAAGTCCCATAGGCAACTATTTTGTTTTTATGCATGCTCCTACCAATATGGCTGCCTCCAGACAAAGACATAGTGCTGGACAAGGCATGGTTAGCCTAGTCTCCATCCCTTCACCCGTCTTGTCTAATCATAACATTTAGCAATTTTATCATGATGTACAGGGTTATCATTTATTATGAATTTATATAAATGTTGTTAAAGTAGACAGGTGCAGGTGGGGACAATTTTAAATAGCAAGCAATTGGATATTATTTATATTGTGAGCAACACTTTCGATTTTCATTTTATCATGTATTCATTGTAATTATAGTATTTAAAAAATTGTCCAATTGTGTCTGGTACTTTAAAGAGGAAGTAAACCCTGATGGGTTTACTTCCTCTTTGTTTCCCTGCAAAGGTAAAGCATAATTGGCTACTATGCATCGCATAGTAGCCCATTATGTGTCACTTACCTGACACAGGAGCCTGCAATGTCACCGCTGTCCCCTCTTCCACGGAGCGTCCATCTTCTTTCTGGGTATCGTAGCTTCGGCGCTGTGATTGGCCGGAGTCACAATGACGTCACTCCCACGCATGCGCACGGGAGCCGCCACTAACGGCATATCGTCATTAGCAGCGGCATTCTCTGTGCGCCTGCGCACCGATGTCTACGGCGCATGCGCCATAGACAGCGGTGCCTGTCTTTTTGCAAATATCTCCTAAACTGTGTAGGTTTAGGAAATATTTATTGGACCTACAGGTAAGCCTTAATCTAGGCTTACCTGTAGGTCAAAGTGGTCTGTAAGGGTTTACAACCACTTTAAAAGTCCAATGTTTAAGTCTTTATCATGCTCTATACTAGCCCATCCCGATCTACATCAATGCAAAGCATGGTTAGTAATGGGAGAAGGATTAGCTACTGGAAGGCCACCGGCAATACTGGTGAACAATATTTTGCCTTCTGCCTGTTTTTTGAGCGCAGCTTCCAATTCAATATGGTTACTCTACCACATGGATCCAAGATGGTCACGCTGACATCCCTCCTTGACTTAGACAATTGGTTGAAACATATTGGGTCGGGACTGGTCATCGTGACGTAATTTCTGCCTACATCATTTCTGGTTTGTGAAACGCATGCAGGAAGTGAACAGGAACTAGGTCAGCAGTAGCCATCTTGGATTCATGTGGTAAAGTAACCATATTGAATGCTGCCATTTGTATTTTAAAGTAAGTGTGCACTTGGAAGTGCTTTTATTTTTACTATTGCAATAAAAATGACTGCACTATGATTTTCTGTTCTAATGTTTATTCATGATGGGCAAAATGCATTTGGAGGATTAAAGGGATCAAAGATCAGAAGCTGGAAGGCGGGGACTTGGAAGGCTAGAAGGCTGACAGGAAGGACAGCATATATCTAAGCTATTGTGGACCCACTTATTAAGTTAAGAGTAGGAACACCATAAAAGTGGCATAAGCGCAGGACCTTGTTAGTTTTTCACTTGACATGCTTGGTATCCATTTACTCTACCCAACATCATCTTTTATATATTTTACCAAAAAATGTGGCCATTATATTGTGTTTGAATACACTAAAATGCAGTTAAGTGTATTCTCTCCTGAAATTTTTCAGATTGATAAAATGGCATAAAAAACTGCAACAACCAACGTTTTATTCTCCAGAGTCTCTGCTTTCAATAAATATATACTGTTTGGAGGTTCTAAGAATTTTTCGAGCAAAAAAAAAAAAAATTGCAGATTTTAAACATGTATGTGAAAAATGTCAGAATTCATAATGTAGATGGTGATGTAGTATGTTTCATGACAGTGTGTACTCTTAACTGTCGCAAAGATCTATACCCTGGTTTACAGTCAATGACTGTTTATTGTCATAACTTCTATGGCTGACTTTGTATACTTTAAAAATTCTGAATAAAAGCCATTGAAAATGAAAAAAAATCTGTATTGGCCCAGACTGGAAGTAGTTAATGAGTGGGCGGAGTGACACCCCAAATCCTTACATGACCAAGATTCACGGAGGTCTGCCAGTCCCAAATGCTTCTATTTAAGGATCTTGGTAAAGTCTTGGACAAAGTTAAGATGCTGGCGTTTGCCTGCCCAGTGAACTGATGTCAACCATAATTATTCTGCTCATTTTCAATACTATTCTCACTACTGTGTAATGTTATTTTATTTTTATAAAAAAAAAAAGCAAATAATAATAATAATATTAGAATAATGCCTGTACTAAGGAACAAAAAGTGTGCACCCATAGATAAACACACAGCTGATGCATATAGGTTTTACCCTTGCTAGAAAAGTGCTTGAAAATATACAGTATCAAAAAAAATCCATCTGAAGAGAGTTGCATTTGTGTGAAAAAACAAGGAAAAAGCAGAAGATAACAAGTGGTGAAGGGAAATGAAGAAAAAATGAATAATAAGTCGAGACTGTGTGAGACAATCAATATGTCCACTCAATAAACATGTACAGAATCAGCTTGATATTTTTTGTGCAATTCTCAGTCCATTTTCCACCTAAAAGGAAATGTATATAGACACTGTAGATAAAAAACATATTCCAGCCTTTCTTAATTTGGAATATGATTCTATTAAGATCATTTGTTTAAAAAAATAAAAAATAAAAAAAAACGAACAACATCCTAAATCTAATCTTTCTGGGAAAGACAAAAGCTCCTAGCTAATATTTTCCCCACACACAAATGTAGCTGTCGTGAACAATAAAAAGTGAGTTAAAAGAAAATAAAACAAAAACGATATCACAAAGCAATACAGATACAGCTGCATTTAATTTTCAACATTCTAAACAACAATAGTGTACTAGTATAAAACACAAATAGGCTTTCTGTATTGGCTCCCAAGAAAAGTCTCAAGCAACTGTTCAAGATATGTGGGACCAGAAATGATTTAAAGACTCTAATCAATCCTTTTTTTACTGATTTTTAATGGCATAATGTTAAATAAGAGTCACCGGAAATTTAGTGGATCCAGAGGAAGCTTTTTCAAGCGAAACACATCAATCCACCTATCCTCCCTTATGAATGTTTAGATGTATACTTCATTGTAGTTGTTTTTTCTTTACTGCTTTTAATAATGGAAATAAAAATTTAGGTTTATGGATATCTACTTTTTTTGATTTT
Source organism: Lithobates sylvaticus (assembly GCA_028564925.1). Classification (NCBI taxonomy): domain Eukaryota; kingdom Metazoa; phylum Chordata; class Amphibia; order Anura; family Ranidae; genus Lithobates; species Lithobates sylvaticus. The sequence goes on along the minus strand of CM053027.1, from coordinate 121,036,034 downwards.
GTGGCACATTAACACTGGTCCTATTGACCCCCCCTCCTCTCCTATTTTTGGGGGCACATGGGAAGTTCACATTTTGCTATGTGGTATTTTAATGGGATAGTGCAGGGGTGCCCAACCTTTTGAAGAGCGAGGGCCACTTAAGCAACTTGGTAACTGGTCGTGGGCCACAATAAGTGGAGCGGACAGAAGAATTATGCAGAGGGACATGGACACTGCCCACTCTACTCTGTGGGCCCCCTATACGATCCAACCAGATGGAAGGGGATGGATCCCCTTCAGTTTTTTCTTTTTTTTTTTTAGTGGATCGGATTGGAGGTAGGTGGGTGCAAATGGACACAAGTCCTTTTACATCTGCCGCTCCATAGAGGTGAATGGAGGGTCCGCGTGGGTTGAACCGATCATGTGAAAGGGGCCTAAGGCAAAATATGAAAAGCTCCACTCACCGTTGTAGGTATGAAATATCCCCGTTAACTATTTCATATATACCCAACTAAAAAAATTAAAATAAAAGTTTTATTAAAGTTAAGTTTTAGTCCTGTTCAAAATTAGCCACTTCAGTTCCGGAAGGTTTTACCCCCTTCGTGACCAGGCCATTTTTTGCTATGCAGCAATGCGCTACTTTAACTGACAATTGCGCGGCCATGCAATGCTCTACGCAAACATTTATGGATTTCTTCTTTTTCACACAATAAGAGCTTTCTTTTGGTGGTATTTGATCACCAGTTTTATTTTTATTTTTTTATTATATAAACGAAAAAATACCAACAATTTTGCAAAAAAAATAAAAACTTTTTTACTTTCTGCAAAAAAAAAAAAAATATCCCGTAAATTATTATTTTTTATTTAATTTATTAAAATTTTGGCCAAAATGAATTCTGCTACATGTCTTTGGTAAAAAAAATCCTAATATGTGTATATTTATTGGTTTGTGTGAAAGTTATAGCGTCTACAAACTATGAGATATACAGTGGCTTTTCGGAAAGTATTCGGCCCCCTTAACTTTTCAACCTTTTGCCATTTCAGGCTTCAAACATAAAGATATCACCAACAAGTGGGACACAATTGTGAAGTGGAACGAAATCTATTGGATATTTTAAACTTTTTTAGCAAATAAAAAACTGAAAAGTGGTGAGTGCAAAATTATTCGGCCCCTTTACTTTCAGTGCAGCAAACTCACTCCAGAAGTTCAGCGAGGATCTCTGAATGATCCAATGTTGTCCTAAATGACTGATGGTGATAAATAGAATCCACCTGTGTGTAATCAAGTCTCTGTATAAATGCACCTGCTCTGTGATAGTCTCAGGGTTCTGTTGAAAGCGCAGGGAGCATCATGAAGACCAAGGAACACACCAGGCAGGTCCGTAATACTGTTGTGGAGAAGTTTAAAGCCGGATTTAGGTACAAAAAGATTTCCCAAGCTTTAAACATCACAAGGAGCACTGTGCAAGCGATCATTTTGAAATGGAAGGAGTATCAGACAACTGCAAATCTACCAAGACCTGGCTGTCCCTCTAAACTTTCAGCTCAGACAAGGAGAAGACTGATCAGAGATGCAGCCAAGAGGCCCATGATCACTCTGGATGAACTGCAGAGAACTACAGCTGAGGTGGGAGAGTCTGTCCATAGGACAACAATCAGTCGTACACTGCACAAATCTGGCCTTTATGGAAGAGTGGCAAGAAGAAAGCCATTTCTCAAAGATATCTATAAAAAGTCTCGTCTAAAGTTTGCCACAAGCCACCTGGGAGACACACCAAACATGTGGAAGAAGGTGCTCTGGTCTGATGAAACCAAAATCAAACTTTTTCATGGTTTGGGCCTGCTTTTCTTCAGCAAGGACAGGGAAGATGGTTAAAATTGAGGGGAAGATGGATGCAGCCAAATACAGGACCATTCTGGATGAAAACCTGTTGGAGTCTGCAAAAGACCTGAAACTGGGACGGAGATTTATCTTCCAACAAGACAATGATCCCAAACATACAGCAAAATCTACAAAGGAATGGTTCACAAATAAACGTATCCAGGTGTTAGAATGGCCAAGTCAAAGTCCAGACCTGAATCCAATCGAGAATCTGTGGAAAGAGCTGAAAACTGCTGTTCACAAACGCTCTCCATCCAACCTCACTGAGCTCGAGCTGTTTTGGAAGGAAGAATGGGCAAGAATTTCAGTCTCTCGATGTGCAAAACTGATAGAGACATACCCCAAGCGACTTGCAGCTGTAATCGCAGCAAAAGGTGGCTCTACAAAGTATTAACGCAAGGGGGCCGAATAATTTTGCACGCCCCACTTTTCATTTTTTTATTAGTTAAAAAAGTTTAAAAAATCCAATAGATTTCGTTCCACTTCACAATTGTGTCCCACTTGTTGGTGATTCTTCACAAAAAATAAAATTTTTATATCTTTATGTTTGAAGCCTGAAATGTGGCAAAAGGTTGAAAAGTTCAAGGGGGCCGAATACTTTCGCAAGCCACTGTATATACTGGAATTTGTATTTAATTTTTTTATACTAGTAATGCCGGCGATTAGCGACTTATAGTGGGACTGAGAGGGCGGTGGTAAATCTGACACTAACTGACGCTGGGGGAACTAACAACTAATAGAAAGTTACATAGTTGGTCCGCTTGGAAGAAAAAGAAAAAAAAGACACAAGTCCATATAGTTCAACCAATAAAAGAGAAATCATACAATCCCATATACACAATCCTATACCCACACTTGATCCAGAGGAAGGCAAAAAACCCCAGCAAAGCATGATCCAATTTGTTACGGCAGGGGAATAAAATTCTTCCTGATCCCCCGAGAGCCAAAATCGGATATTCCCTGGATCAACTTAACCTATAAATGTTAGTACCCAGTTATATTATGTACATTTAGGAAAGAATCCAGACCTTTCTTAAAGCAATCTACTGAGCTGGCTAGAACCACCTCTGCAGGGAGTCTATTCCACATTTTCACAGCTCTTACTGTGAAGAAACTTTTGCATGTTTGGAGATGAAATCTCTTTTCCTCTAGACGTAAAGAGTGCCCCCTTGTCCTCTGTGATGACCTTAAAGTGAAAAACTCAACACCAAGTTCACTATATGGACCACTTATGTATTTGTACATGTTGATCATATCCCCCCTTATTCTCCTCTTCTCATGAGAATAAATTCAGTTCCTCTAATCTTTCCTCATAGTTGAGCTCCTCCATTCCTCTTATCAGTTTGGTTGCCCTTCTCTGCACTTTCTCCAGTTCCCCCGATATTCTTTTTGTTAACTGGAGCCCAAAACTGAACTGCATATTCCAGATGAGGTCTTACTAATGATTTGTACAGGGACAAAATGATCTCTCTCTGGAGTTCATACCTCTCTTAATAAAAGAAAGGACTTTGCTCGCTTTTGAAACCGCAGCTTGGCATTGCATGCTATTATTAAGCTTATGATCTACCAAAACACCCAGATCCTTCTCCGCCATTGATTGATGATAATTACATGCACTGTCACTGTACTAATGACACTGGGCAGTCAATTATTGTCCGGGACTCAGTGATTGGCACATGTGCGCCCTCTACCCAGAAATTAAGAATCACATATACACACACAAAATATAAAAGTCTACATACCCCTGTTAAAATGTCAGGTTTCTGTGATGTATCCCCAAAAAAAAAAAAAATATGGTTGCATATGTGTGCACACTCTTAACTGGTTGCTGACCGCCGGCTGTCAATTGACGGCCAGGCGGCGCAGTTCTCGCGGCGGGAGGGCGTCATATGAAGCCCTCGCCTTTTCGGCGCACGCGGGGCGCCCGCCGTGTTACTGGGGACTCGATGCGCGTGCCCAGTGGCCGCGATGTCTGCCGGGCACTAGGGGTGCAACGGATCGTCGATCCGTGAGCCGAATGGGTCACCCTGTTCGGATCGGCACACCCCGCGATCCGCGGCCTTAGGAAAGGCCGCGGCTTCGGCCTAGCTCCGGAGCATCGGCCATCTTGGTACACCTGGCGCCCTTAGGAAAGGCCGCGGCTTTGGCCTAGCTCCGGAGTGGCGGCCATCTTGGTACACCCGGCGCCCTTAGGAAAGGCCGCGGCTTCGGCCTAGCTCCGGAGCGGCGGCCATCTTGGTACACCCGGCGGCTGTTTACAATGTGATCGCTCCGTCAAATGACGGATCGATCACTTGTAAACAAAACTCTGCATGAAACCCTGCCATTACTCTGCATTACACCCTGCCATTACTCTGCATGAAACCCTGCCAATACTCTGCATGAAACCCTGCCAATACTCAGCGATAACCAGCCAATATTACAGTGGGGGAGCTGGCGTGGATATTACAGTGGGGGAGATGGGGTGGATATTACAGTGGGGGAGATGGGGTGGATATTACAGTGGGGGAGATGACGTGGATATTACAGTGGGGGAGATGACGTGGATATTACAGTGGGGACTATATGGTGGTGGAATTTTCACAGGTTTTTGCAAATTCAATTATTATTTGCTGATCCGAAAAATGATCCGATCCGTGACTCTGATCCGAGGATCGATCCGATCCGTGAGTTTTTTGATCCGTTGCACCCCTACCGGGCACCCGCGGTTGCCCGATAACACAGCAGGACCGTGGATCTGTGTATGTAAACACACAGATCCACGGTCCTGTCAGAGGAATGGAGACCGATGGTGTGTTCTCAATACAGAGAAACACCGATCGGTCTCCTCCCCTTGTGAATCCCCTCCCCCTACAGTTAGAATCACTCCCAGGCAACATATTAACCCCTTCAGCGGTTAACCCCTTCCCTGCCAGTCACATTTATACAGTAATCAATGCTTTTTCATAGCACGGATAAATGTGAATGGTCTCAAAAATGTGTCAAAAGTGTCCGATATGTCCGCCACAATATCGCAGTCACAATAAAAAAAAAAAAAAAACGCAGATCGCCGCCATTACTAGTAAAAAATTAATAATAAGTAAAAATTCAATAAACCTATCCCCTATTTTGTAGGCACTATAACTTTTGCACAAACTAATCAACATACGCTTATTGCAATTTTTTTACCAAAAATATGTAGAAGAATAAGTATCGGCCTAAACGGAGGAAAAAATGTTTTAAAAAAAAAAAAAATTTGGATATTTTTTATAGCAAAAAGTAAAAAATATTGTTTTTTTTTTTCAAACTTGTCACTATTCTTTTGTTTATAGTGCAAAAAATAAAAAAGCCAGAGGTGATCAAATACCACCTAAAGAAAGCTTTATTTGTGGGGACAAAATAACAATTTAATTTGGGTACATTTAGAACTATAACTTTTGCGCAAACCAATCAATATACACTTATTGCGATTTTGTTTACCAAAAATATGTGGAAGAATACGTATTGGCCTACACGGAGGAAAAAAATCTTAGTTTTTTTTTAAATTTGGGATATTTATTATAGCAAAAAGTAAAAGATAGTGTTTTTTTCAAAATTGTCGCTCTTTTGTTTATAGCACAAAAAATAAAAAAAATAAAAACCGCAGAGGTGATCAAATACCACCAAACGAAAGCTCTATTTGTGGGGAAAAAAAGGACCGTGCAATTGTCAGTTAAAGCGACACAGAGGCGAATCGCAAAAAATGCTCTGGTCATTAAGGGGGTAAAACCTTCTGGGGCTGAAGTGGTTTATTCTGAACACAGCTACAGCCCCAGTTATAAGAGGGTGTGCACACTTATGCAACCATGTTATTTTATTTTTTTTATTTTTATTTCACCCCCCTAAAAGATTTCAGTTTGTTTTTCAATTGAGTTGTACAGTTTATAGGTCATATTAAGGCTGCATTCACACCTGAGCGTTTTGTCGCCCTAATCCGCCGTAAGCCTGAAGCTACAAAACGCTCGAGGGGAAAAAATACATTATTCTCTATGGAGATCGTTCACATCTCCACTCCAAAACGCCTGAAGCCGAACGCCTGAAGCTCAAACAAGTTCCGGACCCTTTTTTGTCGCGCGAATCGGGCAGATTTGGGCGTTCGTGCCCCCATAGAAACTAATGGAAACGCTCGATTCAAGCGAATAGCGCGACAACGAGCGTTTCTACGGGCTCGAGTGAAGTAAATTTTTACATGAAGGAAATGACATAACATAACAGGAAGTGCACAGATAACCATTTTAGCAGACATACAGACCAGCAATATGGAGGATGAAGATACTGTATGCCTGCTGGATCAAGAGAGATTTATTGGAATGGTCAAGGAGCACCCCTGTCTCTATGATACCAGAGATCCCACGTATAAGCTCAGAGCGAGCAAGAGGAGGGCATGGACCCAGATTGCCATGAAAGTTTTCTCAAACTGGGCAGACCTAACTGGCCATGTTAAGGATGTAAAAGGTAAGACAAACCCCTGCAAACATTAGTACATTATAGAAAAACAGTACCACTTCACACCTGGGGCCAATTATGACATTTCTCTCCTACATGTAAAATCCATAATTTCTTGGCTAGAAAATGACATAGAACCCCCAAATATTATATATGATTTTTTAGAAAAGACCCTAGAGAATACAATGTCGGTCGTTGCAACTTTTTATATTGCACGGTATTTTCGCAGCAATTATTCAAATACGTTTTTTTTCATGCTTAAAAAAAAAAAAAAAGTAAAGTTATCACAATTTTGTTGCATAATGTCAAAGATGAAGATACGGCGAGTAAATAGATACCCAACATATGAAAAAGTCATGCAAGCCGCATCTTTGGAGCGCTAAGCGCCCCTTCCCATTAAAAAAAATGTGGCAGCGCTCCAAACCCGCCTGCAAAGAGCCTCTGCAGCGGCGATTTGCGTGCCTTTCTAACCCTTTTTCGGCCGCTAGCGGGGCATTTTTAACCCCCGCTAGCGGCCGAAAAAGGGTTAAAACAAGCTGCCCCATTGATTTTAATTGGTAGGAGCAGTGAATAAACCGCTCCTTCACCGCTCCAAAGATGCTGCTAGCAGGACTTTTTCTTACCGTCCTGCTAGCGCAAAGGAGTCGCTTTTGTCAGGCGCTATACAGGCGACTGAAAAACGCCTCAGTGTGAAAGGGGCCTATGCATAGGACTATAGTATAGTCAGCATGTCACAAATACATGATGGCACACTCTGACCCCTAGTGTATATTGTATGGATACTGCACACAAAGATAAATATATATTTAAAAAAAAAACACGGAACTTCTTCACAATAAATCAAGCAATTTTATTAATTATTCACCTAGCATAGTATACGGTTTTATTATTATGACAAAGAAATAATTTATTGAATTGCCTCAAGCTGCCATGGGACCTGTCCTGCTGGAGTCATGAAGTAGGATGCAAATTGATCCCTGACATGTGTCCCTTGTCTGTTTCCACGCACACCGGTCCAATGCGCTCTTTCCATACTCTCAATTACTGGCTCCTCAAAATCATATCCATCCCGCTGCCTTACAAAATTATGCAATGCACATGAAGCCTTTACAGCAGAGACTGCATTTTGCATATTCAGAACAATCGGAGTGTGCAGTACCCGCCATTTATTTGACAATATGCCAAATGCACATTCTACCACACGACGTGCTCGTGTTAGACGGTAATTGAACACACTCCTCTGTTCATTTAGATTGTGCCCTGAGTAAGGTCGTAGTAGATGCTCACTCAGAGCAAAGGCCTCATCTCCAACAAACACACTGGGTAGGGGAGGGCCATTTGTGCCCGGGAGTGGCCTGCTTGCCGGAAGGTCCAGACAATCGGTACGTAGGAGGTGTCCAAATGAGGAATTGTTAAAAATAGCCGAGTCAGCGCTGCTGTCATACGAACCAATGTCAATGTACCGGAAGCAATAATTGGCATCCGCAACCGCCATCAAAACAAAAGAAAAATATTTTTTATAGTTGAAGTATTGGCTTCCGCTTCCCATGGGCTTAATGATCCTGATATGTTTCCCATCGATTGCTCCGACACAATTAGGGAAATTGCAGCGTTGCAGGAAAACCTCTGATATCTGTGACCACTCTTCTGATGTCGGTTTTTTCAACACGATATCCTTCAAAATCTCCCAAATTGCAGAGCAGGTGTCACGGACTATATAACTAGCTGTTGATTTCCCTATCCGAAAGCTATAGTGCAGACTTGATATAGATTGTCCAGTTGCTAGGTACCTACAAAGAAATAAATATATATATTTTAATTTGTGTTTTGACAGTTAAAATGCTAAAACTGAAGTGGAAAAGCTTACGGGATGCCTACACACGACATGTACGCCTGACCAGGGAATGTAGGAGTGGATCTGCAGCATGTGCTCCAAGAGAGTACATGTTTGCTAGAGAACTGGAGTTCCTTCGGCCATTGGTGGCTTTGGGGCGGTAAGCTATCATCTGTACGAATGTCATTAACAAATGTAAAGAGAAAGTTCTAATAATTAATTCCTATTTTCAGTACTGAAAACAGCTGGGAGGACAGCTCCCAAAATAATTTGGACCCACAAGCAAGCCAGGCATCAGGCGGTGAACAAGAAGGACAAGATCCGGAGAGCCAGTTGTCTACTCCGGCACGCTCTACAGCAACAACACCTGTGGGAGACCGTGACGAGGAGTCCACACCACCTATTCCTGTTCGTGTGCCAGCCAGAGGAACAAGAAGGAGGGCTCCGGAACCGGATTTTAATAGAATGCTCGACATTATGGCCGGTATGTCGGACAGGATGACCAGCAATAGGTCCCATGTACAAGTGTCTGCTCGGTGTCTGGAAGGTCTGATGGAGAAGGTTCCATCAGAGCTCCAGGCAGACATGCTGTCAGGCACTATACGCTACATTGCGACCTTCATCCCGCCGACCACCACATATAGGTCCTCTGAACCTCCCCCACCATATGGTCCTTATGCTAATCCCCCCCCGCCCCATCTGCCAGCACTTCCTCGGTTTTCAGCACAACCTCCTAATTACCCTCCTCTGCCTACACCGCCACCAACCAACTACTACCGTCTGCCAACACCACCACCACCTTCTAATTGGCAGCCCAATGACCATGCATCTACCTCCACCTGGTCACAATATGGCCATGCCATGGATGTGGTCAATGCACCAAACGAGGGAGTCAACTCCTCCCAAACCTTTCAGCACCTCTGATTTTTTTTTTTTTTTTTTTATGAGCTACGTTAGCTCTGGTTGAGCTGTATATTTTTCAATTTAAAAAAAAAAAGAGAATAAGTTATATTTAGTTACTATTTGATAGTAATAAATAAAGTTTTTTGTTTAATATTAAAATTGTGTGATCGGATGTTTATTTTTCCCTCAATTCTTTACAAAAGTAGGAATTTTATTATAATAATCATTGTAATATGTTATTTTTCGCAGATGAAATGTGTATACCACTAATAACGCCCCAAAATACATACATTGCACTGATGACACGTGGCACTGACAGGTGGTACTGATACGTGGAACTGGGGACACGTGGCACTAACATGTGGCAATGATGACACGTGATATTGACAGGTGGCATTGATACGTGGCACTGGGGACACGTGGCACTAACAGGTGGCAATGATGACACATGACACTGACAGGTGGTATTGATACGTGGCACTGGGGACACGTGGCACTGGGGACAAAAAGAAATAAGAAGAATTTACCTCAGTGTGATGATTAGTCGTTCCACTGGGGGTATACTGTTCCGGAAATAGGTGTCCATTCTTTCCAACCGGCTACTGAGTAAACCCAGTAACTCATCAAAGCTGTGAGCAAGAAATATGGGGTTTATTAGTGGACATTATAAGACAGGAACAATGTCAAACATCATGAATCCAAATTACTTTGACTAACCTTTTTATGGACATCCTTGTGTAGTCCAAGAATTTCTCATCATGCTCACGTAGATCACTATACATGACCCAAAATTGGCCTCTCTCTTCACGTTCGGCAATTACTGGGTGGATCCAATATCTGCGTGCCCTCTTCTTTCTCCTCTCTCTTTCATGTAGAAAGTATGAGGTAACCGTGGCTGCTGCCAGAAAACACGCCATCTCATTGTCACTCATCTTTGTGCAGAAGATAGTACAATATGGAGCAGGAAGCACAATGATGACCCGGTAGTACAGTATTCACCCAGGAAGCAGATGAACAAAATCTAAAAACATAGCAACAAATGATGACAGTGATGATCATTTTTCCTATTGGCTATCCAGAAAAACGATGAAGTTGAAAAACGCCTGAAAACGATGTATGCTAATGTGCAGAAACGACCGTATTCGCGCGACAAAACGCCGGTAAAAACGCCGGTAAAAACGCTCGTTCCGCTACGCTCAGGTGTGAATGCAGCCTAAAGGTGGAAAAAGTTCTCAAATGATTTATGTTTGTCTCATTTTTTTACATCACAGAAACTGTGTATAAATACATACATACACACACACACACACAAACACACACACACATGATTCTGCACACAGCGGCCCCCCTTTAGCAGTAAATCTACAGGAGGCGGTCATTAAGTGGTTAAGAAAACATCATTGTCCATATTTTTTTTCTATTTGTTCTGTCAAGAACTGGATCACCTGCTGACGACACTGCAGTTTCTAGAGCTGAAGGGCACCGTTCTGGTGGCCACCAGCAGATGTCTCCCAACAGCTAGCAGATCCCAGTATTTAGGCTCCACCTAATGCTGACTGCTGGTAAGGTATATAACCCCTCCCTTTTTTTTTATCAGTGTTTTACCTACTTGCCGATTATCTTGATCCTGTTGCTTGTATCCAGTATCCTCTTACCCCATCTCTGCTCCCATTTTTCCATTGCCAGTCCTAGCTATGCGATATTCTCTCCAATTTGTATATAGCGTATTATAGTTAGGTTGTTGGTTTTGCTTCACTGTCATATTTAGTTTTCTTTTTTACTCAGTTGGTGTTGAACAGGTGTTGTGTGGATTATTAAATTTTATTTTAATCATACTCAGCCTGATTCTAGTTTCCTGAAGTGTAGCCCACCAATTTGGTCATCCCTGTTGCAGCTGGAGACCTTCATTCGTTATCACTTACAGCTGATAAAAATATTAAGGCTATTAATTGCCTCTGCTTCTGAATATGCGAATTAGCTGGTTCTCAAGCTAATTGCTTCCGTACGCTAATGCGTCATACAAACGGGCCGAATGTCAGGAGACATTGGACTGATTCAATAAAAAAGGGCCAACATTCGGCCCGTGTGTATGTCAGCTGGTCAGACAGAAGCCAGCAGTTTGGCCGGCTTCTGTCAGACGAGCATGCTGGATAACCAGCAGCCGACCAGCTCCTGATCAGCGCCCTCAGCCAAAAGCATGTTCTGGCAGGGGGCTGTCCCCCTGTCAGAACACAACAGCTCAGCGGGGAGAGAGCGCTGTACTAACGGCTGACTGTTAGTACAGTAGCTCCGACTGGAGTTGTCAGTTTCAATTTGCTGGGTTGAATGAAAAAGCTATTAGTGTGAACTAGGCACTGACCCAAAAAACATGTAAAATCAGCCAGCGATGGCCAGGCAAGTAGTATTTTTAAAAGTAGTCACCAACAGTAACCTTTCTATTTTCAAAGGTTTTCTTTAAAGATGAACTCTGGGCACAAAACTTATTTTAACATATTCCTCAATAGCCACAGAGGATATAAATCCAATTTGTGAGCACCAAACACCTTTCAAGCCCAGTGACTATCTTGTAAATGTAGCAGTGTCATCAACACTATGCTGTACATAGCCTGTGCAGAAAATGGAACTGTGGGTGGGGCCCAGGAGCTCCACCCTCTACAAGCTACCTGCCGAAAACTACAGGAGTGGGCGGATACAAGACCAGCCATCCTACACAAGGAGAGAGCAGTGGTGACTGGTCTTTACTACAGGAAGTTCCTGCACAGAGGCAAAGCTTCACACTGGATTACTGCACAGATATGGGAGAAATACAGTACTCAAAGCACTCCTAGATTCAAGGAAGAATACACACAATACATACAGTATCTCACAAAAGTGAGTACACCTCTAATTTTTGTAAATATTTTATTATAACTTTTCATGTGACAACACTGAAGAAATGACACTTTGCTACAATGTAAAGTAATGAATGTACAGCTTGTATAACAGTGTAAATTTGCTGTCCCCTCAAGATAACTCAACACACAGCCATTAATGTCTAAACCGCTGGCAACAAAAGTGAGTACACCCCTAAGTGAAAATGTCTAAATTGGGCCCAATTAGCCATTTTCCCTCCCCGGTGTCATGTGACTCGTTAGTGTTACAAAGTCTCAGGTGTAAATGGGGAGTATGTGTGTTAAATTTGGTGTTCTCTCCCACCCTGTCATACTGGTCACTGATCTGAAAAAAGAATTGTTGCTCTACATAAAGATGGCCTAGGCTATAAGAAGATTGCCTAGACCAGTGATGGCGAACCTTGGCACCCCAGATGTTTTGGAACTACATTTCCCATGATGCTCCACTACACTGCAGAGTGCATGAGCATCATGGGAAATGTAGTTCCAAAACATCTGGGGTGCCAAGGTTTGCTATCACTGGCCTAGACCCTGAAACTGAGCTGCAGCACAGTGGCCAAAACCATACAGCGGTTTAACAGGACAGGATTCACTCAGAACAGCCCTCTCCATGGTCGACCAAAGAAGTTGAGCACACGTGCTTTGCGTCATATCCAGAGGTTGTCTTTGGGAAATAGACGTATGAGTGCTGCCAGCATTGTTGCAGAGGTTGAGGGGTGGGTAGGGGAGGGTCAGCCTGTCAGTGCTCAGACCATATGCTGCACACTGCATCAAATTGGTCTGCATGGCTGTCGTCCCAGAAGGAAGCATCTTCTAAAGATGATGCACAAGAAAGCCTGCAGTTTCCTGAAGACAAGCAGACTAAGGACATGTATTACTGGAACCATGTCCTGTGGTCTGATAAGACCAAGATAAACTTATTTGGTTCAGATGGTGTCAAGCGGCAGCAACCAGGTAAGGAGTACAAAGACAAGTGTGTCTTGCCTACAGTCAAGCATGGTGGTGGGAGTGTCATGTTCTGCTGCTGCATGAGTGCTGTCAGCACTGGGGAGCTACAGTTCATTGAGGGAACCATGAATGCCAGCATGTACTGTGACATACAGAAGCACAGCATGATCCCCCTCCCTTTGGAGACTGGACCGCAAGGGCAGTATTCCAACATGATAACGACCCCAAACACACCTCCAAGACGACCACTGCCTTGCTAAAGCAGCCAAGGGTAAAGGTGAAGCAGGTCTCCAGACCTAAACCCTATTGAGCATCTGTGGGGAATCCTCAAATGGAAGGTGGAGGAGCGCAAGGTCTTGAACATCCACCAGCTCTGTGATGTCGTCATGGAGGAGTGGAAGAGGACTCCAGTGGCAACCTGTGAAGCTCTGGTGAACTCCATGCCCCAAAGGGTTAGTTAAGGCAGTGCTGGAAAATAATGGTGGCCACACAAAATATTGACACTTTGAGCCCGATTTGGACATTTTCACTTAAGGGTGTACTCACTTTTGTTGCCAGCGGTTTAGACATTAATGTGTTGAGTTATTTTGAGGGGACAGCAAATTTACACTGTTATACCAGCTGTACACTCACTACTTTACATTGTAGCAAAAGTGTAATTTCTTCAGTGTTGTCACATGAAAAGATAGAATAAAATATTTACAAAAATGTGAGGGGTGTACTCACTTTTGTGGGATACTGTATGCCTCTTGTATTTAGACTATAGTTGCTTATCTTACAGTTCAGGTTTATTGATTTCTTAAAATAAAAAATGCATTTTTAGTTTGAATGCTTTAAGTTTAAAGACAACATTGTCATGGGTTTTATTATTTTATAAAATGAAAAAAAAATATCAAGCACCTGCATTTATTCTTGTAAGACAAAATATATAAAAACACATATACAAATATACATACATGAGCTTATGAGCATATATAATTTGTATGTTTTTTCTTTTTACCTGCTGCCAGTGGCAATTAGAAGTTGGCTGTACTGAAGGAATGATCCATCCCTAAATTTCACCCTTGCTTCATCTGTGTTGACTGAAACCGCCTGCATGGCAACAAAAATATACGCTTTTGGAAATATATTTCAACAGATAGGAGTATTTCATTATTTATGCCTTACTATGTCATCTGTGGGATACAGTAACCGTTTTAACTGCATTAAACAGTACATGTTCTCTTACAGGGCACACGTGTTTCCTGTCTAACAAGAATTTTATTACTAGCTGTATCCACAAGAGGGCAGTCATACTGCATGTTAAAAGATTTGCAGAAAAAAATCATAGAATAAGAATAAAACACAAAATAATAGAAAGTGAAAAATGGAATGGCTTCCATATTTTAAGCTACAGAATAGTAGAGCGTTAGGGAATAGGGAGTCTCTGGGGACCCCCCCCCCCCCCTACAAAAATTGCAAAATTATCCATTATATTGTGCAGTAAGCACTCTTACCATACTGCTTTTCTTTCCTAGTTGTGTATTTTTTTAGGCTGGCCCTGCTCCCATTCTGAAAATGTATGTTATAATATGCGCACATGAGATGGAGTGCATGATGTCATGCTCGTCTTGCGCATTTTGCACTTCTGCTGTACAACATTAAATTCACCTATTTTTGTTTTTTCTTTTACAAAACAGTGTTAGATGATTTCAAATCTCTGAATCCTGAAATGAATTTTAGTAAAAGTGGGAAGTTCTGCATTATAGATTTTAGAAGATCTCTTAATACACCTTTTTTTTTTTTTTTTAAATGTAGTTTAAAGTGAAACAATGTAACTTTCCTCCTCGTCAACTTTTTTCAAGAAATGTTAAAAAAACAATTACAGAAATCATATGCAGACCAATCTACCAGCCGACTTCCGCAGCCTGCCCTTAGCCAGCATTCTCCACAATCCTCTGAAAAGGCTCCACATGTTAGACCCAGGGCATTACAAAGAGTTCACCCAGAATAAACAAAAGCAGTGACAAGTCTTCTGGCAGTTTATATCTGCAGTCCCCACAGTAGGGGACAATAACCATCCTTGAAGACAATATATTGTGTAAATACAATAAGCTAGTTAAATGTCCACTACAAATGCAGACTCATTAAAAGTTCTTTTTTTTTATATTAAACATTTATTTTTAGATATGGAATATTAAAATAAATGTTAGTATCCCAAACACAGGCTAATTATTTTAGCCAATTGCCAGCCTGTATAGACCAGGGATGTGCGGGGAGGTCAGTGGCTGGTGAGGCACTGGCTAGTATCAGAGCCAAATACACACAAGTTATATACGCTGCCACCGTTAGAGCGGTTTATTGAATTTTCACAGGGATACAAAATAAAAAAATAAAAATAAAGGGTAATACGTAGTTTACAAAGTCACAAGCGCATGTTATAACAGTGGAGCTCAAACCGGGAAAGCCCAGAAGGTGAGCAAAACAAAGGACAAGATAAAATCAAATTAACCATTTCTAAGCAGTAATAATACATTCCTCTGTGTGGTCGTGGTGGTGATGGTGGTCGTGGTGGTGGATGTGGTGTGTTGAGAAGCACAGGAGCAGGTAAGGAGGGAGAGGGGGTGAGGACATCACCAACTCCCTCTCCATTGTCTAGAAGTCACATCAGTAAGAAATGTCACACCATCAGTGTAACGCAGGGGTGACCTTCAGAGTCAATGATTAAATAGTCCTCTGGTAAGTCACGTTGCGCTATGTGTAAGCTCCTTGAATAATCAAGAGCTTTTAAACGCCGTCCATGGTACCCATGTGGCGGTGAATTTCGAGATCTTATCTAAAGTGAGGTAGATCAGCTCCTCCATCTACACCACATGGTTTATTCGCTGAAACCATTCTGTCATTAAAGGCGGGGATGTTGACCGCCAGTGAACTGGTACACACATCTGCGATGTATATTGACCATATACATCGCAATCGATTTGTAGTAGTGTTTTTTTAGAGGTTTTAGACAGGTGTAATAGATACTGCGCTGGAGAAAAACTCCAGCGGGAGAGAGAATAACTTTGCGATTACATAATGTACCTTATGCCAAAATGGCTGGAGTGACATGCAGCTACACCAAATGTGGTGAACGTGCCCGTCTTCCTTCCACATCGCCAGCACCGCTCAGAAACTGAGGGGGAAAATTTGTGAGAGAAAACTAATTCTAGCACTAAACATCCTCTGTAACCGCAATGTCGGCACCCCAGCCGATCTTCGGATCGACTCCCGGGTGCTGCCACCGCCATTACTGGTAAGGGAACCAGGCAGTGAGGACTTTCGACTTCACTCTTGGTACCCAACTGCGCATGCGCGAAGTGAGCTGAGCTTTCTAATTGACCCGGTGGTGGGGGAGGGAGGAGGGGGGCCGAACTTCCGGGAGATGGGGCCACGGCCTGTCTCCGGAAGTGGAGAGAGGGTCCTGTCAAAAACAGGTCCCCCGTTCCCCCCTCCCCCCTAAAAGGTGCCAAATATGCTTCCTCCCCACCAGAGGGGCGAGGAAGCATATAAGCGTGTGTTACACTTTTGGGTGGAACTCCGCTTTAAGTACTGAAGTTTGACGCCATTCGGCGTAACATCATCTTTGACATTATAAAAAAAAAAGAAACCGGGCTAACTTTACAAGTAACAAAAAACTTTTATTTGAAGAGTAAACAGTTACAGGTAATTATTGTAAAACACATCAGTATTCATGAACAGATCAATAGCAATCAATGTATAAACTGTATCATGTGGATCAGTGGATATACATTCAGGCGTACTGTATTTGGCAGTGCATATACAATCCCTGCAAACAGTCGTTATCCAAGTTGCTGGGGGGGGACATGTGCCATGCCACCCAGCTCCCCTACACACAAGGAGTGAAGTTTCTAAGTGGTGTGGGGGGGGGGGCAATCTCCATTACCAAAATCAGTCATCAATTTCATCGCATGTTGCTGCATTTTCTAGCCACGTATCCCATATCTTCCCGTATTTAGCTGGGCACCATCTATGGGCATATATCTCCTTTTTGTATGGTAGCACATTATTAACGGCTATGATCCATTCCTGAATCGTTGGGGGTTCAGGTCTCAACCATTTCCTTGCAATGATCAGTCTGGCCATGAAAAGAGATTCTTGCAAAAATAGTTTGTGGTATTTATCCGAATCAGGGTCCGGGAAAATACCCAGTAAGCATTGCTTAGGGCATAGGGTTAGGGGGGATCCCATCTCGTCATGTATAAACTTCACAATATGAGACCAGAAGTCTTGTATAATTGGGCACGACCAGAGAAGGTGATAAAATGTACTGGAAGGGCTGTCGCATCTAGGACATAGAGGGTTTTGGTTGGGGTTGTATTTGGCTATGCGAATGGGGGTCAAATAGGACCTGTGCATAATAAAAAGTTGTGTGAGACGGTCTGAAAGTCTGGTGGAGATCTTTTTGTTAGCCTCTAGGGCATCTTCCCATTCCTCATCCTCCAGTGCCCCCACGTCGCCAGCCCACCTCTCCTTTAATCCATATGCTATCTGCACCTCAGTTGGGCGGAGAAGATCATTGTAGAATATGGAAATAAGTTTTTGGGGTTCTTGCCCCAGCAGGGTATCTAATTGTACCAGTCGTTCAAGGCTAGGGGAATCATTAGCGAATTGGGTTTGGAGAGCATGACGGAGCTGGAGAAATCGGAAGTGCATGTTATTGGACAAGTCAAAGTCCTCTTTCAGTTGTTGAAAATACTTAATTGTGCTGCCTCTATAGACGTCGGACAGGATGGTCACCCCCTTGTCAAGCCAGAGGGCATGGTCAAACCGGGCTAACTTTAGATTTTTTTATTCATGAAATAGTTTCTTTCCAAAAACAACGCGTTTGAAGAATTGCTGTTCAAATACCATGTGACATAAAAAAAATTGCAACGACCACCATTTTATTCTCTAGGGTGTCTGCTAATTATAAATATATATATATATATATATATATAATATATATATATATATATATATATATATATATATATATATATATATATATATATATATTTATTATTTTTTTTTACCATAAGTAATATACACATAACTATTACATTATATATTGTTTTTAAGGTATGTTACTATATTTTTAAAAACTGTACTCAAGCAGGGGGCTTAACGGACAAATTACTGAAGTTTGAAGTTATAACTTCCAACCAGTAAATTCACAGTAAATAGATAAATAATAAATGATGTTATAACATATAGCATATAAATATATGATTTAGCTTGATTAAAACAGTACCTTTTCAACAGCAGCAGATTCTCATTCTCCCTCTTAACTGTGTGAGAAAAACATGGGTTTGTGGGTAAATCTTATACCCATAAAGAAAAGAAAAAGATAAACCCATGTTTTTGTCCTTGTAGTTTAGCGGGCTGGGCTGGAAGGGAGCATGTATGTTTTAGACACATGCCCCCTTCTGTGACACTGCAGTGAGAGGACAGCCTCCACTGCAGCATTTTTATTGGACAGCTTCGGCCAATGGTACTTTGCCATTGGTCCAAGACTCCAAGCTGTCTATTGAGCTCAATGCTTCTGACAAGAAGTGAGGAGAGGCACTGTGAGCTCATACTCTCAATCTGCTGCAAACAGAGTGTGCCAGCTTGTATTTAAACCGACCGCTCTGTATGTAGCTTCTGACAGGCTGCGCAAGGAGCCCCGTATCGCCAGAACCATAGGTCATAGGAGCCCCAGTGGTGGGGTAGGACTATAGCTACCTACCCCCCAAATTTGGGGTCTCTGTGACCCCAGGTCGCCGGGCTAAAACCCTCGAAGCTCGATCGTTTTTTTGTTGTTTTTATGTTCATGGCAGGTGAGCCTCCCGTGACTGCATGTCCCTCGAATATACCCAACTCATTACCAGGCAATTTTGTTTGTTTCCAATGCTTCTTGTGATACTTTAATACTTGGTTATGTAGCCCTGTACTCAAATTTATATAATTTTTTGAGACCCATAGAGTGTCTTTTGGTGGTGTTTAACCACTTCAGCCCTGGACTAATTGGCAGCCAAAGGACCAGGCCCCTTTTTGCGATTCGGCACTGCGTCGCTTTAACTGACAATTGCGCAGTCGTGCGACGTGGCTCCCAAACAAAATTGGCGTCCTTTTTTTCCCACAAATAGAGCTTTCTTTTGGTAGTATTTGATCGCCCCTGCGGTTTTTATTTTTTGCGCTATAAACAAAAATAGAGCGACAATTGTGAAAACAATGCAATATTTTTTGCTTTTTGCTATAATAAATATCCCCAAAAAATATATAAAAAAACATTTTATTTCCTCAGTTTAGGCCAATACGTATTCTTCTACATATTTTTGGTAAAAAAAAAAAAAAAATCGCAATTAGCGATTATTGATTGGTTTGCGCAAAAGTTATAGCGTTTACAAAATAGGGGATAGTTTTGTAGCATTTTTATTAATATTTTTTTTTTTACTAGTAATGGCGGCGATCAGCGATTTTTATTGTGACTGCGACATTATGGCGGACACATCGGACATTTTTGACACATTTTTGGGACCATTGTCATTTATACAGCAATCAATGCTATTTAAATGCATTGATTCCTGTATAAAGGACAGTTGTAGTGAAAGAGTTAACCACTAGGGGGAGGGGAGGGGTTATGGGCTGTGACGTGTGTGTGTTTTTACACATTAGGGGGCGGGGCTGACGTCTGACGTCATTGGTCGGCTTTCCCGATGGCCGGGAACAGCCGATCAATGACAGGCAGAGTAGAAAGCGCGGGGAGAGGTTTGTTTACACAAACCTCTCCCCGTTCTTCAGCTCTGTGACCCGATCGCGGGACACCAGCGGCGATCGGGTCCGCTGGTCCCGCGGCCGGGGTCACGGAGCTCCCGACCGGGTCGCGAGCGTGCAACCCATGGGCAGGCATTTAAAGGGCCACGTACAGGTACGTGATTTTGCCTGCCCGTGCCATTAAGCCGCAGTATATCTGTGTGAGGTGGTCGGGAAGCGGTTAATGATCACTGGGTTTTTATATTTTATTATACAACAAAAACATTTCCTGTGTTTTTTTAACTTTGTGTAATAAAGAATATCAAATAAAAATGCCAGGCCAGTAAATACACAACCAAAATACACATCTACGGTTTGTGAAGTGTGAAGTGGTTTAGCACCTGGAATAGAGATCCAACTGGGACTCTCAGTACAAAAAAAACGTAGAAATAGACAAATTTTTTTTTTTCTTATGGCGGAAATTTTTTTTTTTATAAAAAAAGGAGGGGAGGTAAAAGGAAGTTAAAGCAGCAGGTGACTAGAGCTTAAAGTGTATGTGAACTCTTTCTTTGAAAAAATGTTTAAGCAATGTGAAATGGCGATATAATCCATTGAAAATAAACACATTAAAAATACCTTTCTTTCATTGTTTATAGGCTCTGCATTATGAACTGCATCATGATCTAAGTAGTGGTGGAGACTCCTTACGATGAGCAGTAAATTCTGCCAATGTCACATACCCCAGCAGCAGCAGTGATTTAAAATGTCAGATGTCTGACCACGTCCCTATATCTCCGATGTAGCAGGCAGAGACACCCCCTGACCCCTCCATGGGACAATGAGCAGCTTCTGTCTCATACCCCGGTTGCTGACACTTAAACTATGTGGAGCCAGCAGAAGTCTGACCACAGGAGTACAGCCTAGCCATACGTAGACACGGCATCCTGTAACTCCAAACTAGAAGAAAGTGGCACAAACTGACAACCATAGGACTGATCTTCTGTGCTCTGAATGGTCAATTAAATCAGACGTGAAGAGGAACTGGTGGGGTCATTTTTTTTTTTACAGCTGTGGAAGAAAGAAAAAGTACAACATGCTACATTTGCAACAAGTTACTTGTAAACACAGACACATTAAATATTATATTTTTGTGTTTCATACACTTTAAGGAATATCTATGATTACATACATTTTACAACCATATATTACGTTTGCCTGCCTGATTCCATACAAATTGAAAGTGTTTTGGTTTGACTTCATAATACAGTGGTGTGAAAAAGTGTTTGCCCCCTTCCTCATTTCCTGTTCCTTTGCATGTTTGTCACACTTAAGTGTTTCGGAACATCAAACCAATTTAAACAATAGTCAAGGACAACACAAGTAAACACAAAATGCAATTTGTAAATGAAGGTGTTTATTATTTAAGGTGAAAAAAAATCCAAACCATCATGGCCCTGTGTGAAAAAGTGATTGCCCCCTAAACCTAATAACTGGTTGGGCCACCCTTAGCAGCAACAACTGCAACCAAGCATTTGCGATAACGTGCAATGAGGCTTTTACAGCGTCCTGGAGGAATTTTGGCCCACTCATCTTTGCAGAATTGTCCTAATTCAGTTACATTAGCGGGTTTCCGAGCATGAACGGCCTTTTTAAGGTCATACCACAACATCTCAATAGGATTCAGGTCTGGACTTTGGCTAGGCCACTCCAAAGTCTTCATTTTGTTTTTCTTCAGCCATTCGGTGGTGGACTTGCTGGTGTGTTTAGGATCATTGTCCTGCTGCAGAACCCAAGTTCGTTTCAGCTTGAGTACACGAACAGATGGTCGGACATTCTCCTTCAGGATCTCTTGGTAGACAGCAGAATTCATAGTTCCTTTTATCACGGCAAGTCTTCCAGGTCCTGAAGCAGCAAAACAGCCCCAGACCATCACACTACCACCACCATATTTTACTGTTGGTATAATGTTCTTTTTCTGAAATGCAGTGTTCCTTCTACGCCAGATATACTTGGACACACACCTTCCAAAGAGTTCCACTTTTGTCTCATCGGTCCACAGAATGTTGTCCCAAAAGTCTTGGGGATCATCAAGATGTGTTGTGGAGAAATTGAGACGAGCTTTGATGTTCTTTTTGCTCAGCAGTGGTTTTCTCCTTGGAACTCTGCCATGCAGGCCATTTTTGCCCAGTCTTTTCCTGATGGTGGAGGCATGAACGCTGACCTTAACTGAGGCAAGTGAGGCCTGCAGTTCCCTCGACGTTGTTGTGGGGTCTTTTGTGACCTCTTGGATGAGTCGTCGCTGCGCTCTTGGGGTAATTTTGGGCGGCCGGCCACTCCTGGGAAGGTTCACCACTGTTCCATGTCTTCGCCATTTGTGGATAATGGCTCTCACTGTGGTTCGCTGGATTCCCAAAGCTTTGGAAATGGCTTTATAACCCTTTCCAGACTGATAGATCTCAATTACTTTCTTTCTCAATTGTTCCTGAATTTCTTTGGGTCTCGGCATGATGTGTAGCTTTTAAGGACCTTCTGGTGGACCTTACTGTGTCAAGCAGCTCCTATTTAAGTGATGCCTTGATTGTGAACAGGTGTGGCAATAATCAGGCCTGGGTGTGGCTAGAGAAATTGAACTCAGGTGTGGACAACCACAGTTATAGTATGTTTTAACAAGGGGGGCAATCACTTTTTCACACAGGGCCATGATGGTTTGGATTTTTTTTCACCTTTAATAATAAACACCTTCATTTACAAATTGCATTTTGTGTTTACTTGTGTTGTCCTTGACTATTGTTTAAATTGGTTTGATGTTCCGAAACACTTAAGTATGACAAACATGCAAAGGAACAGGAAATGAGGAAGGGGGCAAACACTTTTTCACACCACTGTATATGGTTCTGGTAAATCTAGAGGCAAATTGTACAAGAAAAGTATATAATGTATGGTCAGCCTTAATTAAGCTATATGTTCATTTTAAACTGTCATATATGACTATACCATTTCTGTTGGAGTACAAGGATTACCTCTTTTTCTGTCCAAACTTCAATATCATGTTGAGAGTAAAATTCTTTGGGTCGTAGGTAGAGATCTTCAGCCTTTGCATTCATTGCCTGTAGAAAAAGTTGTTGTGGTTAGGCAACTTTCTAATGACTACAATGAACTGCCAATCATTTTTAGCCATAATGTGTAATTGGCATACAAAATGTGCATGCAGGTAAGCATAAGCAAAATGCCAAACATCTTAAGAGGGAAATAAAATCTCTCAATATATAAAGTAAAAAAAATATAACAAGGATGGGTGCCACAGATAATACATAGTATACTTTGCTGTAGCTGCAGATGTTTAATAAAACACAAACACTAGTCCAGGGATCCAGTGCTGTCATCACCCAGGCTGGATGTTCTGGTCCCCAGAGCCGCCATCATGCTTGGGGGAAGCTGGCTGTGACTTCCTGCAGCTTCACATCTGGCTTCCCACTGCACATGCCCAAGTGCCACTGTGCTTTCTAAATGAATCTGCAGCCTCTTGGGATGTGCAACGTGTCCCAGGAGGTTATGGGCAGGGTGGAGGGCAAACTGCCACGTTGCCTGCTAGTGAAAGCGGGTACCTGTCAGACATCGGTACCCACTCTCAAAAAATTGGATTTTCGACTTACCATAAAAATCTAGTTGTTCAT
Source organism: Lithobates sylvaticus (assembly GCA_028564925.1). Lineage (NCBI taxonomy): Eukaryota > Metazoa > Chordata > Amphibia > Anura > Ranidae > Lithobates > Lithobates sylvaticus. Next base: position 121,012,703 of record CM053027.1, on the reverse strand, counting down.
TGACAGACACAGCGTTCCATTATTCAGAACCATATGGCTATATCGCCCCCTACAGGAGTAGGACACTAGGTAGAAAAAAAAAGACTTGGCTACGCCTATGGGCAGTCCTAGGTGATATACACCCCCCTCTCTGCTATAGACCTTCAGTTTAGTAACAGTAACAGTTTAGTAACAAGCAGTGTCAGAAGCATCAAAATTCCTTAGAGGGGTGGGTGCTGTGTCTGTAAATTAACTCAACACAGAACACCTGGAGCCCAACCTGAACAATACACCCCCAAGAGAGATTAGACCCCTAAACAGCAGCCCACAACACCTTGCGGCCAAAAGAAGCATCCTCAAATGCCAGCACATCCACGTTGTACAATTTTGCGAAAGTGTACACCGACGACCAAGTGGCTGCCTTGCAAACCAGTGCAACTGATGCCTAATGGATTAGGCAGGTTCGCGGGGGGAACCATACCAAGCAGAGCCGAGGAAGGAGGGCGGATGCCCGCCACTGAAAGCGGTGGCCACCGCCACCTGATCGGTAGGGCCGCAAAAGCCACGGAAAGTAGATGGCACTCATTCAGGATCCCTGTTTCCTGTGATTTACTTCAAGAAAAGGGATTTTACAGGTAAACCAAAAATACCATTTTCTTTATCATACAATCACAGGACACAGGGTATCTTCATATCCATTGCGATAGGGATGTCAAGAAACACTGAATATGAGGGGAAGGCAACACAGCAACAAGCCAACATGCTCCTAACAACTAAATCAGAACAGGTTAGAATCTCATGCAGCAGACTGCAACATTTGCTGGCCATGAAACACGTCAAAGGTATGAGCAGCCTTGCCCTCAGCATCTGAAGCTTAGGACAGAAAGAAGGTAACACAATGTCCTGGTTAAGGGTCAAGTTCACCTTTACATAAAAAATAAATGCACATCTTTATGTAGGTAAAAAGTGTGCATTATTTTTAAAAACAGAAGCCTGGAAAAAATTGCACCCATCATCAGCAGATAGCAGGTGCAATGTCAGGCTCCTGCACACACTGCCTAAAGCCCTTTTGCCTGTATAGTAATACTTTGCATTGCGAGTAACGAGGTTAATGAGAGTTTCACAAAACGAGCAGGATTCAAGCCTCTGCAGTGTGCAGTACCGCATTTGGCCAGAGGTGCGGTGGCACCGGTGACACTGAGCCGTTCGGAGCCGCTCGGATGCACTCAGAAACACTCTGTTCCCGAGTGTTTGAGGCTTTCCAAATGCATCCGAGCGGCTCCGAATGGTCTCCAAGTATTTCCGAGTCTCCCCGGAAAATGTGAAGTCAATGTGGAACGGATTATGCACGTAATCCAAGGTTCCACTGTACTTGTGTACAGGCTGTCATTGCAGAGCTGTAGGGAGTGTGAATGAACTACACGTGTGCTGATCAGCTTGCCCACAGTTCAAACTACAAGTACGTCTGCCATGGTGACTGAAGGTACAGGGGGTCCCCGGGTTACAAACAAGATAGGGACTGTAGGTTTGTTCTTAAGTTGAATCTGTTTGTAAGTCGGAACAGGCAAATTTTTTAAGTGTAGCTCCAGACAGAAAATCAATTTTTACGTTTTTTAGATAACATAGAGAAGGGTTATCACCCCTGTAACATTTGTTTTGCTGTCTGTGCCCCTGTTCAGAAGATTTCACCTCACTTTCTGTCCCAATGACAATTGGATTTAGAAAATTTTGGGTTGATAGGGAAACATGGACTGGTGATAGAGCATCAGTGGAGACACATTTTTCCCATATTAACTCTTACAGGAGTGAATTTCCCTTCCTAGGGGTGGATTTCCTCTCACTTCCTGTTGTTTCCCTCCGTTTGTAAGTAGGAGTCGTTTGTAAGTCGATGTTTGTAAGTAGGGGACCCCCTGTAATTGTAGTTTATTCATTCACAGGAAACTGAATGAATGACGCAGCTGTATGGCCAGAGATCACTGAATCCACTACAGACCTACTCCATTTCTTAGTAAACTTACTATCTATGGGATATTGTTGAGCACGATGTTTTAGTGGAACAAACACCTTTTCAGGATGAGCCCAGTCAACATAGAACACATTCTTTAAATAAGGATGTATATTATGTACAGGGATAGGGGTTGCTTCGGCGGACGTAACAATCCCAATCCTGTAACCTTTTGGATACAGGACTCAGAAAGTCATAATTTAGTCTGGACTACTTCTGTACAGAAACTCGCAAAGGCCTTTTGGGTCAGAGATAAAACCTGACCTTTGAATTCCTCATAAGTAGATCCCCTGAAGAAGAATTCTCCACTTTCGCCAGAAAAAGTAATTTGCCATCCCACCTTATCCTTTGCCGGTTCATCAACTCTGCATGCGATAAGGTGGGAGAATACATGCAGGGACTGGCCAAATTTTGATCCATCTATGGCTGTTCCCACTTGACAGAAGTCAATCTAACTATTGACTTCAGTTGAATGGGAATGTTGGAAAACTTTTGGCGATCAGCAGCTGCAGCCAATTGGAGGAGTCCTGCTGTCAGAACACAATGGCACAGCAGAGAGGAGTCGTCCATCCTCCTCACTTTTGTGGATCGGGGAGAATCTCCCTGGCTTGCAAAAAAAAAAAAAAGGAACTGTCTATGGCCAGCCTATGTCCTCTTTTCACTATTGCCACCTGCAGACTACCTAATCAGCAGCAATATAAGATTATGCCTGAAGGGAAACAGACTGTGGTAATGAACTACTATGAACAGTTCATCGTACAAAAAACACATTTCAAGGTGCTAAACAATTAAAGCAATACAGACCTTGCTAAGTTTTGGTCTGTCATAAGGCAAGTGGCTTTCTCTGGTCACCATGACAATCTTCCCTGAATAACCTTCTTGGCGGAGGGTTTCTGCACACACCAGAGCAGCAGGGCCTACAATAGTAAAAACATGAAAAAGACAAATATATGGATCCAATTTATATAGCGTTACATATTCCACAGCGCTTTACAGAGATTTCTTGACCACATTTACACACACACACAGACCAGTTTTGTTGGAATGGATTAGAAGCTCTGTAAGGTTCTTCGCTTCTCCATTGAAGAGGTTTCCCTTCACTTCCTATCTCATAGGCACATGACCAGTAAGTAAGTAGAAATCCCACCATGGGCAGTTGTCAAAAATGACCCCATTAATGTCTAAGTTTACAAATTAGCACAAGGGATTCTTCATGGCTTCAATGTAATGTATCCCTTTTGCCACTACGTCCTGGTACCAGAAATTCTCCTCCTCTGTTGTCCCTCCACCCCAGACGCTGTAATCTTCTAGTGCAGCAGGGGTTAATAGGACAGCGGGAGCTGTGACAAGCACTCAGGAGTGCCCAGCTATGCCCGTCCTTTCCACACAGCTACTCCATAATAAAAAAGGTATATGAAAAGAGGCAGAATTTTGCACATGCAGCTTATCTAAAAGCATACGAACACCGCTTGTGGTCCTTTTTCTTTTAGTACTCCGCCCACTCTTATAAAAGGCATGCAGTTTTGAAGCAAGATGTACAGGTCTAAGATTGACTGGCCAATCAGGAGCCTATGTGCCTTGGATATAGACATCTGACTCATAGGCCCCAATTGTCAAAGTAAATGGAATACCAAAAGATGAAATGACTGTCGCAGTCTAAAAAAAAAAAAAAACAGACAGTGCCAATGCCATTGCCACTCATTTATGCAGGGTGTGAGACAGGGATTGTCTTCTGGAAGCCCTCAACTCTGAACTTTCCCTTTAAAGAAAAACTCCAGCAAGATCAAAAACCTAACAGTAACCTACATGGTATAAGGTTGTGTATACTTTGGGCTTTTTTACTTTAAATTACAGTTGTAACTGCATTTAATGTTGCAGACCCCTTTACATCAGCAGACAGAGGGAGTTAGTGTTAGACCAAATTGCATTTTATATAATGGCTGCAACTTGGTCATAACCAGGAAAACAAAATCCTGTCTGAAATGGGCTTTTTTTTCCTGCTATGGGCTTTGTTATGACTATGGGCTCACAGCACTTTATTTGATCTTCAGATGGAACATCCAAGAATATAAGGGCTAAATAGCTTTTATAACTTATAACTAAATTCTGTGTTTTAGCTCTTCTTTAATGAGAACAAAGATTCATTAAGAAACTAAATAAGGGTGATGATTAAAGTGGAAGTCCAGCCCATTCCTAACTAATCTTAATCCTGCTCCCACCCTCCTGCTAAATCCTATTCTACCCTATGAAAGGAAGATGTGTATACTTACCTATTCTGAGAGCGATTTGGTCAGGTCACATGATTTCCCCAGTAGACAGCTTCAGTGAAGAGTAAAGATCGCTGACAAAGGCTGCAGATCCTGGGCACTGACGTCACCAATAGGCTTACTATGGGGAAGGGCTGTCTTTAAGGCAGGGCAAAAGGGGCAGTTGCCCTGGGCCCTGTCATTGTTGTGGGGCCTAAAGCAGCTACCTCATACTTGACAACTAGCCCGGTTTAAATTCCCTTGTCCCTTGAAGCTTTAGTCCCATGCTGTGTCCCGGTATCTCTGTGTGAAGTGCTGCTACTAATGCTGGCCAGCTCTACCCCATTGTTGTGTACAGATGACTCACCTGCAGATCCTGTGTTTACATGTAAATAACCGGCATTGATATGTAAATAGCGACAGCATTCATATGTAAATGGTCGCTGACCGGCGGCATTCATATGTATATCATGCCCCCAAGGTCATATCCACTATCACCTATACTGAATGCTGCCGCATCCCGCATCCAATTCGCATAGGTGTGAACCCAGCCTTAAAAGGGTGGAGGGCTGGAGTGGAGAGGATGGGGGAGGTTTGGGGTGCAGAGGTTAGCAGGGGTTTTAGAATGCAAAGGTGTACTGACAGGGTGGATAAAGATGTAGGTCGCTTGTAGGGCAGCCCAATTATTTCAATGCGCTAGAAATGCAGAAGAAAGTCCAACGCTTTTTCAAAATCACACTGTAGCACAGCACATGTCAGCAGATGTGTAAGGGTGTCATTAACAATTAATAGCACTGCTGTGTATCTGCTAAAGGGCAGCACGTTTCTGTGGTGTCAGGAAAGGGATTTTGCATGCGTTCCCAACACACACAAATGTGAATGCAGGCTAAATGTCTTACAATGTGTTACATTGGTTGTCCGTGCAAATCTCATTACATTGGGGCTTGGGGTACAATCCTTTTATCCACACTAGTGGCCAGTGTGAAGGTCCCCCTTACATTAGTGGTCACTGTAAATCCCTCCTTATATTGGTGGTTACTGTGAATGCTCCTATTACATTAGTGGTCAGCGTAAACTCATATTACATTGGTGGCCAGTGTTGAAACTCCTCTTTATATTGGTAGTCGAAAAAAAAAAAAAAAAAAATAAATATCGGCTTTGCCATTATCATACCCTCCCCCTAGTACTTCCACTGATCCCAGGAGTTCTAGGATCCCTGGGAGCAAGAAAACATTTGCCCAGGGTCCAATCAATATTAAAGATGGCCCGGCAATGGGGCATCCATTGTCGGCTGTCCCTCCTCTACACTAAAACCACCATGGACAGCTGATTATATGACCAGACCGCTCTCAGAATACTTATACATCCTCCTTTCACAGGGTAGATATAATATGGTTTAGAGGGGGTGGGAGCAGATTTAAGCTAGTTAGGAATAGGCTGGACTTCCACTTAAACCTCCCTGGTGGTATTCCCGAGTGTGGCTCTGGGTGGATTTTTAGTACCAAAAGCGGTAAACCCAAGCCACTCGGGATTGCATTGCAGGATACAGGAAGAGGTTACTTATCTTGTCCCCAGGATCATGCGATGTCTCCCTGCACTGTGTGCGAGCCGTCCTTCACGCGATCTATCACAGAGCCGAGCTCCGTTCCCTGCAAGCATTGCGACGGAGAACGGCGCCAAATTCAAAAAGTAAAACAAACAATACATATACAGTACACTGTAATCTTACAGATTACATTACTGTATCAATTTATTTCACATCCCTTTTGTCCCTAGTGGTCTGTCCAGTGCCCTGCATGCAGTTTTATATGATATATACTGTTCTTTCTGCCTGGAAACTGGAGAAGGGCCTCTTCCCGACAACCCTGGCCGTTGGTTGTCGGGGTCTGCGGGCGGGGGCTTATCGGAATCTGGACTCACCTCTCACCCGGCTGAGGTGAGAGGTGAGTCGGGAGGAAGTAGAGAGAAGACATAGCAACCAAAACCGTCCCTTTACATCAAAAGTGTTTTTAGACCAGCTAGAAAACAGCGATAATAAAATTAGAATCACTCGCACAATTGAGCGATAGTGATTTGTGGGGAAATTTCGTCATCAAACACTGAAAGAAATGACAGCGACAATTCTGCAACTGAGCAAATTTCTGTGTTTTTGATTTGATTACATTATTGAATAATTTTTATTTTATTATTATTATTATTTGTTATAATTATTTATAGTTATTTATTATATTATAATTTATGATTTCGTTTTTTCAAACTTTCATACCTGGGGTGTCTACTAGACTGTTTGGACAGATTTAAGTGAGTTATTACTAAGAATTACAGGCCTACAATATAAAACACCAAAATTTCCATGCAAAATAATTGTACCACTTTCAGCATCAAAAATCTGAAATAATCATACCACCAGGGAGGTTAAGCTATTGGAAAGGCGTTGTTTGTATCTCGGATTGACTGTTTGTTTTGTTAGACTGAATGAATAAATGGTTTTGGGGAATTTAAAGCGGAGCTCCACCAGCAGCAAAAATATTAAGTCAGCAGCTACAAATACTGCAGCTGCTGACTTTTAATAAATGGACACTTACCTGTTCCAGGTTCCAGCGGTGTCGGCAGAAGATGACGAGCGATCGCTCGTCTCTCGGCTGCCCCGCCGCCATCCTCTGTCAGGGAATCAGGAAGTGAAGACGCAACGTCTTCACTGCCCGGTTCCCTACTGCGCATGCACGAGTCGCGCTGCGCGTCTCTATTGATCCCCGCTGTGTCCTGGAAACTGTTTCCCAAGACGCAACGGGGCATCTCCGGATAGGGGCGGGGCAGCTCCAGGTAATACGTCTCGGAAGTGGGTGCAGATACCTGTATTATACAGGTATCTGCACCCCCCTCCCCCCTGAAAGGTCCCAATTGTGGCACCAGAGGGGGGGGAGGAATCCGATAAGCGGGTGGAACTCCGCTTTAAAAGCAGTTCCCTTTCGTCTTCTGGAGTCACCATAAAAATGTAATGTTTACCTGCTCCAATGATTGCTACAGTACTTCGGTTGCTGGCAGTGTGTCGGCACATAGCTTTTACTCTTTTTGCATTCTCCAATGTCTGTATTTAAGGATAAAGAAGTCATTAGCTCATTACATAATTTTAGAGGAATTCCAGAATATGCTACTCTAAATATTTAGTAACTTGCCTTTTTATTTGTATCAATATGCACACTGCCATTCTCCACTGTGACCTGTGGAGGAAAAGGAAAGGAAAAAGTGACATACAAACGAGGAAAGGAATTATTTGAGTAGACTTTAACTTTAAAATATAAGTTTTCCCAAAAAAAAAAGGCACTTATTGATTAGATTATACTGAAAATATTTCTTTCCTAATGAGAACATTAATCCATACACTGCTTTACTGCATCCTATTGGTTACAAAGGGTCTATGTGAGCTTATTTCAATAATCTTTATAGGAGTATTTTTGAAAGGATTCCCTATGCCCTATAAAATTGAATAGGCAATACATTTGTTATATAAGGCATGTTTTTATGTGAAACACAACAATTGTACAATAATGCACAAAACTAAAGTGTCACTAAAGGCAAAACTTTTTTTAAAGTAAAAACAGGAAGTGAAAGGGAATCTCTCCAAAGTGAGGGAATCCCAGGGTGTCACCATAACTAGTGCCCCCCATTGAAAGATTTCTCCTCTATTCCGGTTCTGATGTCAATCCTAAATTTAGGAGTTTCTTTCACTTTCAATGATAACAGTAAACAGAACAAAACAGGGAAGGTGAATCTCCCTAATGGGGGCACAGACTGCAATAAAATCTGACAAGAGATTTGACTCCCCTCCACTATATCCAAAAAAAAAAAGAAAAAATTGCCTTAGCGACACTTTAAATAGAAAATACAATCAATGTTTAACTGTTAGAGAATTCATCCTTGAATGCCCCACCTTACCAGATGCATAAAGATATACACAAAACTTAGAATTCAGAAATCTGCGGCCTAATGCAGTCTCAGCCTGCCCACAGCTGGACACCGTTCACATTCTTTCAGAAGCCAGTGACCTCAGAAGCGCTGTACAATTACACATTGTCTAAGACAAACAACTGGGGGCTGTGGCCAGCTTGAAAATAACCACACAGTGGATTTTCACCTGTGATGCAGCACACATCAAAACTATTTTAACCCAAAAAGGTAACAGTTAAGTGATAGTGGCATTTTGGAAAAATGAACACGGTGACCATATGCTTGAGAGATCCATCAAACCAAAATTTTTTTTTAAATATTGTATTAAAAAATAGAGTGGCCAGGACTAGTAACTTTGGCATTACCTTAAAACAGGGCAGACTGTCCAATCCTGGGTATTCTTCTATGTCCCCGGTTTTCACGTTAAAGCATGCACCATGCCAAGGACACCGCACTCTGTCCCCTGTCAGGAATCCTGTAAAATGCCATTTATAAAATTGAATTACCAGCTTCCCAACTTTTGAATTATCACATGACTATTGTCTTTAAGCCTCTCTGTAATTGATTGCTGGGTAATTTACATTTTTGTATGAAAAATACAGAAATCTTCTTTGGCAGAGGCCAATTTGTAAGCATTCCCCGGAGAACATTGCCTAAAGTCTCTCTACTTGTAGTCTGTGCTCCAGTGAAGTCAAACCAGTGATAGTTTTCTTATAGCTTAATGATCACTAGTCATAGGCTGCAGGATAACCTTGCAAAAATTAAGAACTCTAAAAAAAAAAAAAAAAAAACAAAATGTATAAAAAGAGCTATAACAAAGCCTGCATGCCAACTCACAAGGTAAATATAGCCTCTGTAAACGAACAATAACTGCAAAAATGACAGACCTCCACTAAATAGGTCACATTAAGAGGTTACTTTTAACAGACTAAGTGGCTTTGAAACAAGCATAACTAAAAAAAGTACAAAAATCTCAAATATAGAGAACTAAATATGAAAAAATAACCTTCACCACATCCACAATAATAAGAAGACAACGTTGTCTTATACTGCATAAGTCGGCAAACCTGCAACACAGTGGCCACATTAATAGTTAAAGCGGGAGTAAACCCGCTGACATTTTTTTTTTTTTTTTTACACCTGTAAGGGAAAAGGCATAATGAGCTAGTATGCACCGCATACTAGCTCATTATGAAATACTTACCTTAGAACGAGGCGTCGGTAAACTCACCTGGTCCACGCCGAGGTCGCTGACATGTTGCCTCGGCGTGTCTTCCGGGTATCGCGACTCCAGCGCTGTGAGTGGCTGGAGCCGCGATGTCGTCACTCCCGCGCATGCGCACGGGAGACTTCGTCCCGGCAGGGTTCGTATTCTGCCGGCCTTTCAGACGAGAATCCCCCGTGCGCATGCGCCGCTGCAGTCAGCGGCGTATTGCACGGGGAATATCTCCTAAACCGTAAAGGTTTAGGAGATATTTTTTGTACCTACAGGTAAGCCTCATTACAGGCTTACCTGTAGGTGAAAGTGGAAAATGTGACTTTACTTCCACTTTAAGAGCAAACTTCGGGCAATTTAGCCCATAGCTCTGCATTACTTTGATGAATAATTCCTCTAAATTGACAATTAACCATTAAATTTCCCACCAAATGATAAACCAGACCTAAAATTTTAAATTAACAAGGTAATCAGACCATGCAATTGCTTAGAGCTAGAAACTGGCTTTAAATAATCAGTCATTTAGGCAGGCAATACCCAAAGCTAATTTCTTTCCTGCAACCACGAGTTGCAGGAAAGAAATTAGTTTGATTCCCCCATCAACATAGATAGTGTTGATGCAGGAATCCCTCCTACCAGGCCATTGTCTTCCCCAGGCAGGGGCAGCCAGTGATTATTGCTAGTGGCTATGGCAGCCACTAGTAATAATCCCAAGTGAATTCTGGCAGGCTGGTTGTACCCAAGTTGATTGATCAAATTGGTACATTCAGCCTGCTGGTTTCACTTGCGATTATTACTAGCTGCTACTATAGCCACTAGCAATAATCACTGGCTGCCCCGCCGAGGGAAGACAATGGCCTGGTAGGAGGGATTCCCGCATCAACACTGTATTAATTAGTGAGCAGAGTAGCAAAAGGTGTTGGATGAAAGCCCCTAAGGTGCAAAGGAGGTACAGATTAAGTTGGTCAAGTAAGCTGATATTTTTAAAATTTAGAGTTAAGATTAGTATATTCCTGTGACAACGTCTTTCATAGGCATCAATGAACATGTTCTTGTCTACTCAGGGGTCGTGTATTCAACAGTTGTTAATGTCCCCTAGTCAGCACTGCTGCAATCTCACCATTCCGCCTATTGTCCACTTCCAAGCGCCCTTGTACCACGATCTACAGGCTTCTTGGGTCCCCTCAAAGCTAATCCTTGCTGCCACTCACTGCAAGTTCCAGGTGGGGGGGGGGGGGGGGGGGGGGGGATATGGCCAGCGTGACACAACATGCTAATGTTGACACATTTCGCTCGCATATCAAGTTTTATCAGGGAAAATGGGCAATATTGCTGACCAGTGGTCATACCTCTAAGGCCGTACCTCAGCGTCCTGGAGAAAAAGTGTCACTACGAAGAAAAGTGAACTGCAGTGTGAGTGTCCAGTGACACACTGAAAGTGTCAGGAGAAAGTGGAATGCACTTGTATTTCATTAAGAACTAAAAGTCCATCTATGTAACATGTTCCTAAAGGTGGAGTCAAAGTGTTAGCGTGACACTTAGTGGTATATTTATTTATTATAAAAAATTCACATTGATTGACTCAGTGAAAGTGTATGTACATTCATTCTGGGTGAATGGGACAAAAACAAATATTAGGCCATTTCCTCTGCTAGTAAAACGTTTTTCATTGATTAAAAATATTGCATCTGGCCCTCAGGTTAGTTTTGAACACCAACTTGACATGAAAACTATTGTTATATGAAGTAAACATCATTCTAGGTATATGTGTTCCTCCTGCCATCTCTCTCACTGCTGCAACGCTTTACAAGGGTACCAAGTCCAGCTCGTTATTCGCACATGCTTGATACAAGAAAGATACTCTGGACGGCTGCACTCCTTGTTAAACATTTATTGCCAATACCAAAAGACAGTACTTAGAACTTCTTCCTTCCCCCACTGTTTTTGTGCTGTCTTTTGTTATTCATTATAAAAGTTTAACAAGGAGTGTGCATCTGTCTGGAGTATCTTTCTTGGAAACCATTTTTACTTTTCTTTTCTAGCATGGAAAGCCCTTTGCCAAAGCCCACACAACACAACGTGTGAATTACTTATGCTCTCCTGTTAGGATTAAAATAGACCTCTGCACTACTCAATGTCCTTATATAGTTTCAATCCTGGGTTTATTGCAATATATAAAACTTTTTAAAGTAGAAAACATGAGTGCCCCCAAAGTTCTGCACAATGGAGTCTTGGGTGCTTCTCAACAAGCAGTCGGTCTACCACAGTTCATTGTGGAAAACACTGAATAGCACCTAGAGAACCCCACCTTTCAGGTGTAAGGTTAGTTTTGTGGCTTAGGACTAGTGACAGGTGTACCTTAACATTGCAACAGTTATTGTAACCATAGAAGGGCCTTAAAGTGGACTTACTAAAATGTACATTTCACCTGAATCAACAGGGTACATCAGAATTATCAACCCACATTGTTTTGCGTTAAAAAGTATTTCAGTGTTGCCAACTAATACAGCAGTAAAACATTCTTTAAAGTGAGAAAATATTGTACCAAGAAAAAGCATAAGAGATAAGGAAAAAAAAACACAATAAAAGAATTGGGCTTGTCTCGGTCAATGAGTTCATAATAAGCATTATGGACATAGCAGTAACAGATTACATTTGAAAATGTGAGTAAAGAAATACTTGACCTACTTCACCCTTTATAATATATAACTGATAAGTCTTAATAGGTTACTCAGTTTCTATTTGTGTTTCCTTATTAAAGAATGAGGCCCTCTTTAAACAACACACCTTAGCTATTTTAGTATATCCTTTAAATGAAGCAAGTCTACAAATATAATATTTCATCTGTTCCCTGCCTTCCATCTACTAGGATCAGCAACTGCTTTGCCAATTCATATTTTCTTCTTGGTGACTGATAAAAACATCTGAACACATCTTCATATAAAAAGGAGGAATTACATTAACCAAAGTATCCCTTATATCCCTTCACATCCTCATTCTCATATGGCCCAATCTTGTGCACAGATGAGCACTACTCATCTGTGCTCTTTGGTGTTTTAAATGTTCAGTTGTAATGTAATGTAATGTAATGTAATGTAATGTTCAGTTGTAAGCCAAAGCACTTTATAGAACTGGTGTACTTTTAATTTTATTTATTTCTGTACCCAATGTATCTATTTTAAGGAACCAGTCCACCTTGTGAGCAAGTCGGGAGCAGTGAAATGAGTCAAAGAATTTATTTTTTTCATGCAGTGTGCGCATGCAGCTTACTTTTTTTTTTTTTTTTAAAGCCTGTGGCGTGTGAAACACACCCAAAAACTCCACCCGATTCCAAAAAAAGTGCATACACATAAAGAGTGACACAAAACATGCAACGGGTGTTACACTAGTCCTCCCTAGGAAGGACCTTACCCTGATCGCCTGGGGCGTTAGGCTCCAGACGGGGACTGCGGTACTTCACTTGGGTCTGTCTGGCCGAAACCAGACAGACCCCCTTTCCCTGGAAGGTCTGCGGAAACAGACCCACCCAAGTACTCGGTGGGACTTCCGCCGAAGGGAGACCCCATGAGAGAGGGTGAACCAAGCCAAAAGGCCTATGTCCACCCCCATCCCAAGACATTCAGGGTAGGCCCGAGGACCCACACCCTACCAATCACACAGTAAAAAATGTGTAACACATCAACAAAAAAGTGACAATGTGGTAAACTAAATAGGAAATTGGGGAGAAGGAAGTGGGAAAAGTGAAAGAGTGACCATTGTGCAATACAATGGCCAGACTCTTAGGCCAGGAATAAAAATTTCCCCTGGTCCTAGCCAAAAGGCTCGGCCCTAGAGGAAGTGTGAAAAAAAGTGTGTATGGTGAAGTGACCATGGTGCCATAAAGCAATGTGACCCTCACTCACAGTGATTGTCTAGCACCCCTGAACTGCCACTTCAGGGGCACATTCACCACAGGCTTTTAATCACAACCCTGACCAAGAGCCCAGGCCAGAGTAGCCCCCACCATAGGCAGGAATGCCTGAAGTTCTGGAAGCTTGGGGAGAGCCCAGACCTCAAAGGCTCAACCCTCGCTCCCATCACTCCTACCTAATTACATTTGGGAAATACTAACCGCTCCCCCACCCCCTGTAAAGGAGGAGCCAGTGTTCTCTCCCAAATAACTGACCAGAGCTAGAACTACCCCAATCTAGGCCAGGGACCTGACTCTCTGGCCAGACCCAATGCAGCACCCATCCTCACCAGGAGCACCCTTCTGGGCAGCTCAGACTCGACCAGTGGTCGGCCCCCAGTAATCTGTCGGGCAGCTCAACATAATCCCTGCTGAAACCACCCTTCCAGGCACAATTACACCATTGGATTTGATAGCCCTCCCCTATGGGAGCAGCACAGCGCCTCCTCGTGCAACTGATAAGAACAGATACTACACTTGATCTTAGCCAAAAGGCAGAGAAGTATTTTCTGTCAGAAAGGATCAATGCACAAACAATGGTAAACACTATTGGCTTGTCTCGGTTCCAGAGCATGGTAGTTGAGAATAAAGACTAGATCCCATTTCAAGCTCATTGTATTATCCATCTAAGGCCTGGTTCACACCTATGCATTTTTAGTGCGTTTTCAGTTTTGCAGAAACACACTACAGTCCATTTAACATGTTTTCTATGGGTCACGTTCACATCCGTGCATTTTATGAAAAGGGCCAGGGACCAGCAGGTTGTGTTTTTGGTTCCATAGACTTCAATGGATAAAAAATGTCTATTGAAAAATGCAAAGTGAACCTGATATATGCAACAACTGCAACCTGCATAGGTGTGAACCAGGCTATATAAAAAGGGAGAAATTATCTACACTTGCATGAATGAATGTCTACTGTTATATTTAATTTTTTTTGTATAATTTTTATTTTCCATTTTCAAATGTTAAACAGAATAACATCACGACACAACAAAGTAAAATTCAAGGGGGAAACATCGGGTCGGGAGGAGGGGGCAATGGGAGGGGAGGAAGGAGGGAGAGAGGAGGGAATGCAAGGTTACTCGGTCTGAGAGTAGGTGGAAAAAGCCACGTCAACTGGGATGCAGTTCTTTTCCTGGTGCTCAGGGGGGCTCCCCTCCCGTCTTGGACATTTGGTCCATTTAGACAGGCCTCCCCTCCGGATTGGAAGGAGGTGGGGTGTTCCTCGTCAGAAACTCTATGTCCCGTGGTTATCACACAGTAAAAATGAGAAAACCAAGCATAATAAAACAATAAACAACAAAACAAAAAAAAAATAAGTAAGGAGCGAAGCGTGTAACCAGAAAGAAAGAGAAAGAAAGGAAAGCAAAGGAGAGAGGGTTAAAGGTGGTAGGTAGTTAAGAGTGTAGGTCTAGCGAAGGAAGAGGAAGCAAGTGTATCAGGTCTCACCAGATTCGCTGGTGTCTACCTTCAGGTAGAACTTGTAGTTGCTGACAGGTGGTTCGCCTGGACAAGTCTCTGAAAGGATGGATCTGCTAGGGCAAGCAGCGCAACATCTAGACTAGAGGGGACCCAGGTTGCATCTTGCGTGTGGGTTCTCCATGCTGCCCACGTGTGCTCAAATTTGTCGCGAGTGTCTCGGCAGGTGGCCAGCCAACTCTCTGCTTCCATGATCTCCCCCTCTTTCCCCAACCAGTCTTGCTCGCTTGGGATCTGCAAGCTTTTCCAATGTATTGGAATTAGACGTTTAGCCGCGTTGAGGAGGTGGGGGAGAGCACTTCTTTTATATCGAGACGGGCATGGGAGGTACATGGAGGAGGAAGTGTTTTGGTAGGGCCGGGACATCTATTCCCAAGCTGTCAGAAATATGTTTGCTGACCATGGACCAGAATAGAGTTAATATTGGGCATTCCCACCAGATGTGGAGGAATGTGCCTTTTATTCCACACCCCCTCCAACAGCGGTCGGATGCAGTGGGGAAAATTCTAGCTAGAGTAGTGGGCACCCTGTACAATCTTGACAGGATTTTAAAGTTATTTTCTTGGGTTTTGGATTGAGCTTGAGTGGGTCAGACGGTAAAGGTGGTGGAGCTGGTCCTCTGTGAATTCAAGTTGCAGGTCTCTTTCCCACTCCTTGACATAAAGGGGCTTGGGGTTAGGTGTCACTGTCTCCAGCAATCCATATAGTACCGAGATCATGTGGGGTAGTGGGTCTGCGGCTGTCCATATGCTTTCAAATTCCGTCAACGTGGTTCTGAGTGGCATTTGTCTGTGGCACTTTGCTACGAAAGTCTCTAGCTGACGGTGTCTCCAGAAGTCAAAGGGGAAGCTACCATAACGTTCCCTCAAATTGGCAAGCGGCGTCACCGAACCCCCCTCCATTAACTTTGCCAGGCTAACATTACCATCCCTCGTCCATGTGCCTAGTGCGGCTACCTGTTCCCCCGGAAGAAACCACGGGTATCCACTCACCGGGGTCAGTGGGGATGTCTGTGGGGCCAGAGCTAAGTGTGCGTTCACTCTGTCCCATGTTTTCAGGGAGTGAACTGTCAAGGAGGAGACCCAGTCAGAGAGTCCCCTGTCCCCAACAGGGATCCAGGGAGCACCTGCCAGGTCTCTGCCCCCCATCGTTTTCTCCAGGGGAACCCATAGCTTAAATGGCGCATGAAATTTCCAGTTTAATATGCGCTGCAAAGCGATCGCTTGGTAGTACTGGGGAATATTATGTATTCCTAGACCCCCCCTTTCTTATTTCTTTGGAGCGTTGCCATAGCCAGGCGGGGCCTATTGCCCCCCCCATACAAACTTGATGAATGAGCTACGTATCTCAGTGAAAAAGCGTTTTGGTAAGTGTATTGGCACCATTTGCAGAATAAAAAGAATGCGGGGCAGTATCGTCATTTTTAGAATATATGTAGTTATGTGCATATAGGGAATCTGGTCTGTCTGTAAGCTGGACGCCTAGATATTTCATGGAGGGGGAGGCCCAAGTGAACGGGAACGATCCTTTCAGTGAGTCTGCCATGGGTGGTGGGATGGTACTTGGTAGTATTTCAGATTTTTCAAAGTTTATCCAAAAATTGGATACTTCTCCTTATGCGTGTATGTGCCCAGTGGATGAGCTGGAGGGCTCTGTTGGAGTTGTCCCTAGCTTCTCTACCCATTATAAAGCCTGTCTGATCAGCGTGGATCAGCTCAGGCAACAGATGTTTCATGCGGTTGGCGATAATTTTGGAGAAAATTTTTAAGTCAGTGTTGAGGAGGGAAATTGTACGGTAGCTTTGTGGTTGAGTGGGGTCTTTCCCCTCTTTTGGGAGGAGTACTGTAATATGAGCCAACGAGGTCTCTCGCAGAGGGGATCCGCTGGTGGCTAGGGAGTTGAGAAGGGCGCAGAGTGGGGATTGTATTTTGTCGAAGAACTTTAGGTAGTAGGCCCTGGTGAAGCCATCTGGTCCAGGGCTCTTACCCACCGGAAAAGATTTGACAGTGGCTAGTATTTCAGCAGTGGTGATTGGGCATTCTAAGTCAGTCTACTGTTATATTAATATAGTGTATTAAACTACTTTATGTAACCTATTTTTCTGTAGAACAGTTTGTATTAGACTAACACCAGTTATCCAGACTACAAGCTTTGTAAATAATGCAGCTACACCCTTTAATATGCTTACAATGCATTTTTACGTTCTGTAGTACGTTGCATAAACTGTAGGTCAATAATTACACAAAACCAGCAACAAGCAGAGAACTATTTTATCTTTGTCAAACAAATACAACCACATTATATAAAGATTTGTTACATTCTTACAAACATACAAGACAAAAGATACATACATTAACCCACCCTTTACCCCGGGATACCAAGATACAGCCTTTCAGAATCTGAGGGCGTCTGGTTGTAACCAGGCCTCTCATTTTGTTAAGGATAAAATGTTGGCCATCGATCTCTGATCTCACTAACCCTTCGGGATCCTTCCGCCTGGAGTTCTGGAGGGCTCTCCAACTCACTAATTTCTTCAGATACCTCCCCCCCCCCCCAGCAAATTTTGCCAACATCTCACAACTCTGGGAGGAGTATTCCTCGGAGGAGGGAGTGATGCCACATACACTATCGACCACATATAATCTATTGATCACACCCCCAGAGACCTACTCCCTACGCTGCCTTGGGGAGTGGGAACGGTATCTTGGTCGCACTTTTCGTTCGCAACAAAGGCAACATATCCTTCGATTTACATTTAAAATCTACCATCTGCACGAGAGTGCTGGAAACTCATTTTAAAATCTTAACCAGATTTTACAGGATGCTGGTGAGGCTGTAAAAAAAAATGTTCCTGCAACTTAAGATTGTTGCTGGCGGGGCCAGGAAGAACGGGGAACACTTACACATTTTTTGGACCTGTCCCAAGATAGAACACTTCTGGAAAGAAGTTAGGCGCATCGCTTAACAATTCACAGAACAGCCGATTCTGGACAACCCAGCCTTTTTTTCCTTCTCTATGCTTCCAATACCCCCAGGAGGGTCCATAAGAAATCCATCATCTCCTTAATGCCGCTAAGACATGCATCCCTCTTAAATGGAAATCCTCACATTTTCCCACCATCGGAATGTGGCTCAAAAAAGTTAAACAAATTAATAAATTAGAGGATCTTGTCCTCTCGGCATGTCATCAGCAGAAACGTTACTACAAAACTTGGTCGTTATGGAACATATTTGTCTTCTCTGGTGAGGGCCAAACCCTTTTTGAATGCGACTCTGTAGAGTAAAATGGGCCTGTTAAGACTCGAAATATATTTGGTACTTTGAGGATACTGCGCATGCATTCTGATTATCGCTTGTGTGGTTCGCAATGTCACATCTCTCCTTCCCCCACCCCCCCTTTCTCTCTCCCTCTCCTCATTACCTTTCACTTCTCTTTATCATCTTGCTCTTTTCTTCTTCTTACACTCTACCATCCTTTCTCGTTCCTCGGTTAAGCTCCTCTATGGTACTTTTCTTTTTATAAAAAGTTTTGAAAATGCTTTGGGCAGGTTCCACGTGCTCACCCTGACGAGCAATTTATCCCCTTGGCTATAGTCTGCCCTAGTCTTGTCCAGTTTCAAGATTATGTCTTCTTCTCTATGTCTAACCAGGGCTATAAAGGATGCCTTGAATGTTTCGTAGGCATAATGTTTTCTTCTGTTTCTAGTATCTTGAGATGTTGCAGTGTCTATGCAATGTTGTGTCCTTGAACCATGTCCTTTACCTAACCACTTCAATACAGGGCATTTTCACGCCCTTCCTGCCCAGGCCAATTTTCAGCTTTCAGTGCTGTAACATTTTAAATGACAATTGCACAGTCATGCTACACTGTACCCATATGACATTTTTATCATTTTTTCCTCCCCACAAAATAGAGCTTTTTTTTTGTGGTATTTGATCACCTCTGCAGTTTTTATTTTTTGTGCTTTAACCGCTTCCCGACCGCCCACTGCATATATACGTCAGCAGAATGGCACGGGCAGGCAAAAGCACGTACCTGTACGTGGTCGTGCATTTGACTGCCTGTGGGTCGTGCGCGCGCCGCCAGCGGCGTGCTCGCGACCCGGTCGGGAGCTCCGTGACCCCGGCCGCGGGACCAGCGGACCCGTCCCGCGATCGGGTTACGGAGCTGAAGAACGGGGAGAGGTATGTGTAAACAAACCTCTCCCCGCGCTTCCTACTCTGCCTGTCATTGATTGGCTGTTGGTCATCGGGAAAGCCGATCAATGACGTCAGACGTCAGCCCCGCCCCCTAATGTAAAAAAAAACACACACGTCACAGCCCATAACCCCTCCCCTCCCCCTAGTGGTTAACCCCTTCACTACAACTGTCCTTTATACAGGAAACAATGCATTTAAATAGCATTGATTGCTGTATAAATGACAATGGTCCCAAAAATGTGTCAAAAATGTCCGATGTGTCCGCCATACTGTCGCAGTCACAATAAAAATCACTGATCGCCGCCATTACTAGTAAAAAAAAAAAATATTAATAAAAAATGCTATAAAACTATCCCCTATTTTGTAAACGCTATAACTTTTGCGCAAACCAATCAATAAATCGCTAATTGCGATTTTTTTTACCAAAAATATGTAGAAGAATACGTATCGGCCTAAACTGAGGAAAAAAAACGTTTTTTTATATATTTTTTTGGGGATATTTATTATAGCAAAAAATATTGCATTGTTTTCAAAATTGTCGCTCTATTTTGGTTTATAGCGCAAAAAATAAAAACCGCAGGGGCGATCAAATACCACCAAAAGAAAGCTCTATTTGTGGGAAAAAAAGGACGCCAATTTTGTTTTGGAGCCACGTCGCACGACCGCGCAATTGTCAGTTAAAGCGACGCAGTGCCGAATCGCAGGGGCCTGGTCCTTTGGCTGCCAATTGGTCCGGGGCTGAAGTGGTTAAACAAAAAAAAAAAAAAAAAGACAATTTTGAAAAATAAATAAAAATAAAAAGACACAATATCTTTTAGTTTTTGCTATATTAAATATTCCCAATTAAAAAAAAAAAGGAAACAAAAACAATTTTTTTCCTCAGTTTAGGCCGATATGTATTCTTCTACATATTTTTGGTAAAAAAAAATAATAAGCATATATTAATTGGTTTGTGCAAAAGTTATAGCACCTACAAAATAGGGGAAAGATTTATGGCATTTTTATTAATATTTATTTTTTTATTACTAGTAATGGCGGCGATCTGCAAATTTTATCGTGACTGAAATTGAAGCGGACACTTTTCCCACTATTTTGGGACCAGTGACATTTATACAGCGATCAGTGCTATAAATATGCACGGATTACTGTATAAATGTTACTGGCAGGGAAGGAGTTAACACTAGGGGGCGATCAAGTGGTTAAATATGTTCCCTAGGCAGTGATTCTAACTGTGGGGGGGGGGGGTGGGACTGACTTGGGGAGGAGACCGATCGGTGTTCCTATATACTAGGGAAGCCGAGGAGATCCCATCTGCGGACGTCATTTGATTATACGTGGGTAATGAAGTGGTTAAATAAAAGATAAAAAAGAAGAGGATACATACATTGCATGTACCTTGTGGGGTTTTTAGTGCTTCCATTGATTGCAATGATGCTAAAATTATAGGCATGGATTAACATTTTGGCTCGGTTCACATTAGCCTGAGTCCAAAGTCACACGACTTTCAGTGCAACGTTGGAGTACGACTTTGATGTGACTTTTTATACTCTGTGGCATTGAAGTCGTATCAAAGTCATACCAAAGTAGTGCAGGAACCTTTTCTAAAGTCGGACAGACTTGTGTAGTATCAGTTAAGACAGCTCTCATAGGGAAACATTGAATTTCACATGTCATCCGACTTGGAGCCTCACAAGTCAAATCCTATGTCGCATCAGTGTTAACTGAGCATGAGAGGGAAGTTGCAGTTTGCAAGGGAATATACCCCAGAGCTTAGTGAATGAAGTGACGCTCCGCTCTTTTTTATTTATTTTCCTTCCACATGGTAAGGTATTCTTTGCAAAGTGAATTTTCACCATATTCACTAAGCTCTGGGGGACATTGCAAAGTGCAACTTCCCTTGCAAAGTGACCAGCCTATATGCCTTTAAGTACCCCAATGTGTAAAAATGCCTATTCCTACTGGTGATGTAAAAAAATTGTTTATATGCACCTGCCTACAGTGCAAAATGGTAAATCCTGACCTGGAGACATTTTTCTTGCCAAATAATGCACTACAATGCCGTCAGTGGGCATGAGCCCTCCTCTCTATGAGGTCTTGACTAATGTAAGTAGGGCTTATTTTGATTACCACCATGGCAAATTTCTCATTGAACAATTATAGGCTCACACTGGAATGTACAGTACACACAGGCATTTTAGAGAGCAGTACATTATACACCCAGAATCATTATATAACAAACTATTGTACCATTTAACAAAGGAAAATGGTCAAAGAAAAAAAAAGTGTTTCTGTAATAAGTCCAAAGTGAAAATGTACAGCATCCCACAGTAAGTGATTTTATGCAACCTTCTCTCAGGTTACAGCAATCAATAAAAAATAAAATGTTAGTTGGCTGCTCTTGATGAGTAATGCAGTGGTAAAAGTCTGCTGGGCATATTCTCTACAGGACTTACCCTTACTTAAAGGAGCTCCATAGTGGGAACACTTGTTGCCCACAGCGCTGAATGTCCCATTACTCTTCACTAATAGGATACTGCTCCCTTCTATCACGAATTCCCGCATCCTGCATACAAAAGAGATAGGTAGACATTATTGATTTGATATGCTTCCCCTTGATATGCTTCCCCTTTAGACAAATGTTAGTACTCAAATACCAGTGTTATACACCCTGCATTAAATATTATAATTGTAATCCAAATATATACCAGTTTAGAAACATACATTTTTTCTTGCAGTGTCACATCCATAATGAATAATCTAACACAATGTGAACTATTTATACAGTATATAAGCAGAATAACTGTAATCGTTAATCCTCCCTGCCTCTGGTAGCTAGTTTACAAACCTCTACATTAATCTACGTTAACAAAAATATGGAAGAGCAAGCATGTAAAAGTGCTCACGGCAAAAATTATTCAAGGTTAGCTGATATAAATACTAAAAAAATAAATAAAAAAAAACCCTTTACTTTCCTTTTCATCAACATTTCAGATGCGACTTGAGCACAGAATCACAGGACAATGGAAATCACGTTGTTTTCAACACAAGAACTGATGGGCCAGCCTAGGGGAGGCCTTTTTAAACTTGTATGTGCTTTGGTTTCCTGCAGAAGGTGGAGCCTATCTCTCATGTGACCATCATAGAGAATGACTTGGGAAATCACATCCATTTCAATGGTACCTGTTCTCATCAATGCAACTCACCTAGATGCTATTTTGGAAAAGGTTCTTGTACTATTTTGGCTTCAGGATTTTGGCTTCATAGAATAAGAAACCACTTCAAAGTCGCTTCAAAGTTGCATCCAAATTGCATTCAAGTTGGACTATATAATCACACTGAAAGTTGGATCCAAATCAGATTGCAGCAGTATGAACCTAAGTGGATGTAAACCTGATTTATGAAATTTGAGCTGGGCGCATATATCTGCAGTGTTTTCTTATCTCTCTTCAAAGCACTGTGTCCATTGTCTCTTTCCTGCTCCGTTCTTCTGTTATCAGCCTGATAACTTCTGACAAATTCTCCTACACATGAGATAAAAGTAGGCTGAATTTTGGGTCGGGAGGGAGTTATAAATAGATTAGCAGGCAGCTTGCCATGTCACAGAACACCTCTGAGAGTCTTTGCCTATGTGAAGTGGGGGTGTGTGCCTTTCCTCCAATTAGCTGTCTTGGCTGTATGCCCAGACTTCACACTTGATGTTAAGCAGGAAGAGAAAAAATCTCCTAACACAATGTGAACTTTCTAAAGAATATATAAAGTTGAAGACAGTAGATATACATGTAAAACTTATGTAGGAAGATTTATTTCACCCATGTGCATCATCTGAGGTTGTTCACTTCACTGGGTATATGTGAGGGTTTACATTCACTTTAAGGCCCCTTTCACACATGCGGACCATATGTCTGTATTTCATCCATCCGTTTTCGGATAAAATACGGACATACATGCAACCCTATGGGATAGCGGGTGTCAGCAGATGAGCATTCGCTGACATCCGATATCGTCCATGTCCGCTATGGTCCGATTCTGCAGAAGGAGGAAAACCCTAATTTTTCTATCCCTCTGCAGAGCGGATCAGATGAACACGGACAGACGGTCCGTGTTCATCCGATCCCCCATAGAGGAGAGCGGAGCTCTGACAGGGCGGTTCCTGCACAGGACCGCCCTGTCATCCGTCCATTACGGATCCGTCCCGTGTGAAAGGGGCCTAAGAGTCCAAATGTTTCTGTTGTATAGTTGCATATTTGAATCAAATAAAGAAATGTCAGCACTGTTGGGGGGGTAGGAATCTTTACATAAAATTGTGACAATTTAAGGTCAATTTACCCATACAAGAACTTGAGGTTGCAGAACCTGTACTGTCATTCTACTTTATATGGTTGATGTAACTGCTGTTAAAACGCTTGTTCTAACTATCACATAATTTCATTATGAATATATGCAAATAACCCCTTCAGAAGAAGAAAATACTTCTGGGTAAAGGCAGGCATGTAGGTGAATGTCCCACCCACTAAACAGTTATAAAGCAGCTTTGGTTTGACAAATGGACAGCACTGTAATGGCGCGTACACACGGTCGGATTTTCCGACGGGAAATGTTGGATGTGAGCTTGTTGTCAGAAAGTCCGACCGTGTGTATGCTCCATCGAACATTTGCAGTCGGACTTTCCGGCAACAAATGTTTCTTAGCAGGTTCTCAAATTTTCCGCCAACAAAACTTTGTTGTAGGAAAGTCCGATCGTGTGTACACAAGTCCGTCGCAGAAAAGTTCACGCATGCTCTGAATCAAGGAGAAGGAGCCGTACTGGCTATTGAACTTCCTTTTTCTCGGCTCATTGTACATCACCGCGTTCCCACGTTCGGAATTGTTGACCAACATTTTTGTGACCGTGTGTATGCAAGACAAGTTTGCGCCAACAACCTTCGAACAAAAATCCACGGTTTTGTTGGCGGAAAGTCCGGTCGTGTGTACGGGGCATTAGACTTATTGAACTTGATCAGCAAAGGCTGGTATACATCTCATGCTAAGAGGTGGTGTTCTTTTCTTTCTAATCTACAGCTCAGAGCTTACTCTCCATCTTTCATTTCAGATTCCTTGCACAGCTCCTGGGTGATCTTCTCATTTCCACTCATGGCGATTCTCTTGGTTGCTGCAAAAAAAAAAAAAAAAATGTACTTTATATTTAAAACAAAAATGTATTTATATTTATTAACAATAGTAATGAAATGTATTACACATCCAGGTTCTAGTCATTTCAAAAATATTATTTTGCTAGATACTAAAATTGAAAGCAATTGCAGACAAGCATTCAGTTTATCCTTATCCCCTTCCTTACCCAAAATGGATTTACCCCAATTCCAGAGGTCAGAGGTTGCACCAAGGGCAATGTTCTATTTTGCACCTTGTGGCGCTCCTCATGTACACTGTATTTGATCCCTAACTTGAGTTATAAATAGAAGCCTCACAACAAACCCCATTATTGCACGATGCAATGTGGACACATGACAAGATTGGCACTGAAAGGGGCGGCATAGCTCTGTCACCTCCTAAGCCCAATGCATTGGACTTTCTCAGTGGCCAGCAATGAGCATACAAGGGAACGTGATTAAGCAATGATGTCATTAAGTCACCACACACCTAGGCTTTTGGAGATGCACTGGACGAGAAACTGACATGTATTATGGACCTACTAATCTAAGTTCTTTTAGTACATATTTCTTTTAACAAGGTACCTGCTATGCTATTGGATTTTTTTTACTTTTTATATTGCTACTATACCAATGGGTAAAGAGAGATCTGTGGCCTTCTAATCGTAGGGTCACAATACACATTTCCATCTGATGAAGATATGTAATATAATGGACCCATTCTATCCAATCAATTTGTATCCAGTAAGGCGGATCCTTGTACTACACAGCTGTTGGTAGATCTAAAGGAGATCAGATTGTAAGGTCTATGATGAAATTGAAAGGTCATGCGGTTCTGGTTGGTGTGGAAACGTTATGCAGGAGTGTAGAACATGACGACATTTCATGACTATCGTTGCACTGGCTGAGGAAAAGATCACACATTGTCAGTGATCAACTTTTTGAATGGATGAAATGGTGTGTATGTATGTGATTTATAAGGCCACATGCACACAGGTGTATGAATTTCTGCTCTGAATATGCTGTTTTTTTCTGCTATAACTTGGCAGAAAAAAATGCCTCAATCATGTACCCTGTTTCCCCGAAAATAAGACCTAGCGTGATTGTCTGTGATGGCTGCAAAATAAGCCCTACCCCCCAAATAAGCCCTACCCTGTTTCCCCGAAAATAAGCCCTACCCTGAAAATAAGACCTACAAGGAATTTAATTAGGGCTTATTTGGGGGGTAGGGCTTATATTGCAGCCATCACCGTCAATCACGCTAGGTCTTATTTTCAGAGAAACAGGGTATGCATGTGCGTTTGTGCACATATGACGTTGAATGTAAAGGCATTCTACTGGCCAGAATATTATTTTTTCTTGCCACTGGAATAAATTTACACACCTACTCACACATTTATGTGTGTTGCACGTTTGTAAGTTATGCTCATTGGCTCCTCTCTGAACACAGTTGTCTTCTTTGTCTCCAAAAGCTGCTCTTATAATGATATAAGGGGGCGTGTCCAAGATGGCGCTGGGAGCAGACGCTTGATTGCTGAGCTCCCGCTCTGGATCCTAATCCTTCACTGATCCTGTAGTGGATTGCACCCAAACCGACCACATACTCACCTACAACCCCCCTGGAACACCGAGGGGATGCGAAAAAGTGCCAAGAAGAGACGTCCCACGGAGACATACCGCACGCCGCCAAAACCTGGGCCTACCGCGCTTCCGACCTGCCACATGGAGACCCAGACGCCCTCCACGTCAGACGGCTCGATCCAGGATGGATCTCCTGCCTTTGAGGCTCTGATGCAGGCCATTGCGGGTTGCCAGACCGCGCTGACGGTCAAAATAGACCATGTACAGGCGGAAACTGCCATGATCCGGCGCTACATGGACAAATTCCGGGAGCGGGTCTCTGAAGCTGAGAGACGGGTGTCGGGAGTGAAGGACATCCAGCGGGACCAACAGGCTGATCTGCAGGTCCTGAAGTCCAAGGTCAGGGCCCTGGAGCTGAGGGCCGAAGACGCGGAGAACCGGAACCGCCGGAACAATTTAAGGGTCATAGGCCTGCCGGAGGGTGCAGAGGGCGCAGATCCGGTCGCCTTCATGGAGCACCTTCTTCCCACCCTGCTCCCGCAGGCCCGCTTTACATCACACTTCTCCATTGAAAGGGCGCATCGCATGCCGGCGTCAAGGGGCCCTCCGGGAGCGCCGCCGCGCACTTTTATTTTCAAGCTCCTTCACTACAGAGATAGGGACATGATTCTCCACTCGGCCCGCACCCAGGGAGAGCTGAAGTATGACAACACGAGGCTGATGATTTTTCCTGATTACTCCGTGGAAACACAACAACGGCAGAGGAAATCGTTTGACCCAGTCCGCAACATACTGAGAAGCAAGGCTATCAAGTATAGTATGCTCTTCCCTGCCAAGCTGAGGGTCCAGGACGGCGAACGGATTCAATTCTTCACCTCACCCAGGGAAGCAATGGCATGGGCTGAATCACTTCGCAGATGAGCCCCCCTTCTTCAACATCGCTAACTGTGAGTAAGCTCTGGGGGGCCCTATACCTGTCCTGAACTGAACTTACTCCTGCCCAGGCCCGGGGGCTCCCCCCCCCCTGCAGGGGACAGTACCCCCCGCATTTGCATCTGCAACCCCCGGCTGCCTCCTTGGTCACTGACCTTAACCCCCCCTGAGTGGCCTAATGACATTTTTATATATCCTATGATGTGACAAGGATGTTGGCGCTCACAGACTGGGGGAGGCCGCACTCCTCCTTGGCGGGAAGGTGCCCCCCCTCTCCTTCTCAGGGAATGTCGCGGCTCATACTGGGTGGGGGGTTGTGGTGGAGGGCCCGGGCCCTCGAGCTAAATTGATCTATCCACCTCCCAGGATACCCCGCTCGGGTCACCTCCTTGTCCCTATGTCCACCATATGGTCTACCCCCCTGAGTAGGAGGACCCGAAGGCATTCCCCCCAGAGCTAAGGACTGAACCCCCGAGAAAATCGGGCGATCCACGCGCTTTATCCTCCATTGGATTCTTAAGTTTGCTGCTTTGACTGACTTGTGAAAGAGGGGCCTGTTGCCGCTTGCACATTGCCTCCATGTTCAGCACTGGAGCTGACTGCAGTTATGGGTTACAAACCCTCTCCCAGGGACGGGGGGAGGGTAGGGTGGGGGGGAGTTTGGGAAGGTTGAGCCTTGTTACTGGCTCTCAGTTACTTCTTTTATACTGCATAACTGTAGATATGTCGATGCATATACTTTTCTTGTCATGGATACCTGGCCTTCTCCCCAGCTCTGTGTTAGCTGTGTGGAGAACACTAATCCCTACGATGTATGTTGATCCTTATGATGATGTAATGTATGTCTATGATGGCTACACTTGATGTCCTCTCCTGGAACACGCGGGGTATGAATTCCCCAATAAAAAGATCCTTAGTTTTCCAGTATGCTAAAAAGTACAACCCGCACATATGCGTGTTCCAGGAGACACATCTGGTGGGGAGCAAAACACTGAGCCTCAAGAGGCCATGGGTGGGGCACCACTATCACTCCACATACTCTAACTTTGCCAGAGGAGTCAGTGTTTTGGTGGCTAAAAGTCTACCATTCAAACTGCTGAACCTTGAACTAGACTCGGATGGACGGTTTGTACTAATCCATGCACTAGTGCATAGTGTCCCTTGGGTCCTGGTGGGTCTCTATTTACCCCCCTGCCTCTACTAAACTTTTAAACCTCCTGACGGCAAAACTAGCACAATACCCGCAAGATAATCTGATACTAATGGGCGATTTTAACCTTGTCCCGGACTCTGGGTTGGACAGATGCGCCGCAGTGGGAACGACCCGACAGGGTCTTGCTGCCTGGGCGGCTACGTACGGTCTGAGGGATGTGTGGAGATGGAGACACCCCGCATCCAGGATGTTTACCTGCCACTCAGCCACTCATAAATCATTTTCAAGAATAGACCTTGCCTATGTGGCGGCCCCTGTCCTTCCCAGAGTCCGGGGCATCGACATCCTCCCCCGTGGGATATCGGATCATGCCCCACTGCTGCTGTCCTTGACCCTGACCTCGGCACTTTCTGATAGACTCTGGAGACTTTCCAGATTCTGGATATCCGACAAGGATGTCGAGCCCAGATTCCAGGATACGTTGAGACAGTACTGGGTGGAGAACTCTGACACCCTGGGCGAAAACTCCACTTGGGACGCCTTCAAGGCCTCCTCAAGAGGACACTACCAATCCATTATTGCAACAGTGAGAAGGGAGCGTAGAGCAGATCTGGAGCGGGTTGAGAAACAAGCAGCTACCCAGGAGGCTCAATATGTTAGAACCCGGGACCCAGAACATTACGCCCTACTCCAATCTCTGACCAGACAGGCACTTCTCCTACGTACATCCCTCACACAAAAGAAACTCCTTCACCAATCCCAACGGATTTTTGAACAGGGGGACAAGACGGTCGCCTCCTGGCATGGCTCTCTAGAGAGCAATCTGGCATAGCAACAATAGCACATATCAAAAACCAGGAGGGGATCCTGCTCTCTGACCCCCGGGATATTAATAACTGCTTTGCCACGTACTATCAACACCTCTATGCCACCAGGGTGTCCTATGACCAGATGGACCTAGACAAATATCTGGATGATATTGATCTGCCGGTCCTAAATTCAGCCACCGCCACTAAACTCGATGCCCCTATTAAAATAGAGGAAATACAGGCAGCTCTGAAAGTAATGCAGACAAATAAAACACCGGGCCCGGACGGGTTCCCGGTGGAATTTTACAAGACCTACATGGAGGACCTGGCCCCTAAGTTGCTAACGACCCTGACACAGGCCTCACGCTCAGGAGTCCTCCCGGACTCTATGAGCGATGCTGTAATAATTGTTATTCCCAAACCAGGCAAAGACCCCCTATTGTGCTCCTCATACCGCCCAATTTCCCTCTTAAACGTTGATGCCAAGGTACTGGCAAAAATACTAGCGAACCGACTTAACACAGTGATCACAGCCCTGGTCCATCCCGACCAGACAGGGTTTATGCCGGGTCGCGGTACGGATATCAATATACGGCGGTTACACACGCACATAGCCTGTGCAGAGCCGGATACCTCGGGGGTGGTGGCCTCACTCGAAGCGGAGAAGGCTTTCGACTCGGTCGAGTGGGGCTACCTCTGGACGGTCCTATCTAGGTTTGGCTTCGGCCCGAGCTTCCTGAAATGGATCCAGATGCTCTATGCTCACCCTAGGGCCCGCATACGTACTAACGGATCACTCTCGGATCCTTTCTTCCTTGAACGTGGGACACGCCAGGGCTGCCCCTTGTCCCCGACCCTCTTTGCCCTCGCCATCGAGCCCCTAGCTGCCCATATCCGAAAAGACCCTTTAATAGAAGGCATTAAAATCTGCCCCCTAGAAGAAAAACTCTCTATATGCAGACGATTCCCTCCTATACCTGGCAGATAGCTCCTCTTCCCTTAATTCGGCCCTTGCCCAATTTGACAACTTTGCCCAATACTCTGGAATCCGTATTAATTGGGACAAATCAGTGCTGTTCCCGCTTCGCCGGTCCCCCCCACAGACCCCCTCCCACACACCCCTGCGCTGGGTGGAGACTTTCACCTACCTGGGAATTAAAATTGGTCCCACAATGAAAGGCTATTTACCTAGGAACCTCTGCCCACTTCTTGAACAACTCACAAAAAGCTGTGCTGGCTGGCGCAACCTTCCTCTTTCCCCAGTGGGCAGAGGCAACCTGATTAAAATGGTATACCTTCCAAAATTTCTATATTTTTTTAGGCAGACTCCTACCCCCATTCCTCGCTCCTTTTTTCAAAAAATTGACAGCACGGTAACCAACTTTATCTGGGCAGGACACCCCCCCCCCCCCCCCGAGTGGCCCGTCGCACACTTTACCTTCCCCTCTCGGCGGGGGGACTGGCCCTCCCGAACTTCCTAGTGTATTACTGGGCTGCGGTCCTGGTTACAGTCAGGTGGTGGTTCTCCCAACCCAAACTGAACCCGGCAGTCACCTTAGAGGCGGCACTCCTTGGGTCCTATGCTGCCCTGTCCAACCTTGTCTTCAGGGGAGCCAAGGCGCACCCCCAGGTGACGGAACCTATGAAAACTACTATTAAGGTGTGGCGGTCGGCTAGGGCCCTGGGAGTCAAACCCAACACATTCTCACCTCACACTCCACTCTGGGGCAACCCTCTCCTTCCTCACCTAAACTCGGTCCCCGACCCGGCAGCTTTGGCCCAATACGGGATAATAAACCTTAAACACATCATATCAAGAGGTAAGATAGACACGTTCCCGAATCTGAAACTGACTTTTCGCCTCCCCCAGTCCTTCTTATTTAGATACTGGCAGCTTAAACACGCAGTCAACTCGCAGTTTCCGGATACGATTACCCTAGAGTCAGATTCGATAGAAAGACTACTTACCTCAGGAGTGATGGGGAGACCCCTATCCTCTCTGTACCTATATCTTACAGTGACACACGACACGACCACGACAGGTCTCCTTAACAAGTGGAGGGAGGACATCCCCGACCTCACTGAGGAGGTTTGGGAGGACCTGATCTCCTCATATATTCCCTCCATGATTGCATCCAGAGACCGCTTTATACAACTGAAATTCCTCCACAGAGCGTATTACACACCGCAACGTCTGGCTAACATCTACCCCTCCCTGAGCCCAACATGCACGAGATGTAAACAGGACAGAGGCACATTTATACATATGGTCTGGACCTGCCCAAAAATCCAGCCCTACTGGCGGGAGGTGGCGAGGGTCCTGGAGGGGATCTGTGGAACGTCACTTACTTTAGACCCCCTTCTTTTTCTCCTTAGTTACATGGGAGACATTGAGGGGGACAGGTATACTAAATTGGCTATGACCTTCCTCTTATTTTATGCCAGAAGGGAAATCCTACTGAGGTGGAGAGGTGAAGAGACCCCTACTAGGAATGCCTGGGAAAGTACTGTTAACAGAGTGCTACCACTCTACAAAATTACATACGAAAGTAGGAACTGCCCGGCCAAGTTCGATAAAATATGGTCCACTTGGTTGGATGGTGGCATAGCCGAGGTCTAGGGCTTCTCGGCACGTGAAGGGAGAAGGATACTTTATATGTGTGGTGCCCTTGTCAGACTTCTCCTTCAGCCCCCACATCCAATCACTGGCTAAATCCTACCACCTTAACCTTCGCAACATCTCCGGAATTCGACCCTTCCTGACTAATGACACCACAAAGCAAATTATTCACTCCTTGATTATTTCCCACCTTGACTACTGCAACTCTCTCCTTAATGGCCTACCCTTACACAGTCTATCCCCCCTTCAGTCTATTATGAATGCTGCTGCTAGACTAATATACCTCACTAACCGATCCGTGACTGCTGCCCCTCTGCCAATCCCTTACTGGCTTCCCCTACCCCACCGTATAAAATTCTAAATGCTAACCACAACATACAAAGCCATCCACAACATCGCCCCCAGCTATATCACCAACCTCATCTGCAGATATCGCCCAAATCATGCCCTCTGCTCCTCCCAGGACCTCCTGCTCTCTAGCTCCCTTGTTACCTCCTCTCATGCTCACCTTCAGGACTTCTCGAGAGCCTCTCCCATCCTCTGGAACTCCGTGCCCCGCTATTTCCGATCAGCCCCTACCCTGTCCACCTTTAGGAGATCCCTGAAAACTCACTTATTCAGGGAAGCCTATCCCACACCCACCTAAGAACTGTCCCCGAGCCACCCCCATCAAATCATTCCCTGAATCTATTACCTTTTGTACCACCTCCCCCTCCCTAGAATGTAAGCTCTACGAGCAGGGACCTCCTGTCCCTTCTGTATGGAACTGTACTGTAATTGTGCTGTCCCCCTCTACATTGTAAAGCGATGCGTAAACTGTTGGCACTATATAAATCGTGTATAATAATAATAATAATATAAGTATTTTTGAATGTGACTTGTTAAAGTTACATTTTTTGCATTCATCTGTACAGAAGAGCTCAGATTGGGTGGGGGAGAAGCAGCATAAACAAAAAGCCATTCAGCTACTTCTTGTCCCTCTCCTCGTCACAGGTTGGTATAGGCACAAGACATTGTTGTAATTATTAACTGCAGTGGGAAAAAGTCAGGTCTCCAGACAGGCTGTACTGTGTGCCAAAAAGTGTAAATCTCAAAATTTGGTGGACAGAAATTATAAATCCTTTGTCAGGTAAAGCATTTCTTATACTGTAAATGCATTTCACACACATATAAAAATTGCATTTTTATGCCTGCGTGTATGAGGCCTAATATTATTACAGGTATTAATATAGCACCGTCAACTTATGCAGTGTTTTATACATGAATTGTACATTCACATCAGTCCCTGCCTTCAAGGAGCTTACAATCTAAGGTCACTAACTTACATACACATGCTAGGGCCAATTTAGACAGGAGCCAACTAATCTTGAGAAAAGATGGTCCACAACTCCTTGCTTGCTCTTTAAAATCTTCCAAATGTATCGCCATAAAAGACACATACAGCAGATGTAAACGCATTTCAGCCTTGCTCACTACCAGTGGGAGGAAACCAGAGTACCTGGAAACCCACGCAGACACAGGGAGAAGATGCAAACGCCAGGCAGGTACTTTGAAGCGGTAGTAAACTACAAAAAAACTAAATAAAAAAAAACAAACACCCTGCAAGTTAATGTCATAATGTGCATTGCATACTAGCACATTATGAAAGACTTACCTAAAAACAAAGCCGTCAAGCAGTGCGGTGTCACCACTGATAGGGCTTCCATCTTCACCTGGTCTTCCTTCGCCACAGCTTTCTCAATGGACCGCTCGATGTCCATTGAGTGCGCAGTGCACATACGCTTTTGACATCACCAGCGTTGCTTAACCAGTTAACCGCACTATAGCCGAATGACGGCTACAGCGCGGCCTGATAACTTTGGGAGGGTGTACTAGGACGTCCTCCCAGAATCGCGCTCCTGTGATACACGGGAGTATCACGAATCACGGTAAATGGCCAGTGACATCGGCCGTTTACCACGTGATCGTTCCGTCAAATGATGGAGCAATCACTTGTAAACAAACCAGCATCATGTCTGGATCCGCTCTCCCCTCTCTGTACCAATCGGTACAGTGTGAACGGAGAGGGGACAGATCGGGTGCAGCAGCGATGTGAGCTGGATCTGTAGTGCCCACAACGCTGCTCTCTGCCCATTGCAGCACTCATCCAGGCATAACCAGCCATCCACATTCATGGCTCAACCATGTTAAGCCATCCCCATCCACGGCTCATCCATGCCACATCAGTTCTCATCAATGCCACTGCAGTGCCTCACAAAAGTGTAATAGGTAGTCAAATTAGATTTGAAATCTATGCCCCTAGAACACCTGATGGTGCTCCCTGCATGTTGGGATTCTGTATGTGGCCAGGCTGTGGAAAAGTCTCTCACATGTGGTATCGCCATACCCAGGAGGAGTAGGAGAATCTATTTTGGGGTGTAATTTTTGGTATGTACATACTATGTGTTAGAAATATAGTATACATGGGCAACTTTTTTTTTTATTTATTTATTTTTACACAAAAAGTGTTTTCATTTTCTTTCCACATTTGCCTAAAACTTGAAAAAAAATGACACGTTCAAAAGACTCATTATGCCTCATAGATTATATGTTGGGGTGTTTTCTTTCCAAAATTGGGTCATTTCTGGGGCGTTTCCATTGTCCTGGTGCTCCAGGGCTTTCAAAAGTGCAAGAGGTAGTCAAGAAATGATATGTGTAATTTACGCTCCAAGAACGTCTGAAGGTGCTCCCTGATTGTTGGGCCTCTGTATGTGGCCTCACTGTGTAAAAGTCTCACACATGTGGTATCGCCGTACTCAGGAGGAGTAGTATAATGTATTTTGGGGTGTAATTTGTGGTATGCATATGCTGTGTGTGAGAAATAACCTGCTAATATGACAAAACATTTTTTTTGGGGGGGGGGGGGGGGGTGGGGGGGGGGGGGGGGGTCTTGATTTTTCAAAGAATTTGGGGGAAAAAAATTACAACTTCAAAAAACACACCATGCCTCTTACTAAATACCTTGGAATGTCTACTTTCCAAAAAGGGGTCATTTGGGGGGTATTTGTACTTTCCTGGCTTGTTAAGGTCTCAAGAAATTAGATAGGTCAGTACTTCAGGTGTGATCAATTTTCAAAGATTGGCACCATACATAGCTTCTGGACTCTATAACTTTCACAAAGTTAAATAATATACACCGATTTGGGTTATTTTTTTTACCAAAGATATGTAGCAGTATAAATTTTGGCCAAAATTTATGAAGAAAAATTACAAATTTGCAAAATTTTATAACACAAAAGAAGAAAAATCTGAAAATTGGTCTGGTTAGAAAGGAGGTTTAAGTGCCCAGTGGGTAAGTGGTTAAGTAAATATCTCCTAAACAGTGCAAGTTTAGGAGACATTTACTGTACCTACAGGTAAGCCTTACCTGTAGGTATAAATAAGCAAAAACACATTTACTACCACTTTAACCGCTTAAGGACCGCCTCCTGCACATATACGTAGGCAGAATGGCACGGCTGGGCACATCAACGTACAGGTATGTTGTCCATTAAGAGCCCAGCCATGGGTCGTGCACGTACCCGGTCCTGGAGTTTTTTTTTAGAGTATGATAACATTGTGCTGAGAACAATAAACATTCTAATAATAGATTAGAACAACAATTCCCCTGTCAGTTCTTTCTCCCAATACCAGCAGTGACAATAGTCACCGTGACAAAAAGGTGTTACGCTACATACCAGAATTCTATAGGGACTTTTGCTTCCATCGGTGATTAGCTTCTCACATTACCTTCCTGGCCTTTTACACCATTGACTCAGCAGAAAATGAGAACATGAACTGTTTGCCTTTTCTATATTTATATAATCAATGTAATCATTGGAAAAGGTGGAGTCCATTTACCAGTTATAACTTCTGATAAATGTACATTGCATCTCAAAAGGCCATTTTTGCCCTGCTGATAGTGAGCTGAATATACACTATTACCAAAAGTATTGGGACACCTGCCTTTACACACACATGAACTTTAATGGCATCCCAGTCTTAGTCCGGAGGGTTCAATATTGAGTTGGCCCATCCTTTGCAGCTATAACAGCTTCAACTCTTCTTCTTCTTCTTCTCTAGAGTGTGTCTATGGGAATGTTTGACCATTCTTCCAGAAGCGCATTTGTGAGGTCAGGCACTGATGTGGATGAGAAGGCCTGACTCGCAATCCAACTAAAGAAGCTTGAGACATCCACAGACAGGGCCATGATAGATCGATGACCTCACAAGGGGGGGTCACCAGGAGACATTACCAGGTGTCCCTGCCCCTTCACTTATTTAGCGGTGGGAGGCTGCGGAGCTGTCAGACTGTGGGAGTTTGAGTACAGAGCTCCCTACACCATGCGCCAACCCACCGCCGCCCCACCACCCCACCGCCCCACCGCCGCAGGGAATGTGACCTGGTATGGTTTAGGAGGGGGGGTGCGCTCGCTATTCCCCCACCCCCTTTCCTGGCCTGCCAGGCTGCATGCTCAGATTAGGGTCTTGTATGGATTTTGGGGGGACCTTTTTTAAAGAAAAATTTGGCTTGGGGTTCCCCCTGATCAGTTGTTGGCTATTAAAGATGTGGCAGACAGCTTGTCGGTCCGCTCCTTAACAACCAGCTATTGTTAAGGATGCCGGTGGCCGCCCACTACTGAAATTTGCATCAGAACCACATCTAAATTGCAGCTGAACAGCTATTTTAAAAATTTGCACTAAAAACGGACCTGAAAATTGCACTGCACATGTGTGAACCCAGTCCTAAAAAGGAGCTCCAGGCTCCTTCAGAAAAAAAATAAAAAAAGTCAGAAGCTACAAATACTGTAGCTGCTTACTTTTAATATTAGGGCACTTACCTGTCCAGGCATCCAGCGGTGTCCTCACCCGAGCTGATTATTTAATTTGCTATCGGGTGCTGGCGCCGCCATCTTGACTAAGGGAACTAAGCAGTGAAAGCCTTGCGGCTTCACAGCCAGTTTCCTACTGTGCATGTGAAGTGTCCCAGAAGGCTGTGGGGGAAGGAAGGGGGGTGTCAAACTTCCAGCTCAGTTTGCCGTGGCGAACTGAGCCAGAAGTGGGAGCGGGTACCTGTCAAAACCATGTACCCGCTCCCCCCCAAAAGGTGCCTAATGTGGGAGCGGAGGGGGGAGTCAAGCTGAGCTTCCCCTTTTTAGGTGGAGCTCCGCTTTAATATTGAAAAATGTAAAGTAAGGCCCCTTTCACACGGGGCTGTCTTGCTCATCGGGGATCGCTCCGTTGATCCCCGCTAAGCCGGTGGATGACAAGTCCGTCTCTGCACTCTGTACAGGGATGGACCTGTCAGAGAGTCCGCTCTCCCTTATGGGGGGGGGGAAATCGGATGATTACGGACCGCCTGTCCATTTTCATCCGATCCGCCAGACGTCTGGATTTTGCGGATCAGATGCCAGCGGACATTTCAACGCTGACATCTGATGCTCCATAGAGACAATGGAGCGACCGTTCAGATCCGCCTGAAAAAACTGACAGGCGGATCTGAACGGTCCGCACATGTGAAAGGGGCCTTACACACTTGGGAGCTAAAAATATGTATGCAAGTTACTTACTAGGGAAGAACCTCTGGGAGAATCAAGGGTAAAAAAGGACCGGGGGTCCTGCTAAATGACAGACTCAGAAAAAGCATGCAGTGCCAAGCTGCAGCAACCAAGGTTAGCAGACTATTAGCATGCATTAAAAAGGGAATTTATTCAAGAGATAAAACGAAATTTCTATCACTGTACAAATCTGGTTAAGCTACATCTGGATTATATCATGCAGTTCTGGTCACCAGTCCTCAGGTAGGATGTGGTTGAACTGAAGAGATTTCAGAGCATGGCAGCAAACTAATAGGGGGCTGGAGAACCTCAGTTATGTGTGGAACTCCCTTCCATAGTTGCTGGTGTCAGGGGATAGTGTATATAAGTTCAAAAAACTTTCCGATGCGGTTCTTAAGGCCCATACACACGATCTGACTTTTTGACAACAAACATGCAAATTAGCTGTTTTAACCAGTTCAATACCCGCCCATAGTCATATGACGCCCACAAGGTGGATCTACCATCCTGGGTGGGCGTCATATGACGTCCTCGGATTCCCGGCCGCCTGGGGGGCGCGCACGCCCGCGGCATCGCTCGGGACCCGGTGCGAGTGCCCGGCGGCCGCGATGTCCGCCGGGCACCCGCGATTGCCCGTTAAAAACAACGGGACCGGGCGGGACCGTGGAGGTGTGTGTGTAAACACACAGCCCCACGTCCTGTCAGCGGGGAGGAGACCGATCATGTGATCCCAGTACAGAGGATCACATGATCGGTCTCCTCCCCTTAAGTCCCCTCCCCCTACAGTTAGAATCACTCCTATTAGGGACACACATTAACCCCTCCAGCGCCCTCTAGTGTTAACCCCTTCCCTGACAGTCACATTTACACAGTAATCATTGCAATTTTATAGCAACGATCGCTGTGTAAATGTGAATGGTTCCAAAAATGTGTCAAAAAGTGTCCGAAGTGTCCGCCGCAATTTTGCAGTCACGAAAAAAAAAAAATCGCAAATCGCCGCCATTACTAGTAAAAAAAAAAAAAAAAAAATTCAATAAATCTATCCCCTATTTTGTAGACGCTATAACTTTTGCGCAAACCGATCAATATACGCTTATTGCGATTTTTTTTACCAAAAATATGTAGAAGAATACGTATCGGCCTAAACTGAGGAAAAAAATTGTTTTTTTTTTAAAAAATGGGATATTTATTATAGCAAAAAGTAAAAAATATTGTTTTTTTTTCAAAATTGTCGCTCTTCTTTTGTTTATAGCGCAAAAAATAAAAACCGCAGGGGCGATCAAATACCACCAAAAGAAAGCTCTATTTGTGGGAAAAAATGGACGTCAATTTTGTTTGGGTGTAACGTCGCACGACCGCGCAATTGTTAGTTAAAGCGACGCAGTGCCGAATCGCAAAAAGTGCTCTGGTAAGGAAGGGTGTTTAAAAGCCCTGTATTGAAGCGGTTAAGGCAACATCCGACCGTGTGTACGCCCCATCGAACAAACTTTTTAAATTTTCATCGGACAAAAGTTCGGTCTGCAAACAGACAAACTTTTCAGCAACAAAAGTCAGATGGAGCAAAGTCGTGTGTACAGAAAACCATCGGACTTTAGTCCAAAGTACAAACACGCATGCTTGGAACCAATGCAAAAGATCAGACAATACAGAAGTTGACCAAAGGGTGGCAGTAAAGAGCAGAAAAAACACGTAATTTGGTGAAAGTTGGTTGAAAAAGTCAGATCGTGTGTATGCAATACAAGTTCACAGCCAACGCCCTTTGGACAGAAATCCACGGAAAAGTTTGTTTAAAGTCCGATCGCGTACGAGGCTTTAGCGAACATAATGTTCAGGGATATGGAAAACAGACACACACACTCTCAGGTTTAACGGATATCTTTATTCAGCCTTACCAACTATGTAACACTCTAAGGCCGCGTACACACGAAGGGACTATCCCGCGGGATTATCCTCTGAACCCAAGTCCAGCGGATAATCCCCTCGTGTGTGGGCGCCGGCGGACTTTTTGGCGCCAAAGTCCGGCGGACCAAAGTTTTAAGTTTGGTTTTAAAATTATCCGCTGGACTTGGCAGTCTGGCGGACAATCCCGCCGTTAGTAGGCTAGTCCGCCGGACTTTTTAAATGAACGGACTTGCCGCTCGTCGGCAAGTCCGTTCATTTAGCACGTGACTTCAGGTTACGTAGCTAGCGTGGGGGTTCCCCCCCAAATCCATGTCAGACCCTTATCCGAGCACGCAGCCCGGCCGGCCAGGAAAGGGGTGGGGACGAACGAGCGCCCCCCCCCCCCTCCTGAGCCGTACCAGGCCGCGTGCCCTCAACATGGGGGGTGCCCTGGGGAAAGGGGGGCCGTGCGGCCCCCCCACCCCAAAGCACCTTGTCCCCATGTTGATGAGGACAAGGGCCTCTTCCCGACAACCCTGGCCGTTGGTTGTCGGGGTCTGCGGGCGGGGGCTTATCGGAATCTGGGAGCCCCCTTTAATAAGGGGGCCCTCAGATCCCGGCCCCCCACCCTATGTGAATGAGTATGGGGTACGATGTACCCCTACTCAATCACCTAAGGTGTAAAATGTAAAGTACAAAAACACACACACTTTTGAAAAAATATTTTATTGCACTGCTCCGGGGGTCTTCTTCCGTCTTGGGGGTCTTCTCGCCGGACTCCCCCGCCATTTACCAAGCTCTTTTACCGAGCGGGGAAGTCCGGCTACCTTTTTCGTCGTCGCCGCCGTCGTCTGGGGGTCTCGATCCGCCTTCGGGGGTCTTCCGGGGTCTCTTCTGTTCTTGCGGCGGTCGTCGTCTTCCGCGCCGCCGGCGCCGCCTTCTTCTTCTTGTCCTTCTTCTTCTTCCGATGTTGACACGTCGCTCCCTCTGGCCGGAATGCCAGAGCCGCGCTGTGCTGGCACTTATATAGGGACAAGGGGACAGGGTCACATGCTCATGTCACATGGTGACCCCGCCCCCTTGTGATGTCACAGTCCCAGCATCCTCCGGGACTGTGACATTGCAAGGGGGCGGGGTCACCATGTGACATGAGCATGTGACCCTGTCCCCATGTCCCTATATAAGTCCCAGCGCAGCGCGGTTCTGGCATTCCGGGCAGAGGGAGCGACGTGTCAACATCGGAAGAAGAAGAAGAAGAACAAGAAGAAGGACAAGAAGAAGAAGGCAGCGCCGGCGGCGCGGAAGATGACGACCGCCGCAAGAACAGAAGAGACCCCCGGAAGACCCCCGAAGGCGGATCGAGACCCCCAGACGACGGCGGCGACGACGAAGAAGGTAGCCGGACTTCCCCGCTCGGTAAAAGAGCTTGGTAAATGGCGGGGGAGTCCGGCGAGAAGACCCCCAAGACGGAAGACCCCCGGAGCAGT
This sequence comes from Lithobates sylvaticus, assembly GCA_028564925.1. Taxonomy (NCBI): domain Eukaryota; kingdom Metazoa; phylum Chordata; class Amphibia; order Anura; family Ranidae; genus Lithobates; species Lithobates sylvaticus. The sequence continues at coordinate 120,972,492 of CM053027.1, read as the reverse complement.
GCAATAAAATATTTTTTCAAAAGTGTGTGTGTTTTTGTACTTTACATTTTACACCTTAGGTGAATGAGTAGGGGTACATCGTACCCCATACTCATTCACATAGGGTGGGGGGCCGGGATCTGAGGGCCCCCTTATTAAAGGGGGCTCCCAGATTCCGATAAGCCCCCGCCCGCAGACCCCGACAACCAACGGCCAGGGTTGTCGGGAAGAGGCCCTTGTCCTCATCAACATGGGGACAAGGTGCTTTGGGGTGGGGGGGCCGCACGGCCCCCCTTTCCCCAGGGCACCCCCCATGTTGAGGGCACGCGGCCTGGTACGGCTCAGGAGGGGGGGGCGCTCGTTCGTCCCCACCCCTTTCCTGGCCGGCCAGGCTGCGTGCTCGGATAAGGGTCTGACATGGATTTGGGGGGGACCCCCACGCCATTTTTCGGCGTGGGGATTCCCTTTAAATCCATGCCAGGTGACGGAGCTAGCGCGCAGGCATTTACTGCCTACGCTAGCTACGTACCTGAAGTTACGTTCGAAATGAATGGACTGCTCCGTGTGTGGGCAAGTCCGTTCATTTTCAAAAGTCCCGCGGACTTTGTGCAGCGGATTGTCCGCCGGAGAAGTCCGGGCGTGTGTGGGCAAGTCACACGCTCGGAAGTCCGGCCGTGTGTGGGGAAGTCCCGCCAGACTAGGTCCAGCGGACAATCCGCCGGACTAGGTCCGGCGGACAAAGTCCGAACGTGTGTACGCGGCATAAGACTTTGAGTACACATGTGGTAAGGACTGATGCTCCTTAAGGCTGGATTCACACCTATGCATTTTTTGTGCTTTTTGCATTTTGCAGATTTGCATTACAGTCCATTGTACATGGTTTCCTAAGGAACATGTTCTGTAGTACAAATCTGCAAAATGCAAAAAGCACAAAAAATGCATAGGTGTGAATCCAGCCTTAAAGCGGTTCTGCACTCTGTAAAAAAAAATTTTTTGTTAGGACGTTATATAAAGTATGCTTACCTTTATTATGGGACTCACCTGTTCCATCTTCCATCTCGATCGCCGCCGGTTTTCGTCCGATGAAGTTCCTCGTCTTCTTCTTTAGTGCTGGGGGCCATCTTGCCTGTGGGCATGTGAAACACCCACAGGAACTTTAGATGGCCCAGCATGCACCGCCGTTACTCGCGCGTGCGCAGTAACGGCACATCTGCCGACATCTCACGAGATTTCGGCAGATGTGGCCGAAATCTCGGGAGATTTCGGAAGATGTGGCCGAAATCTCGCGAGATTTCGGAAGATGCCCGCACTGACTCCTGGGATCAATGACACCAGATCCCAGGAGACAGTGCGCCGTGACGACGATCGACGCAGAGACCCCGCCCGCCGCCGCAGAGAGAGAAGACCGGAAGTCTTCAATTACAAGGTAAGTAAAAAAAAAAAAAAAAAAAAAACATTTCATTTAGTACTCTTTGCCTGATTTGGAAGGCAAAGAGATTTACTAAATGAATTGGGTGCCGAACCGCTTTAAAAAGCAATGTGCATTTTTCAGGAGAGCGTTTGACAAGTGAATAGGTGATATGTCGCCTCCTCACCACCTGTTTTAACTCCTAAATGCCGCACTACCGTGCCACAACCACATGCGTTGCCCCAGTAGTGCCTGCTGAATGTGTCAAAGGATAGCATTCCTGCTGTGGCTGTGAAGCAAAGCATTGCGACTGTGGCAGGTTTACACCACTCACCTTGTAAAACAAACCATTCAGTTTAAAATAAAAATGCAATGAAAGGCATAAAACATTTGTGTATAGATATTTAAAAAATAAAAAATTCCCATTTTTTATACAAGTGATCACACACACACACACACCATCTGTTTTCAGCTGCATAAAGGAGTTTAGAGAGCTAGGGGAGGAGGAGAAACAGCAGCAGCAGCACAGCAATCTTCCCAGTTAATGGCTGTGCAGGGGGGGGCATGTCAGGACAGGTCTGATCATTGTAGGACAGCAGGCTGAGTTCCCAGCACAGCTAGAGAACTGACCATCATGTACTCCCCTGCTTAGTGTGGTCAGTTTTTAATAGGAAAGCAGAGGGACTGACAGGATCACCCGGAATTTCACATAAAGGAAGCAATACAAAGAACAGGATATTATTTCATACAAGTATATGGTACAGCAGGCACATATCACGAATATAAAATGTTTGGGTAACATTTGAGGGGGAGCGGTTGGAGGGGCGCCCCCCAAAGGCAAGTGTAAATGAGGCCTCAGGCTCCATTTACACAGGTATCGAAAACTGACCATTGGGTCAAGTTTTTACCATTTCCCGACTGCTTGCTAACAATTATTAAATCAGGAAGCTGGTGGCATTACATACAGCATGTGACAGAAGCGTTAACACTACAGAGTTTGGCGGGCACTTCAAAACGTGTCTAACTGCACTGAGATGGTTAACCAACTCCTTATTCACTGGTTAGTGAAAGAAGTCGATAACGGAAGAAATTCCATGTAGAGGTCTGTCTATCCAAAACCACCTCTATATCTGTAAACGTTAAGGTGATTGTAAACGATCACCTTGTAAAACAACCCATTCAGTTAAAAATAAAAAATGAAAGGCAAAACATTTGTTTATAGATATGAAAAAAAACATTATAAATGCCTTTTTTTCCCCCTTTTTTTAAGCGATTCTCAGCTGTATAAGAGCTGGGGGAGGAGAAATAGCAGCACACTGAGCTTCCCAGTGAATGGCTGTGCATTGGAAGCATGTCAGGACAAGTCTGATCATTGGAGGAGAGCACACTGAGTACTCAGCGCAGCCAGAGAACTGACCATGGTATACTCTCCTAAAGCCCCATACACACGGTCGGACTTTTTCATGGATTCTGTCCGATCGGACAAGGTTGTTGAAAAATCAGACCGTGTGTATGCACCATCGGACAGTGTTCGTCGGTTTGTCCGACGGACAAAGTCTTATCTCCTGCTGGAAATCTTTGCCGTCAACACGGTCCGATCACACCAAATCCGAGCGTGTGTACGCTTGTCCGACGGACAAAGTGCTACGCATGCTCAGAAGAAATTCTGTGACGGAAGCGCTCGGTCAGGTAAAACTACCTTTCCTAATCGACACAGCACATTCGTCACGCTGCAATGTTAAAATGTCTTTAATGCAGCGCATTCTCTTTTTCTTTACAATGCAACAAGAATGACATCTTTTAGCTGCTCCTATTCACCCGCACTTCTCACAAACTTACTTCTTTATTACTTTGCAGCATTTATACACTACATGTTTATTTTGACTCTGAACGGAAAAGAATCTTTGTTATTTTTTTACCATGATTTGTCTTTTTTTTTTTTTTTTTTGGGGAATACATATTTGAATGTTTTTTTTTTTTTTTTTTTGGAGGGGGGTTGTGTGTCTCAAATTACCAAAAACACATTATTAACATTTGTATTTCTTGCTTAAATTTACTAGGAGGTTGTTTGTTGTTGGTGCCCCTTGTTAATTCTACTTTAGGATTAGTGAAATGTACCTGCTTACTCAAAGAAAAACTGTCATTGTAGCAAAGTAAAACACAATAGTCAATGATTATTTCAAATCAAAAAAACCTTTATTTAGGTCACACCAACAAACCAAAGAGGAACGCAGCCATGGTGAAACTTGGGGAATTTGCAAAGTCTTGGCCCCCCACGGCAACCATCATTGTTCAAGCGTAGAAAATTGGGGGCCTGAGGAGTACGTATATTAAGGGGAGTGCAATCTGGTCGTGAAGTCCAAAGTATCCGGAACTGCAGGAGATGCCATCTAGGTCCCCAGGCTCTGGTACTACAAGAGGCTCCATCTTCTCTCAGACCAGACTGATTCCAGGTCGTCACTCTCAGGTCTTCCTTCCACGCTTCCTTGCACGCTGTGGCTGTCGTGCTGGTGGGGTGGCAGAAGGAGGAGGAGGAGGAGGAGGAGGCGGAGCATGGTAGCTATGGCAAACATGTGTGACTGGGGTCATCTCCCCAGCCCTACCCTTATTTAGGACATGGAGGATGAGCCCCTCACACATGTTGCGTTGCCTCACCTCCATACCCATCATTTTTGTGACAACCACCGAGCCAAAGGTCTCCTCGTCGGCGGGTGTGGCATGTAGGGAGTCTGAAGCCTCTCTGATCATGCGGAGCGCTGACTGTGCCGCATAACCCCCCCTTCTCGCCCTTTTGTACGGAAGGCGGAGGGGAGGGGTTTGGGTGTCAGTCAGGCTCCGCGGCCTAGCCCCCTCTTGGCTGCCACTACCCAGCTGGTGGCTGCCACTAACCCCTGCCTCCTCCTGACTGCCACCTTCCACAGCCACCTCCTGGCTGAGGTCTTCCTGTGTATGAAAAAGGGACATAGTTTCAGTTATTTGTTCATCAAACACACACAATTCTCATCTAGTGACTGTTGCAAAATGTTTACAAATAGAAAACCATACAATTCTCAGCCCAGCAGTTTAGATTCTGGCCCCAAATGTCTCCAACACTACTGTCAGTTGATATGTCAAACACGTTAGGAACTAAGCAATTGGGGATCCTGAATTAAGTGAACATCATTCATTATTCCCATAAATGGTAACAAAACTACTATACCTGGAACAAGCTGGGCTCCTCCACCTCTTCCATACTGGAAGGCCCAGGTTGCTCCTCGGAAGCCTCATCAGGGGTGGCCTGCGCGCAAGGAAGCGTGGAAGGAGGAGTCGAGGTTGGCTCCGTGACATCAGTCTGGTCTTTCAGAAAATGGAGACTCTGATAGTACCAGAGCTTGGGCACATAGACCTCATCTGCTGAAGTTGCAGTTTCCTCAGACTTCACGACCTTCTTGCGCTCCCTGATATACGCACTCCTCAGGCTGCCAATTTTCTTTCTTAGATCATCAACAGTTGCCGTGGGGAACCTTGGCTTGACAAATTCCACAAGTTCCTCCAGGGCTGCGTGCCTCTTTGGTTTGTTGGTGTAATGTGGGTGTTTACCCTGCCATAAAAGGGGAATTTCCCTGAATTTGGCAATGAAGAGGGGGAGAAAACTCATGTCGTTGAATCCCTGCATAATCTCTGCAAGACACAACACCACACAAAACCCTCTCAATTATGTCAGTCTAAACTCTCCTAATCTTCTCCATAAAGAAGCCTCAAGTTCAAATCAGTCTAGGCTAGTTATGTACCAACGTCAAATTGTACCTTCGTTTGTAGCGATCGTCTCGTGTGAGTTTTCTCTCCCCTCGTCTCCCAGATCGTGGCTACGACACAGGCGTGTGACGTTTTATATACAGTGCGCATGCGTCAAACTCCGCCCGCCCCTGACGAACGTTCTCGTCTATTCCCCACCCCTTCTCTTTACGGCGCAGTGGGGAGAGCACATGGCGGGGACACAGCAGGTGCGCCACAAATATCCCACCAACGAGGAGGAGGACGAGGAAAGTCCGGAGGCAGAAACGTCCCGATCCCGGAGCCTGAAATTCAAGGCCTCCAATATGTCATTTGGAGAAATGTTGGAGATGGTGGACATATTAAAGAGGAGCGACTATGATGGGAAGTATGGGCCTTACCTCAACCCCAATGTCCGCAAGGCCAAGATCATGTCTAAAGTTGTGAGAAGGCTGTACAATCAGTTTGGGGTACAACGATCCAAGGAGCAACTGAGGAAACGCTGGTCAGACCTGAAACTGAGGGAGGCCGATCAGTACAGAAAGATCAAGCGAATTCTTCTAAAAAGTAAGTAGTTGTGTTTTGTGTTTGATTTCTTGCTTGCATACTGCTCCATTGTGGTTTGATTTTTACAAAGTTGTACATTCCAAAATGGCCACTTTCAGGTTCGTCTGTGCATTCGATCGTACTCAGCCTCGATCTTTCTGCCACTGTCATGGTCGTGTGTGTGTCCTTTCGATCGTACGCAACCTCGATCGTTCGGCCACTTATAATACGATGTTTGGTGTTTTTTTGGGGGAAAGGAAGTTTGTTCTCACTAGAAATGTCATCAAGAATGTAAAGCCAATTTATTCAATGTAAAGGAGAGGTCACCCAGTAGCTGTTTACCCATCTGGACTCTAGAGCACTAGTGCTGGGACACCCAAACCCCCTTTTTATTAGGCTTTTCCACACATGTGCTCCAGTGGATACTAGAGGGGGGTCTCCATCACACAAACTTCTACCAAAAAGCTAGTCAGTTTAGCACCTTTACAAAGTGACTACATTCATGTAGTTGACATTTGTAACTGGCCAAACTAAAATAGTGTCCGTCACTTTCAAGCAATGTTTGTCATTTCCTATTTCTGCCCTCAATAGATTGTGTTGCTAAATCTTCCTTTTGTACATTCTCATAGGGGAGCGAAAACTTGGGCCGTCTGAGGAAACCCCCAAACCAACACCTCCCAAAAAAGGGGAAAGAGCAGAAGCAGAGGAGGAGGAGGAGGAGGAAGGAGAGATCATCGAACTTGGAGAAATTGTCACCACAACAGGTGAGTGTTGGAGAACACAGCTACTGGTAAGCTAATCCATGTATGGCTGCCTCATTTCCAACACCCCATTTTTGTTTGTTTGTGGTTTTTTAGGTGACGTGGATGTTGTGGAAGAAAAATCGCACTTTACCACAGAGAGTGCCCACGTACTCATCGGAGAGATAATGGTCTGCAATAGAGATCTAGATTACATAAAGCAAAATATCAATGATGTTCAACAAAAATTGAAGAACATCATTGATGTTTTAGGAAAAATATGAAAACGCACCAAGTAATTAACACACATTTGTGCCAGCTTCTGAACACATTTGCAACTTAAAAACTGTGTGAAATTTGGAACATGCACACATTGTGTCCACATGTGCTAGCTCCCATCATGGTGGATGAATGCCAACGTTTTTTTGGGGGTGCAAACACTTTACGAACTACGAAAGTGGTTGTGGTGAAGGGGTTGCACCCCCAAAAAACGTCCATTCATCCCCATGATGGAAAATGGCACTTTGAAGCTTCTAGGCATGTGTTTTACCATCTAATGACCATTTTCAGACCCAAATTGTGTGCATGTTCTAAATTTCCACTTTCCGGGGGTGACCCCCCCATGTGATGAAGGCAAGATCAAACACACTTTGAACATATAGTCATGTCTGATCTTGTCTTCACTTTACAAAGTTGAACTTTCCTAGTTCATAGGTTCTGTTTTGCTCCATGCCTGGTTTTACCAATTGCGGAATGTTTGTAAACAATGTTGTAAATAACCAAGATGTTGTCAGTTTTGGCGTGAAGATTGTAAACGCACTTGTGAAGGTTTTCCTAGTAAACTTTTTTATTTTTCTAAATGTGTGGCTTCCTTATTTAAAAAACACAATGCATTATGTATGTAAAATGTAAAGGATATGGGGGGCAATGGGTGTTATTTACTAAAGGCAAATCCACTTTGCACTGCAATTGTCTTTCCCAGGGAACTTTTTCAATGCACTTGTAGAGCATAGCGGATTTGACTTATGTAAATGACACCCACAGTGCTTTGTACGAAAACACGGAGCACAGCATTTTTCAGAATACACACATGTCAGACCTGGTGCTGAAAAGGAGTATTTTGGGTGTCAGTTATGCAGGACAAACCTTCTCTAGACCAAAGATTAGGTAGCAAACACACAACATGAGAAGAATCTTTTTGGGAAGAAGAGACTGTTACCTCCTTTTGCCCAGAAAGTGCATTCCCACTGTCGAAGGCAAAGGGAAAAAATGTCAAGGTAAAATAAGCTAAAAACAAGACTGAAATGACAAGAAATCATAGGTTGGTTCAAATATCAGATTTATTAAAAAATGCCTCTCACACATCGTCAGGCAGAGCAATGGCCCCCCTACCCACAAAGTACTCCATATATTGGTCGCGGACCACGCGGGCATTTAGAGGGGGCAAGCCTGGACGTTCCACTCGAAGGGCTGTGAGGTTCGCATTTGGAGGGCCCTCCACATCTGGGCCAACGGGCACCACATAGTTCCTGTTATGTCTTTTGAGGAAGTTGTGCAATATGCAACAGGCAAGAACTATGTGATTCAGTTTGTATTCCGCCAAGTTAAATGCCGTCAGGAACAGGCGGAAGCGGCTGGCCAGGATGCCAAAAGTGTTCTCCACCACTCTTCTGGCTCTGGACAGCCTGTAGTTGAAGACCCTCTGGTCCGGGGTGAGGGTCCTCATCGGGAACGGCCTCATCACATGGGGAGTCAACGCAAACGCTTCATCTGCGACAAAGACGAAGGGGAGTCCTTCGGCATTCTCCTCTGGAGGTGGCAAGCACAGACTGCCACTTTGGAGACGCCAGTAGAACTCCGTGTGCGTAATGGCACCACCATCCGATATCCGGCCGTTCATCCCCACGTCCACATACATAAACTCGTATGTTGCCGACACCACCGCCAACATCACTACACTATTAAACCCTTTATAATTATAATAGTAGGACCCCGAGTTGGGCGGTGGGACGATGCGGACGTGTTTCCCATCAATTGCCCCTCCGCAGTTAGGAAAGTCCCAACGGCTGGCAAAGTGGGAGGCCACAGTCTGCCATTCCTGTGGCGTGGAAGGGAACTGTGGAGTGAAACAAGAAAAAATAATTAGTCACTTTGCACCTAAACATTGCAAGCAGATTAGACAATCAACATCTTGGAACAAGAGCATTGTATAAAATTGGAGGCTGGAAAGTATTTGCACAGAAAAGTAGAGGCTCCCCTTCACAGATGACTCACCCCCCATCAATCCCCACACTTCTGATGGGCCATTGGCAATAACTAGGGTTTTTGGGGGGGGGGGACAGGTAACCCTCTGCACTTCATTGATTGGCAAATGGCTCAATAATGTGTGCTAGTTTGGCCAGACCCTCTGTACTTAACACTATTGGCAGCCCCCAGGAAAGATAAAAATAACATTTCAACCCCCCCCCCCACCCCAAAAAAAGGCAGGCACATTGTGACATTCTGAAATTACCAAGAAAGCTAATAGGAGGGAAAGAAGACAAAAAAATAGGAAATGGAATGTATGGAGGCAGCCCCTTGCACTACATGCTTTGCTGAATTCATCCCTAAAGATGCCCACTATAAAGAGGTAGGTATATAGTGTGTATGGACCTTGGGAAAGCCAGCAGATAAAGGATTGGTACCATCTGACAGAGCAGTTGGGGGAGGGGGTTCCTAATGAGTTCCCCCCCCCCCCCCCCAACAAAAAAAATTTTTTCTAAAGGGGCTCTACATGAAGTAAACCACACAGCAAACATTTGTGCATATTTTAGGGGGTGTTTGGGGGCAAACAATACTATGCAGCAGACAAAAGACATTGATTAAGTTACTAGGCCATAGGTGTCTATTGGGGCAGAAGAGCATGCTGGGGAGGTAAGTGAAGGGAAAAATGCATGAAGGAGAAAAGGGGCACAGCATATTAGAACATATTGCAATCATGGTAATTAGGGAAGGAGGTCAAAAATAGAAGACATTAGCAAACAGAGCATACATAGAAGGGAATAGTCAAGTAGAAATGTTACCTTAATATAGTCCTCCTGCAGGACCTGAATGATGGCAGAACAGGTCTCTGGAATAATGAGTCCCAGGGCCTGGGGAGAGATACCTGAAGAGAACTTCAAATCCTGAAGACTTCTCCCTGTCGCCAAGTACCTCAACGTGGCAACAAGCCTCTGCTCCGGAGTAATGGCTTGTCTCATGCAGGTATCCTGCCGGCTGATAAAGGGGGTCAGCAAAGCCAAAAGACGGTGAAAATCGGGGTCCGTCATCCTGAGAAAGTTCCTGAAATCATCAGGATTATTCTCCCGGATCTCACGAAGCAAAGGCATGTGCGAGAACTGGTCACGCTGAAGCAACCAATTCTTGGTCCACATACTCCTCGTCACTCTGTTCATGGACGGGTCTTGGGTCAAAGCTAAAAGCCCGACACCAATTCCGCGTACAGCACGAACTCGGCGACGAGTACGCACGGGAAACATCGCTCAGAAGGTCACAAAAGGTCGGCTGGTCAGAACGGACAAACAGAAAGCACCGATAAACAGCAAGGCCTGAAAGAACGAACTGAATACCAGCAACGAGCAGACAATAAGCAGTGCAAATCAAAGCGTCCTATATCAAGATATAGGCCGCAATGACCAACAAATGCGAACTGACTACACGCACTAATAAACAGATACGCACGACAAGCACAAACTGAAGAGCAGTAACGATCTGAGTCAGAAAACTGAGAAGCGCAAATCTTAAGTCACCAAACTTCCACTAACTCTCGATAAACACGGGATCAGCAGAAGGAGCCCAACGGGTGCCTGACGTGGTGCTGAACTTCCCTTTTGTAATCTCGTGGACGACGACTTACGTCACGACGTTCTTCCGGACCGGATATTCCAACAACGTAGTCCGACCGTGTGTACGCAACACCAACATCGGACAAAGTACGTCGGACAGAATCCGACCGACCTGGTCCGCGGATTGTCCGACCGTGTGTATGGGGCTTTAGTGTGGTCAGTTTTAAATAGGAAAGCAGAGGAACTGGCAGAAACACCAGGCATTTTACACAAAGGAAGCAATACAAAGAGAACAGGAGGCTCTCATACAAGTACATGGTGCAGAAGGAACATAATATGAAATGTTGGGGTAGCAAAAATGTTAATCACTAAACATCACCCCAATCGGATACAACATGAATTGATTGTTTAGGTTTCCCTCCATATAAGAGATTGTACAACCAAATTGTAGTGTGCATGGTCAATTCTAGGCTCCATTCACAACTATGAGGTGCAACAGAGAGTTTGTGCATTTCTGCAAATGAAATGATTGGGCTCTCCTATATGGGGAAAAAGCACTAAAGAAGTGCGTGATTCTTTTAAGAAAAAAATAAATCATGCTACACCAAAACGCAAGATGCGTTAGCAAAAGATGTGTGTGTGGGAGGGGGGGGGGCATAATGTTGATGCTGTGTAGTAGGGCAACTAATATTTTCATAATCGATTAGTTGGCCAACTATTGTTTTGATTGATCGGAAAAAATCATTAAAAACATAATATGCAATTTTTGGGTTTATTTAAAGTAATAATGAAAATGATGGTGCACTATTCCTCCCAGGAACACCAATGATGGGGTACTACCCCCCCAGGATTACCAATGGGGCACTATCCCCCCCCCCTCCCAGGAACACCAATGGGGCACTATCCCCCCCAGGAAAACCAATGGGGCACTATTCCCCCCCCCTGCAACACCAATGATGGGGCACTATCCCCCCCCCCCCCCATCCCAGGAACACCAATGGGGCACTATCCCCCCCCCCCCCAGGAAAACCAATGGGGCACTATTCCCCCCCTGCAACACCAATGATGGGGCACTACCCCCCCCCCCCCCCCCCCCAGAAATACTTATGAGGAAGAGAGAGGCGGACGTGCCTGGTCACATGAGCGCCGCTGAATTCCCATGAGAATACAGAGGCGCCGCTGGCTTGTACACAGGATTCTAACACTGGGACGGAGGCGGAACTGGCAGGGAGGAAGGTGCACGCCGTTAGACCAACTAATCGATAATGAAGATAGTTGACAACGATTTTCATTATCAATTTTATCGATTAATCATTTCAGCCCTACTGTGTATATTTACTAAAACTGGTGCGCTAATAATCTGGTGCTGCTGTGTATGGTAGCCAGATTCTAACTTCAGCTTGTTCAAATAAAGCAGAGTTTCAGCCGTGTTTGTTTGTTAAAAGTCAGTGTAGCTGCTGACTTTTAACACACACTCACCTATCACAGGATCCAGCGATGTGGCAGCCCGAATCCTCGGTTCTCTCCCTTTCCTCGCACCGGCATGACAACTGTGACTTCACAGCTCGGTGCGCATGCGCGAGTCGCGCTGCGCCTCCTGTATGGTCGGGCAATCTTCCATAAAAAGTCCCAGAAAATTGCAGGGAGGGGGAGAGAAGAACTTCCATTCAGATCGCCTATGCAGTCCAAGCGGACGTGGAAGCAGGTACCTAATGTGGCATAGGAGAGGGGGGGGGGGGGGTTTAAAGTGTAACTCCACTTTTGTTGAAAAAAAATAAATAAACATTCCCCTCTGGGTGATTTTTTTTTTTTTTTTTTAACAAATGCTGGGTGATTTATTATTATTATTATACACGATTTACATAGCGCCAACAGTTTACGCAGCTTACGATTTATGTACATTACTTTGTTACAGATTCCTACCTTTTGTTATTTTGCAGAAATCACTGTCTGTTCCTCTGTGCAGAGTGAGTCTAATGGGAGTGGTTTCATAATTATCAGTCAGCTGTGCACCTGCAGGGCTCTAATGAGGAAAATTGCAGAGCCTGCATCCCTTTAACTACCTGAGATCCGCGCTATAGCCGAATGACTGCTACAGCGCTGATCTAATGTGCCGGGACGACGTCTATTGACGTCGTCCCGGCCACGAGCTGCCTGCGCGCCCCCTGAAGGGCGCGCGCGGTGCGCTCTGTTATCAGCGAGTCTGTGAGACTCGCTGGATCACAGATCCGAGTAAGGGGTCGATCCCAACCCCTTACCACGTGATTAGCTGTCAGCCAATGACAGCTGATCATGTGATAATAACAGAGCCGGTAGCCGATCACCGGCGGCAGTGAGAGGGACATCAGTCCCTCTCACTGCAATGTGCCCAATCCATGGTGCCCACCTTTGCCCAATTAAAGTGCCGCCTACCAGTGCCCACAGTGCCATCTCTCAGTGCCCACAGTGCCATCTCTCAGTGCCCACAGTGCCATCTCTCAGTGCCCACAGTGCCAGTGCTGCACATCAGTGTCACCTGCCAGTGCTCATCTGTGTCACCTACCAGTGCTCATCTGTGTCACCTATCAGTGCCACCTATCAGTGCCCATCAGTGCCACCCATCAGTGCCCATCAGTGTCATCAATCAGTGCCATCCGTGCCACCCATCCGTGCCACCCATCCGTGCCCATCAGTGCCATCTTTGCTGTCCCCATCAGTAACGACTTATCTGTCCCCACCAGTGCAGCCTATCAGTGCTCACCAGTGCAGTCTATCAGTGCAGCCTATCAGTGCCCACCTGTGCCGCCTCATCAGCGCATATCAATGAAGCAGAAAAATTACCTGTTTGCAAAATTTTATAACAAACTATTAAACATGATTTATTTTTTTATTTTTTTTTCCATCTTTTTTTGTTTGTTTAGCAAAAAATAAAAACCCCAGCTGTGATTAAATACCACCAAAAGAAAGCTCTATTTGTGGGAATAAAATGATAAAAATGTAATTTGGGTACAGTGTTGTATGACCGCGCAATTGTCATTCAAAGTGCGTCAGCGCCAAAAGCTGAAAATTGGTCTGGTCACGAGGGGGGTTTAAGTGCAAAGTAATCAGGTGGTTAAAGGCTGGATTCACACCTATGCATTTTTAGTGCTTTTTGCAGATTTGCACTACAGAACGTGTTCCATAAGAACCATGTTAAATGGACTGTAGTGCAAATCTGCAAAATGCAAAAAGCACCAAAAATGCCTAGGTGTGAATCCAGCCTTAGACGGGTTCATATTGCTAGTATCTTACTAAAAATGACATTTTTGTTGCATGGGATGCCTGAAATTTGACTTGTATCTTAGGCTCGCTTCACATCTATGCATTTTGCTTTTGAGCGTTTTTGCAGTGCTTTTTGCAGTGCTTGCCGCGTTTTTGGACATGCGTTTTTACCGCGTTTTGCTCTTTATTTTTTATTTTATTTTTTTACACTGTGGTTGCTTAGCAACCAGCTATATACAATGTAAAAAAATGAAAAAAAAATGCAAAATGTAAATCGCGGCAAAAACACGGTACTTGCGTTTTGGATGCGGGTCCATTGACTTCTATTACATGCAAAACGCTGCATTTTGCATGAAAAAAAGTCCCTGACCCTTTCCAAAAACGCAGAGGCACAAAAATGCATTGATGTGAACTTGTTCCATAGGAACCCATGTTAAAAAATGTCCCTGCATTTCTGCAAAATGCATCAAAAAAACGCATTAGTGTGAATCAAGCCTTAGTGCATACTTAACCCCTACACTGCCACCTAGTGGTTAACCCCTTCACTGCCAGTGTCATTTATACAGGAATCAATGCATTTAAATAGCATTGATGGCTGTATAAATAACAATGGTCCCAAAAAAGTGTCAAAAATGTCCGATGTGTCCGCCATAATGTCGCAGTCACAATAAAAGACGCTGATCGCCGCCATTACTAATAAAAAAAAAATTATTAATAAAAATGCTATAAAACTATCCCCTATCTTGTAAACGCTATAACTTCTGCGCAAACAAATCAATAATCGCTTATTGCGATTTTTTTTTACCAAAAATATGTAGAAGAATACGTATCGGCCTAAACTGAGGAAAAAAAAATGTTTTTTTATATATTTTTGGGGGATATTTATTATAGCAAAAAATAAAAAAGAATGCGTTTTTTTTTCAAAATTGTCGCTCTTTTTTGTTAATAGCGCAAAAAATAAAAACCGCAGGGGCGATAAAATACCACCAAAAGAAATCTCTATTTGTGGGAAAAAAAGGATGTCAATTTTGTTTGGGAGCCACGTCGCATGACCGCGCAATTGTCAGTTAAAGCGACGCAGTGCCGAATCGCAAAAAGGGGCCTGGTCCTTTGGCTGCAAATTGGTCCGGTCTGAAAGTGGTTAATAACATTCAATTACAATATGACTTGTCGCAACTGTACGCTATATTATTTTTTCTTTAATTTGCCATTTTTTTTCCCCACGAAAGTAGAGTTACCCTTTAAAGCAGAACTTCCCCTTTTGGAAAGCTGATTAGTTTCACCCGATTTTGCACCCCTCAGTTTCAGACTGCATTTACACTTCAGCGGTTTGAATCGCGGGCAGATTTGCTGTGATTCTGGCTGCGATTTCAAAGTCCGGACGTGTGAATAACACCTAAAATCATGGTGCGGGTCTGGGGCAATAAATGGCATGGCAACCCGCATCGTGTGAAGCTTGTCACCCAAAAAAAGTCTAGGAGCTACTTTTGGGCGGCATGCTTCAGGCGATGCGGGTTGCCACGCAATTTATCACACGACAAGCATGGATGATCCGCACCACGATTTTAGGTATCATTCAAATGAATGGCATCTCAAATGTGAGTCCCGTGATTTGTCATTCACACATCGGTGCAAATCTGCCCACAATTCAAAACACTGAAGTGTGAATTGGTATGTTCACACTGAGTTAGAAATCGTGCGATTTCATGCCCGCATTTCAGTGCGAGTTTGGGGGTAGATTTGAAAGACAACTGTGAGGTTCATGCACAGATGTCTATTGAAATTGCTCCCGAAGTTGCCAAAAGTAGTGCACTACTTTTGGAAATCGATGCCGCGCTGCAAAGTCAGCGGTGCACCAATTGGTACAGTGCCGTTGCCGACAATAGGCTGCGATTTGTCATGTCAAATCATAGGCAATGTGAATTGGGGGCTTAGGGCTGCACATTTTTGTGTGCTGCGAGAAAACATGTGATTTTGCGCATTTTTCCACAATACACATGGCACCTTCCGCCTTAGGCATTAACCACTTCAGCCCCGGACCATTTGGCTGCCCAAAGACCAGAGCACTTTTTGCGATTCGGCACTGCGTCGCTTTAACTGATAATTGTGCAGTCGTGCGACGTGGCGCCCAAACAAAATTGATGTCCTTTTTTTCCCACAAATAGAGCTTTCTTTTGGTGGTATTTGATCACCTCTGCGTTTATTTTTTGCGCTATAAACCAAAAAATATCGACAATTTTGAAAAAAAAGCAATATTTTTTACTTTTTGCTATAATAAATATCCCCCAAAAATATATAAAAAAACGATTTTTTTCCTCAGTTTAGGGCGATACATATTCTTCTACATATTTTTGGTAACAAAAAAAAAAAATTGCAATAAGCGTATATCGATTGGTTTGCGCAAAAGTTATAGCGTCTACAAAATAGGGGATAGTTTTATGGCTTTTTTATTATCTATCTATATTATTATCTATTTTCTACTAGTAATGGCGGCGATCTGCGATTTTTATCGTGACTGCGACATTATGGCAGACACGTTGGACAATTTTGACACATTTTTGGGACCATTGTCATTTTTACAGCGATCAGTGCTATAAAATTGCATTGATTACTGTAAAAATGTCACTGACAGTGAAGGGGTTAACCACTAGGGGGCAGTGAAGGGGTTAAGTGTGTCCTAACTGAAGGGGAGATGGGACTGTGCAGGGGACATGACAGATCGCTGTTCATACTCTGTATGAGCAGACGATCTGTCTGTCCTCCCCTCAGAGGACCGGAAACTGTGTTTACACACACAGATCCCGGTTCTCCGTGTGCCCCGAGCGATCGCCGGAGCCCGGCGGTGATCGTGACTGCCGGACACTTGCATCGGCTCCATGGGCGAGCAGGGGGCGCGTGCACATACCCCCTAGTGGCTGTCTATGGTACAGACGTACCATGACGGTGATTCAGTGCCATGATCATCAGTGCCCTGATTACAATAGCGACACCAGTGCCACAAATCAGTGCCAGCGATGAGTGCCCACCACTGCCCATAAGTGCCAATCAGTGCCCATTAGGGATGCCAGTCCGTGCTGGCTATCAGTGCTGCTCATCAATGCCCATCGCTGCTGTCCATCAATGCCCATTAGTACCGCCTATCCGTGCCGTCTATCTGTGCCTACCAGTGCCACCTATCAGTGCCCACCAGTTCACATCAGCAAAATTCACTGAGAAAGTAAAAAAAAAAAATGTTTAGCAAATTTTTTGCAATTTTTTTGTAAAAAAATAAAAAACCCAGTGGTGATTAAAGCGGAGTTCCACCCAACAATGGAACTTCCGCTTTAAGCACTCCTCGCCCCCTTACATGCCACATTTGGCATGTAATTTTTTTTTGGGGGGGGGGAAAGGGGGCTTCGTTAGGAGGGGGGGGGGACTTCCTGTCCCACTTCCTCCATCCGCCTAGGGACCGCCAAGGCGACTCCTCCTTTCCGACCCCTCCCTCTAGGCGATCTCCTGGGACACGTGACAGGTCCCAAGAGATCGCCTCTCCACTCCGGGAGCGCAGCGCGACTCGCGCATGCGCCGTGCGTGCCCAGTCGTGAATCTGAAAGCTGTCACGGCCGGGTGCCCAGAGTGGCAATGGAGGCGCCGGCGGAGAGGAGCCACACCCCGTCCGGCCGCATCGCTGGACCGTGGAACAGTAAAAGTGGTGTTTCCCCCAAAAAATAAAAAATTGCTTAAAAATCCGAAAAATATAAAAAAAAAAAAAATACCACCAAAAGAAAGTGCTATTTGTGTGAAGAAAATGATACAAATTTAATCTGGGTACAGTGTAGCATGACCAAGCAATTGTCATTCAAAGTGTGACAGAGTTGTAAAATGGCCTGGGCAGGAAGGGGTGTAAGTGCCCTGTGGGCAAGTGGTTAAAGAACAGATTAGCAGCATCTCTAGATCAGACTAGCAGCCAGCAATAGATAGGACTACACTACTCACCACTAGTCCTGGGACTGCAGAGGGTCCTGTCTGGGCTGTATGGAGAGCAACACTTGTCAGCTGACCTCCTCACACGGCTCCTTACTCAGCTCCTGACACTCTTCTTCAGCTGAGCTGACACAGGAGTGGCTCTGTTGATGTGCACACTCATGATGAAAGTGTTCTTCCACACTATCCAATCGCTGCCCAGAACTAGCCTGTAACCGGGCAACACGCCCCGCCCTCCTGCTGCTGCATCACACACGGGGGAGTTGATAGTCCTGACTGGAGTGTGATATAACACAGGAGGAGGAGGAGGGGGGGAGTCTCTCATCGCACACCGATTTACCTGATGTAAATAGAGACATGCGCACTCCTTAGAAGGAGTAGAAGGGTGTGGCAGCTACTACATTGGATTATATAACACAGACAATGGTATTAATTCCACATCCAGGAGCCATGTGACAATGACCCCTCCCTACAGCTGGTGAGACACCAGTTATCCGGTCCTGTCACACCGATCTTATCGGTCCAGTCACAGTTTTGACTCAGAAAAAAACGAATGAATATTGATTCAGGTTACATCAATTTTCTGTTCAGTTTACATCGTTTTTTTTTTTTTTGTTTGTTTTTTTTAAACGAATGAATAGGCTAAAATCGCACTGTACCCAGATCGCATGTTCCTTTGAGACCCTCAGAACAGCAGGGCCGGACTGGGAATAAAAACCAGCCCCGTAACATTATTATACCAGCCCAACATCATTATTTTCTTGCTCATAAAAGGGAAAACCGTGCATTTTAAAGCACATTTGAAGAGTGTATTACGGCGGTCCCCGGGTTACAAACAACATAGGGCCTGTAGGTTCGTTCTTAAGTTGGAATTTGTAAGTCAGGACAAAAGCAGCGGGCCGTGCACTGTGGGCGCACGGGGGCCACCCCGCACCCCCCTCCATCCATGCGTCCGGCCCCTTTCAGGACGCCGGATGCATGGATTCCTATGGCGGGGGTGGTACTTTTTGGAGCACCTAATTAGAGCCAGAGGCTCTAACAGTCTTCAAAATAGGGTGGGCTCGGGGCGCAGAGAGTGCGTCCTGATTCCCACCCAATTGTGTGACGATATCAAATTCATTTTCGCTATTTTCACACTAACCTTCCTCCCTGCCAATCAAGAGACAGGGCATCAGACCTGTTTCCTGATTGGCCAAAGCGGCAGGCCACCCTATTGGATGCCTGGCGCTTAGGAAGAAGAGCGGAGGAGACACGCTGGAGCAGAGGTCGCCGCCGCTCTGGTGCATTGGAGAGGAGTTGCTGCGGTAAGTCCCCTCTGTCAGAGCCACGCGGGGGGGGTTGGGGGTTGCTGCGAACCACGTGAGTGGGGGGGGGTCGGTGGGCACAGTGGCCGCATGTGATGGGCACAAGTGGCTGCATATACTGGGCACAGGTGGCTGCATATACTGGGCACAGGTGGCTGCATATGATGGGCACAAGTGGCTGCATTTGACTGGCACAAGTGGCTGCATTTGATGGGCACAAGTGGCTGAATTTGATGGGCACAGGTGGCTGCATATACTGGGCACAGGTGGCTGCATGTGATGGGCACAAGTGGCTGCATATGATGGGCACAAGTGGCTCCATTTGACTGGCAGAAGTGGCTGCATTTGATGGGCACAGTGGCTGCATTTGATGGGCACAGTGGCTGCATTTGATGGGCACAGTGGCTGCATACTTTCAATTTTTATAGGCATTTGCAGTCTGATTATATTGATTACAAACTTGTTTTGTATTTCATACAGCATTTTTTATAAGATCCGCACAGACCTGATACTCCTATTTCACTTAATGTGACAGCCGATGATTGCCTGGTGAGAGACCAACCCCTCCGTTAGAGATTACACACACTTTTCGCAGGTACATCATACATACTCTCGTATAGACCACTTTTTCGTGTATACTTCATTGCTATTGTACACAATGTCGGTGAACATTTTGTCCATCCCCTGGTCAGACCATTCTCCGATTAAACAATCGTTGACTAACCTTTGGACTAAACCTCACCCCTCTCCATGGAAGCTGAGCCGGGGCAGTAATATGCTGCTGATGCTGGAGCGAGTGCCTATTCACAGGCAGAGCCGCTGATAAGGCAGTAGCAGGAGGGCTGGCTGTATTGCCTCATTGCCGACTCTTGTGGCTCCTCCTGCAGTGCTGCCGGCTTCTCCTTTTTCTCTCTGTGGCTGCGCTTCAGAAGATCAGTATCTTCGCCCCCACCTCCCTGCTTTCCGCCCATGGGCGTCCGCAGAACTTTTTTCAGGGGGGGGCATCATTTTAAGGTCACCCATACTCTGCCCCTTTTCGACTGTCATTATCACGGTCAGAGACTGCAAAGATAGTACAGATGCACCCAGATACATTATACCCCCATACACACAGATACATTACACACACAGTGGCTAAAAGCACCCTGAGGCGATTCAGTTCGCATAGGTTGCGCTATACAAGTCATTCATTCACACACACAATTATTAGTATGTTGAACTCCCCTCCAATCAATTTCTAGATTGCAAGCTTCAGATGACATTAGAGACAATTAAATGGATTACTAACCCCAGAAAAGGCAGCTCAGATGAGGCTGGGGCCCCATGCGGTGGGTACTCTTGGGGCCCCTATCTAGAAGGGAGCTATGGGCCTCCGAGCCGAGGAGGAGAGGAGGGGAGAGAAATCATCAGTGATCTGGTCGGGCTGAGCATTAGCAGACGCTGTCAGCAGGTGAAAGGTAAGAGGCTAGCTGCGGGAGAGCTTTGTATTCCCTGCCTCTGGTCACGATGCCTCCCCCTCAGCTCAGGGGCTGTAAACACCATCACTCCCTGACACTCCGTGTTGTGTATGTGACACCCGGCCCTGGGACATGCAGCGCGGCACCCCCGACTGATTGTGCACACTTGCCTATAGGTAGCACCAGCCCTGCCAGGGGGGGGGGGGGCACTTGACCCCTCTTGCCCCTACCTGCGGACACCCATGTTATAATGTGCTATATGTCAGCTCTTTCATGGCTTATCAACGGCCTATTACTACAATATTGCATTATGCATTCTGAAAATATGAAATGTTTTACACTGATTGTTAAATACATTTAAAATTTTATATACAGTACTTCCTGCATCATTATTGTTGGAATGACATGCCTCATTTAAAGTCACATGACCATTGCTCCTTGTTTGTATTTTCTAGTCAAAGTCAATTGGGATGCAGCAGCTGCATGGACATAGCCGAATGTCAAAATTTGACATGCAGACAGGAAGGGATGCAAGTATCCAAACTAGAGATCGACCGATATTTGGCGTTTTTTAATTAATCGGCATCGGCCGATTGTGCTGATAAAAAAGGCCGATTATATCTTTAGCGCGACTTGCAAAAGACTTCTGTAATAGAAGTCAATGCAAGTTGCCTGAAGTCTTCACTGAAGTGTCTCCTGTCTGGGCAGTCTGCCAAGAAAAGACTAAAAAGATACAATGTTTACACTTATGAATGAACTGAACTCTGTGTGGAGAAGTTCTCAGTTTAACCATTTCAAAGACTAAAAATCTTTTCTGACACTTGTTGCTTAAAAGTAAAAATCCTGTATTTTCTGCTAGAGAATCACTTAGAACCCCCACAAATGATATATATTTTTTTAGCAGAGACCCTAGGGAATAAAATAGCGGTTGTTGCAATATTTTATGTCACACGGTATTTGCTCAGCGGTCTTTAAAACGCAATTTTTTGGGGAAAAAATACACTAATGATTTTAAAAAGATAACTAAAACAGTAAAGTTAGCCCATTTTTTTTCATCCAAAAGTTTTGATTACCTTGTGTATTTAATATATATATATTTTTAATCTAAATTATACATACAAGTGAACTGATTGGAGGTTTCTTTTGTTTAATAAATGTTTAAATATAAGAAATTTTCTGTATCACTTATTAATTAAGGCTGCTTTCACATTGGAGCGGGCAGGCGTTGGCGGTAAAACGCTGCTAGGTTTAGCGGCGCTTTACTGTCATTTTAGCGGCGCTATTCGGCTGCTAGCAGGGCACTTATAACCCAGCTAGTGGCCTTCGAAGGGGTTAAATGTGCCGTGAAGCGCCGCTGCCAAATCTCATTGCAGGCGCTTTGGCATCTGTGCCCATTCATTTCAATGGGCAGGAGTGGTAGAAGAGCGGTATACACAGCTCCAAAGATGCTGCTTGCAGGACTTTTTTTAACGTCCTGCCAGCCCATCACTTCAGTGTGAAAGCATTCTGGATTTCAAACAGACTGCAGGGGAGCCTTTTTGCAGGCAGTTTACAGGCACTATTTTTAGCCCAAAAGCGCCTGAAAAACGCCCCAGTGTGAAAGGTGTCTGTTAGATTTTATGAGATGAAGGGAAAAAAATATATATATAAAAATCGGCCTAACATATCGGCCCAAAAAAATCGTCATCATATATCGGCCATAGGCCATCGGCCACCGCGATTTCTAAATATCGGCATCGGCCAGAGAAAAACCCATATCGGTCGACCTCTACACACAGTGTCTGCATTCGGATCTGTGCACCCACTTCTAGGTTAAGCTCTCTGGTGGATGCAGGTGCAGCAAAAAGTGGCTCAGCATACAGGACCTGTCTCAGCACCTGTCGAAATTTGGAGCAGCTGTGCATGGCAACTATTTAGCCATGCCATGCGCAGCTGTTCCAAATTCTGAATGCACCAGTTTTAATAAATTCCCCTCACTATGTTTTACATTTCTTACTCCTGACTACTGCATTCTAAGTACAGCACATTCTTTGTTAAAGTGGTTGTAAAGGGACAAGGTTTTTAATCGTCATACACTCTATTCTTCTGTGTGCAGCAGCCCCACCTAATACTTACCTGAGCCCCCTCTCAATCCAGCGATGTCCTTGAGAGCCTTGCCTGTCAGGGGGACTTACACTCCTGATTGGCTTTTGGCAGCAGCTGGAGCCATTGGCTCACACTGCTGTCAATCACAGCCAGTGAGCCAATCAGAAGACGGAGGGAGGGGAGTTGAGCCATGGCTGACCATAGGTGATGTTACCCAAATATAGAATGCAAATATTTCAAAATGTGCTTGTCTGATGGGGGAACTGACAGACTAGTTCCCCATCAAGTCCGCTTTGATTTTTATTGACAGTGCACAGCAGTGGGCAGATCAGTAGCTGCTACTCATTCCAATAGCAGCTTTTAAATTTGACCACTGCTGTGCTCTGTTGACTTGATGGGGAACTAGTCTGTCAGTTCCCCCATCAGGCTCTGCCCACCAAGTGACAAGTAGATTTTCAAATATTTGCATTCTATATTTGGATACATCACCTACAGTTTATCCCTATTTACATTCAGCTTTTGGCCTGGGAATCTGTTAAATGGGGCTGGCAATACAGCTCTGTGCAGGAAGCTATCACATACATGACAGCTTCCCAGTACAGGCATGGCCCGCTCTAAGGACTGACATACCCCCCTACGCCAGCTCAGAGTTGGTCTGGAACTGGTGGTAATTCTTTAAGAAGTTTCACCGACATAGCAAAAGCTTCTTAAAATGGCAATAATAAGAATTACCTAAATTTGCTGCACATGTCATCAACGTTGCCAACACTAGCACAAATGCTTGCCTGAATTGGATGCGGGTAGGTAAGGGAACTACCGCCAGAAATATGTTGTGAGGGCTCTTTGGAAATCCCCCAAGTATCTCTTCCTACACAAAATTGGAAGCTTTCTCCAACACACAATATAGCTGGCCATACGCTCAATGCTGTATCCTGGCTAAGGCCAACAAGGCCCAGGCCTAGGGCACTTTGCTGCCCCCCCCCCCCCCCCCCCCCCCCCCCGCACGAAACAAAAACAGCCTCCTCCTGACTCCCACATGAAAAGAGTCCCCACTGGCTTACTCTACACTTTTAGTGTACTTTTTTCGCTCATGGTTTTTGCAACCTGCTGGTTTTTCTCTATAGGAACATGTTTATGCCAGTTACTCATGTTTTATTTAGAAAATGTATTGCGATTAAACATACACAGGTTAAAGATCTTTCAGTCTGTGTGGTGACATATTTTGGGGTTATTTTGGCCTGATTGAGTCCTAATTCTTTGACTATAAAACTGGTTTGTGAATTTTACATGACCACCATCAAATGGGACACTGGAATCCCCAGTGTTCTTCCTGGGATAAGTGGCACCGACAGCCAAGAGTGGTACCTGTGTGGTCAGATCACCATTGTATGTCCAATAATCCACAAATATGTGATAAGAAATATGCAAAGAATTACAAGTGATATCGACTTAGCCAATGGCAGGTTGCCAAATATTACCTTAAAAGTAACTGCTCATAGCATTTCCGTGTGTGATTCTCTTGTGGCACTCTTTGCTGTATGAGCTGTTTTTACTTGTCAGGAAAAAGAGAAATCTGGATGGCCGCACTTCAGCAAAAACTTCTTTATTAGGCAAAAGATAAAATCCAAAGTAGTGACATCTCATGCGATACAGCAAAACAGCGACAGTAGCTTATGCGTTTCACGCCTCAAAGGCGCTTAGTCATAGCTGTCATGAGCTATGACTAAGCGCCTTTGAGGCGTGAAAAGCGTAAGCTATTGTCGCTGTTTTGCTGTATCGCATGAGATGTCACTACTTTGGATTTTATCTTTTGCCTAATAAAGAAGTTTTTGCTGAAGTGCGGCCATCCAAATTTCTCTTTTTCCTCTCTGTTGTGAGCAGAGCCTGCACCAGCTGTACCGAATCAGGGTGGACATCACTTTGCCTCCAGACTTAGAGCGTCGTCCCACTCAAGTTATGTGGTAAAAAGAGGCTGGTCGGCCCTGTGATCCACACCTGATGTCACGAAGATCCTGCCAGAAACCTGAACCCCGGCCGTCCTGGCCCACAGATGCCACTGCGCATGCGCGCCCGGGCGCGTGCACGTGTGCGGCCGCGCACAGGTGCGCGCACAGGGAGACAGGTGCACGCTCTGGTTAGCGCCAGTTAGGCTATGTAAACCTGGCCTGGGAAGACGGTCCCCGCTATCTGCTCTACAGCGTTGTGGTGTATGTTACCTGATCCTGATACCTCTGTCCTGTTGACCCGGCTTACCTGTGACTACCCAGCTTTCCGCCTGTACCTGACCTCGGCCTGTTGTGACCATCCTTCTGCCTCATCCCTTGTACCTTGATGCCAGTCTGATACCTGACCTTCTCTGTTGAACTTGATCACCTGTATTGCTTCAGTCCGGTCTGCAGTTCTGTTCCCTGTGATGAACCTGATCCCCTGTATTGCTCCAGTCCGTTCTGAGGTTCTGTTTCCTGTGCCAAGTCTGATCACCTGTACTGATCCAGTCTGTTTCAAGGTCCTGCTTCCTGTTTGTTTGCTGAACCAGCTTACCTGTCCAGTTCCGGCCTGCTCTGCTGTCCATCCAGACCCAACCTGCTCTGCTATCCAGTCTGCTAAGCTGTCTATCCAGATCCAGCCAGCTCTGCAGTCTGCTAAGCTGTCTAGTCTGCTAAGCTGTCCATCCAGACCCAGCCAGCTCTGCTATCCTGTCTGTTTGCTGAACCTGCTTACCTGTCCAGCTCCGGCCTGCTCTGCTGTCCAGTCTGCTAAGCTGTCCATCCAGACCCAACCTGCTCTGCTATCCAGTCTGCTAAGCTGTCTATCCAGACCCAGCCAGCTCTGCTATCCTGTCTGTTTGCTGAGCCTGCTTACCTGTCCAGTTCCGGCCTGCTCTGCTGTCCAGTCTGCTAAGCTGTGCATCCAGACCCAACCTGCTCTGCTATCCAGTCTGCTAAGCTGCCTATCCAGATCCACCTAGCTCTGCTATCCTATCCGTTTGCTGAACCTGCTTACCTGTCCAGTTCTGGCCTGCTCCGCTGTCCAGTCTGCTAAGCTGTCCATCCGGACCCAACCTGCTCTGCTATCCAGTCTGCCAAGCTGCCTATCCAAATCCAGCCAGTCCTGCCATCCTGTCTGTTTGCTGAACCTGCTTACCTGTCCAGTTTCGGCCTGCTCCGCTGTCCAGTCTGCTAAGCTGTCCATCTGGACCCAACCTGCTCTGCTATCCAGTCTGCCAAGCTGCCTATCCAGATCCAGCCAGTCCTGCTATCCTGTCTGTTTGCTGAACCTGCTTACCTGTCCAGTTCCGGCCTGCTCTGCTGTCCAGTCTGCTAAGCTGTCCATCCAGATCCATCCTGCTCTGCTAGCCTGCCTGCTAGACTGAACCAGTTTGTCCGCTGAGTTGACCTTGTCACTCCACCGGTCTGTTGATCCTGCCAGGCACCCGTGCTCCTCCTCACTCCTGGGTCGCCTGTCCCCCCTACCAGGGAACCAGGAGTGGGAGACGCAAGGGAGGTCTCTCTCTGCAATATCGGGCTCGCACCACCAGGTACGTGACAGTAGCAGACAGCCATGTCTGAGCCCGAGCAGGGAGCCTCCGCCATGGAGGGGCTATGCCAACACCTGGCGGGTCTGACCGAGGCGGTGAAGAACCTTCAACAAGGGTACACCCGGTTGGAAGAACGGGTACTGGCCTTGTCCAGCCCCACTTGTGCCCAAGGGACTTCACACCCGACTACACCCCCAACGGGGGCTGCACCTGCCCCAACAGTAGTGATGCTACCACCCGAACCTAAGGTCCCCACTCCGGAGAAGTTCTCAGGAACCCGTGGCAGTTTCAGGACTTTTCGCAATTCCTGTGAACTTCATTTTGCTCTACAGCCGAGGACCTTTTCTTTAGAGGTCACTAAAGTGGGCTTTGTGGTAGCCCTGCTGACCGGGGATCCCCAAGTCTGGGCCCACCGCCTCTTAGAACAAAAAGACGCGGCACTGACCAGTCTTACTACCTTCTTTGACGCCATGGCGCAATTATATGAGGACCCCCAGATCTCAACTACTGCGGAGGCCGCCCTGCGTTCTCTCCAGCAGGGTCGGCGACCAGCAGAGGACTATGTGGCCGAGTTCAGGCGATGGGGCGCCGACACTGACTGGAATGACGCTGCCCTTCGTCACCAGTTCCGCATGGGCCTCTCGGATGCGCTCAAGGATGAGCTCGCCAGAGTAGGGGTTCCCCAGACCTTGAACTCTCTCATTGACTTAGCTATCCAGATCGATCGGCGCCTACGGGAACGTAGGGCCGAGCGAACCATGGGGTCCCCAAGACCAACCTGGGTGCTCCCTAGGGCCCCAAGTTATTTCCGCCCTGCTTCCACTGCCCGGCCTGTACCTACTCCCTCTGCATCTGAACCCATGCAGCTGGGACTCCTGCGGCCTTCTCTCACCCCAGCAGAACGCCAGCGACGCCGCAAAAACAATTTGTGCCTTTATTGCGGGGAGCCGGGTCATTATGTCAGGAATTGCCCGGCTAAACTCCGTAAGTTCCCAACCGTGCTATCCAGTTATGTTGATCCAGTGACCGGGGTCTCGTCTCATCTTGCCCTCTCTGTTTCCTTTCAGCTCCCAGGAAGGACTCTGCGGACCACCGCCATCATTGACTCTGGGGCCTGTAGTTGTTTTATGGACTCTGATTTTGCTGCCCGGCACCAGGTTCCTCTTCATCCCAGGGAACAGGGACTATCCGTCCATCTGGCGGACGGTTCCATTATTAAATCAGGCCCAGTGACCCAGGAGACTGCCCCACTACCCACGATCATCTCTGGATCACATCAGGAACTTTTGCGGTTGGACATTATTTCTTCACCTCTATTCCCAGTTATTTTGGGCATCCCCTGGTTGCAGGCACACAATCCGGCCATCAATTGGGCCACAGGGGAGGTGGTCTTTTCCTCCCTTTACTGCCAGAGGTCCTGTGGCTCTACGGTTCCCGTGAAACCCTCTGCCCTGCTCTGCCTGGAGGCCGAGGCGGGCTTACGCCAGTCCATCCCAGAAGCCTACCATGCCTACCTGGATGTGTTCAGTAAACAAGGGGCAGATGTGTTGCCACCCCACAGGCCTTATGACTGCCCCATTGAACTTCTCCCCGGGGCCAAGATTCCCTTCGGTAGGGTTTTTCCCCTAACAGAGGTGGAGCAGGGGAAACTCAAGGACTATATCGATGAAAATCTGAGAAAAGGATTCATCCGTCCTTCCACATCCCCAGCAGGTGCAGGGATATTTTTTGTGGAGAAAAAGGACCATTCCCTTAGACCCTATGTGGACTACCGTGCCCAAAACGTCGTTACCATTAAAAAACGCTACCCTCTCCCCTTGGTCCCAGAACTGTTCCAGAGGCTTGGCACGGCCTCTATCTTCTCCAAGCTGGACCTCAGAGGGGCGTACAACCTGGTTCGTATCAAAGATGGGGATGAATGGAAGACGGCATTTCGGTCTCGATTTGGGCACTTCGAGTACCTGGTGATGCCCTTTGGACTCTGTAACGCCCCTGCTACTTTTCAGTTCTTCATTAACGATGTGCTCCGGGAATTTTTAGATGTTTTTGCCGTTGTTTACCTTGATGACATACTAATTTTCTCTTCCTCCCTAGAGTCGCACCGTGGGCATGTCAAGAGTGTGCTGGGCCGTCTCCGGCAACATGGCCTCTATGCCAAGGCCGACAAGTGCCTCTTTGAGGTGGAGAGCATACCCTTCCTGGGCTTAATCATCTCCAGCAGGGGCATCCGGATGGACCCTCAGAAGATAGCAGCCATCCTGGACTGGCCTACTCCTGCAGATAAGAAAGGTATCCAGCGATTTATTGACTTCGCCAATTTTTATCGCAAGTTCATCAGAGGATTCTCGGCCATAGTGGCGCCCATCACACGGCTCACCAAACAAGGTACCCGCTTCCATTGGTCTCCTGAAGCCCAAGGGGCCTTTGAGGCCCTTAAGGGGCTCTTTACCTCAGCTCCCATCCTGAAGCACCCGGACTCTTCTTTACCCTTCGTCCTGGAGGTGGACGCTTCTGAGATAGCCATGGAGCAATCCTATCCCAGAGACAGGGCATCAAGGCTCTACTTCACCCCGTGGCTTTCTTCTCGCGAAAACTATCCCCGGCCGAGAAGAACTACGATGTGGGTGATCGGGAATTGCTAGCGATAAAAACCGCCCTCGAGGAGTGGCGCTACCTGCTGGAGGGGGCTACCCATCCAATCCTGATCTTCACAGATCACAAAAACCTAGAGTACCTGAAGACTGCCAAGAGGTTGAAACCTAGACAGGCCCGATGGGCCTTATTTTTCTCTCGTTTTACTTTTCACGTGACCTATCGTCCGGGTTCCAAAAATGCGAAGCCGGACGCCTTGTCACGTATGTACCACAAATCCCAGGATGATTCCCCTCCGGACACGATCCTTGCCCCTGGAAATTTTCTTCTGCTACAGGAAGATTTGCTTTCCCAGCTCAGGCGGGCTTCCAGTGGCCTCATACCCACTCCTGGACCTGGGTTGCTAGCCAAGCATGGTCTGCTGTGGCATGAGGATAAAATTTTCTTTCCTGAGGATCTGCGGGTAACCGTCCTGGAATTGTGCCATGATCATAAACTTGCCGGACATTTCGGTGTCACCAAGACCACTGAATTGGTACAACGTACCTTCTGGTGGCCCCAGTTAAAGGAAGACTGCAGGAAGTTCGTAGATACATGCATTATATGTATACGGAGCAAGAGTTACAGGACCAAGGCCTGGGGTCTACTCAAGACTCTACCAGTCCCAGATCGTCCCTGGAAGATGTTGTCCATCGACTTCATCGTGGAACTGCCCCCAGCAGAAGACCACACCACGATTTTTGTCGACCGCCTGTCAAAGATGGCACACTTTGTTCCTATGAAGGGCACCCCTTCTGCTTCAGAAACCGCACAGGTGTTCATCCGAGAAGTCATCAGGCTCCACGGGGTACCAGCCAACATAGTGTCCGACCGAGGAGTGCAGTTCACCTCTCGGTTCTGGAAGTCGCTCTGTAAAACCCTCAATATTGAACTATCATTCTCATCCGCCTATCACCCTCAGTCCAATGGGCAAACCGAGAGGACCAACCAGACCTTGGAACAATATTTACGGTGCTTCTCCTCCTTCACCCAGGATGATTGGATCTCCCTGTTACCAGTTGCCGAATTTGCATATAACAATGCCATCCACTCTGCAGACGCCCTTCTTCGCCAACAAACGCCCTTCTTCGCCAACTATGGCTTCCACCCTTCATTTTTACCCAATTCTCTCCCTGAATGTACCATGCCTGCGGTTCAGAAAAAGATTGACTTTTTTGCTTCCAATAACCAACTCCTGCAGGACACCATGACTCGAACCCAGGAACATAATGAAGCAGTTTTTGACAGTAAGAGGCGAGGGGAGTTGGTACTGGCACCAGGTGACACAGTATGGCTTTCTACCTTAAATTTGAGGATGGCTTGTCCCTCAAAGAAACTGGGCCCCAAGTTCTTGGGTCCCTTTCCAGTCAAACGGAAAATAAACGAAGTGGCCTATGAGTTGGAACTCCCAGATTCCCTCAAGGTCCACCCGGTCTTCCATGTTTCCTTGCTGAAACCCTCCACTCCTAACCCCTTTCCCAACAGGAGAGCAATACCCCCGGATCCAGTTCTAGTAGATGGCGAAGAGGAGTTCGAAGTGGAGGCCATCCTAAACTTTAGGAGAAGGAGGAATCAAAATCAGTTCCTGATTAAATGGAAGGGCTACGGTCCTGAAGAGAATTCCTGGGAGCCCGAGTGCAATATCCACGCTAAGAGTCTTGTTCAAGCCTTTAAGAGAACCCATCCTGAGAGGTTTGCCCAGAGGGGCACCCGGAGGTTGCCCCTAGGAGGGGGGCAATGTCATGAAGATCCTGCCAGAAACCTGAACCCCGGCCGTCCTGGCCCACAGATGCCACTGCGCATGCGCGCCCGGGCGCGTGCACGTGTGCGGCCGCGCACAGGTGCGTGCACAGGGAGACAGGTGCGCGCTCTGGTTAGCGCCAGTTAGGCTATTTAAACCTGGCCTGGGCAGACGGTCCCCGCTGTCTGCTCTACAGCGTTGTGGTGTATGCTACCTGATCCTGATACCTCTGTCCTGTTGACCCAGCTTACCTGTGACTACCCAGCTTTCCGCCTGTACCTGACCTCGGCCTGTTGTGACCATCCTTCTGCCTCATCCCTTGTACCTTGATGCCAGTCTGATACCTGACCTTCTCTGTTGAACTTGATCACCTGTATTGCTTCAGTCCGGTCTGCAGTTCTGTTCCCTGTGATGAACCTGATCACCTGTATTGCTCCAGTCCGTTCTGAGGTTCTGTTTCCTGTGCCAAGTCTGATCACCTATACTGATCCAGTCTGTTCCAAGGTCCTACTTCCTGTTTGTTTGCTGAACCAGCTTACCTGTCCAGTTCCGGCCTGCTCTGCTGTCCATCCAGACCCAACCTGCTCTGCTATCCAGTCTGCTAAACTGTCTATCCAGATCCAGCCAGCTCTGCTATCCTGTCTGTTTGCTGACCCTGCTTACCTGTCCAGCTCCGGCCTGCTCTGCTGTCCAGTCTGCTAAGCTGTCCATCCAGACCCAACCTGCTCTGCTATCCAGTCTGCTAAGCTGTCTATCCAGATCCAGCCAGCTCTGCTATCCTGTCTGTTTGCTGAGCCTGCTTACCTGTCCAGTTCCGGCCTGCTCTGCTGTCCAGTCTGCTAAGCTGTCCATCCAGACCCAACCTGCTCTGCTATCCTATCCGTTTGCTGAACCTGCTTACCTGTCCAGTTCCGGCCTGCTAAGCTGTCCAGTCTGCTAAGCTGTCCATCTGGACCCAACCTGCTCTGCTATCCAGTCTGCCAAGCTGCCTATCCAGATCCAGCCAGTCCTGCTATCCTGTCTGTTTGCTGAACCTGCTTACCTTTCCAGTTCCGGCCTGCTCTGCTGTCCAGTATGCTAAGCTGTCCATCCAGATCCATCCTGCTCTGCTATCCTGCCTGCTAGACTGAACCAGTTTGTCCGCTGAGTTGACCTTGTCACTCCACTGGTCTGTTGATCCTGCCAGGCACCCGTGCTCCTCCTCACTCCTGGGTCGCCTGTCCCCCCTACCAGGGAACCAGGAGTGGGAGATGCAAGGGAGGTCTCTCTCTGCAATATCGGGCTCGCACCACCAGGTACGTGACACCTGACCTCTGCTGACGGACTACTAATCGAGTCCTCTTTGAAGGTGAGATAGATCTTTTCTTTTCTCTTCTACTCAAGGTGATTTGGGTTTTTCAATTTATTGAGTATGCCGGCACTGTGGTTGATCGTATAAGATGTAGGTGACACAGGGGCCGAAGACAGAGGCACTTGGGGACGTTGCCTATGGTAAATAGATGTAGCCCGCTGTCCAGGACAGATGAAAAAAAGATTTGTTGAAGGGTATACCGAAAGTCAGAGGTTGATTGCCTGACGATCTAAGAGTGCTAAAAAGTAGCTAAGTGATCTATAGAGATCGCAAAGACTAATTTCTTCTGGGTGTTTAGTCTCTTCTTTTCCATGTTTAATCTTACTGCAGAGATTTCCTTGTATTCTTATTGTCCTAGTCCGGTGGTTTAAGTTGAGTATGATCTGGTC
The DNA here is from genome assembly GCA_028564925.1 of Lithobates sylvaticus. Classification (NCBI taxonomy): domain Eukaryota; kingdom Metazoa; phylum Chordata; class Amphibia; order Anura; family Ranidae; genus Lithobates; species Lithobates sylvaticus. The sequence continues at coordinate 120,940,543 of CM053027.1, read as the reverse complement.
TGGCTGCAAACCTGTGGTTAAAACTCACTCACTCACCCCCCCCCCCCTTTCATGAACATCTAAGTGCACTTCCTCTTTTGTGTATCTGTGTGTGTGAAAAAAAAAAAAAAAAAATTCTGATCAGAAGACTAATAATACTGTTTGTTTTGACCAATTGTACTTTGTAGTAAATAAGGTAAAAGGTATAAGTTGTTTTTTTGCAGGATGCCTGTAGCCAATTATAGCTCAGGGGCTTTAGTACACGCCCCACGGTATAAGAGGCGGCGGCGGCCTCGCATATTGTGTTTCAGTGTCAGCGTGTCAGTGTGCTGCTGACTGCTGACAATATGTGCTTTATTTCTGGGGATTTGTGTGTGCGTGCTGTTAGTACAGCATTGCAGTATCACATCTGGGGGGTGTCTATAGGTTGCCTGGGAAGGGGGGGCAGGTTTCCTGTGCTTAGAACTGTCCCTGCAAAAAGTGTTATTTTTGCAGGAAAAAGGCTATTTAAAAGCACTCGCGGCTAATGAATTGATGGCTCCCGTAACACAGAGAACTGCCATTCATTGATAAAAAACAAAAAAAAAAGCGTGGGGGTCCCCCCAAATTCAATAACCAGGCCCTTCAGGTCTGGGATGGATATTAAGGGGGGACCCCAGCCAAAAAAAAAAAATGGCGTAGGGTCCCCCTCAAAATCCATACCAGACCCTTGAGGTCTGGGATGGATTTTAAGGGGAACCCCAGCCAAAAAAAATGGCGTGGGGTCCCCCTCAAAATCCATACCAGACCCTTATCCGAGCACGCAAGAAGATCCCGGACGAGAAGACCAGCGCAAGAAGAAGCGGATCGGAGGAAGAAGAAAATGGAAGAAGAAGATGGAAGAAGATGACGGAAGGAGAAGATGAAGAAACCGAAGGATGAAGAAAGAAGAAAGAAGATTTTAATAAAGGAATTGTCAAAGACCGTCTCCTGTCATTTTTAAAATTTTTGACACTTTTTTGGTGAAATTGTAGGGGTACTTTTGTACCCCCTTACCATTTCACACAGGGGGGGCCGGGATCTGGGGGTCCCCTTGTTAAAGGGGGCTTCCAGATTCCGATAAGCCCCCCGCCCGCAGACCCCCACAACCACCGGGCACGGTTGTGGGGACGAGGCCCTTGTCCTCATCAACATGGGGACAAGGTGCTTTGGGGGTCCCCCCCAAAGCATCCTCCCAATGTTGAGGGCATGTGGCCTGGTACGGTTCAGGTGGGAGGGGGGGCCGCTCTCGTCCCCCCCTCTTTTCCTGCGGCCTGCCAGGTTGCGTGCTCGGGTAAGGGTCTGGTATGGATTTTGAGGGGCACCCCACGCCATTTTTTTTGGCTGGGGTTCCCCTTAAAATCCATCCCAGACCTCATGGGTCTGGTATGGATTTTGAGGGGGAGCCTACGCCTTTTTTTTTTTTTTGGCTGGGGTCCCCCTTAATATCCATCCCAGACCTGAAGGGCCTGGTTATTGAATTCGGGGGGACCCCCACGCTTTTTTTTAAAAAAAAAAAAATATTTTTTATCAATGACTTTTTTTTTATGAATGACTTTCAATGAATGACTGTTCTCTGTGTTACGGGAGCCGTCAATTCACATTAGCCGCAAGTGATTTTAAATAGCTTTCTTTCCTGCAAAAATGACACTTTTTGCAGGGACAGTTCTAAGCACAGGAAACATGCGCCCCTTTACATGCATACTATAGACCCCCCCCCCCCCAGGTATGAAATTTAAAGGAATATTACACTTTTATTGTTTCAATTTAAGCATTATTAAAATCACTGCTCCTGAAAAAACGTCCGTTTTTAAAAAAAAATGTTGCATTGATACATGTCCCCTGGGGCAGGACCTGGGTCCCCAAACACTTTTTATGACAATAACATGCATATTAGCCTTTAAAATTAGCACTTTTGATTTCGAACGTTCGCATCCATTATAACTAATAGGGTTCTAAAGCTCGCACGGACTTTAGGTCCGTTCGCGGGTTCTGGTGCGAGCCGAACGGGGGGGGGGTTTGGCTCATCCCTATTCTTGACCCATGGAGTAACACATGTGTCAAACAGGGGGATGAGTGAGATACTAAATAAAGTGGTAGCAGCCTATGGCTTTACAAATTACTCAAAAACTTTTTGTACTCAATGCATTATATGTGCATGACACAATGCTCAGGAAGGCATAAGACCACGGAAAGGGAAGTTCCCCACCCCGCAATATCCATTTCAACACATTTGTATGGATTTTATTGAATTAGACAAATGTGAAAGGAAGAAATATTGTTTGGTAATCACTGATGCATTGACCAAATGGGTAGAAATATTCCCCACGGGAAGTGCTGATGCCTTAACAGTATCCAAAGCCTGGTGCGACTTTTCGAGTAATGATACTGTAACACATCTTGAAGGTAGTACCGTGTAGTGAAAATAAAATATAAACTTACAACCAATAAAACACTTTGGTATTAACCAACCACCCCCTCCCCCAACCCTGCTCATTGCCCCAAACCTCAACGAGCTTCTTCCCAATAACCATGTAAGTAACCTGTGAGGTGACCAAAAGGATCCCTCAGTTAACCATATAGTCTGACAGTGGGGATAGTAAAAAGGTCCCCTTAGAAAAAGAAAAATGGACAAAAAGTCAAAAAAGAAAAAAGGGTTTAGTCATGTGTCTCGGAGAGCAGTGGTGACACCTGTAAGGGATAAAGTTCAGGATAGCGTTTCTGACATCTTATTGTCCCTTGTCGAGCACATTGTATCCAAATACCTGCTTATGCACCTGTGGGTGGTAATGTGATATCTCGGTACCTGTATTCAGGAATTGTGGAGCAGTCCACCCCTTACATCAATTCCGTTCCTGGGGATCAGGAGTTCCAATCCATTGTAGGGCCTCGTCTGCGGATTTTCCTCAGTATGTCCCCTCCTTTCAGATCATGTCTCCATGTCATCCTGGATGCAACAGTAGAGGAAGGAGGAGAAAGGAGCATATATCCAGCAGCAATAACAAAGATATGGGGGGTTAATCAAAAAAATGAAAAGGGAGAAAAAGAAAAAGAAAACACAGCGAAAAGGATGCCTGAGTTAGATCCTGACAATCATGTTGGTACAAGCATCCTATGTACACCTGTATGGTATAGCACGATCAAATAAGCTTCCTAAGACAGCACAGCGGCACCGCGCTGGATAATCAACCCAGGCCATCAAGCCAGTCCGCAGCTTCTGCTGGGGTCAGGAAGAATTGGACTCTACAGTCGTTGATGACTCGTAATTTAGCAGGGTAAAGCATACTGTAGCTGAGTTGTTTGTCTCGAAGTCGCTTCTTTACTGTTGTGAATGCTGCTCTTTGCTTTTGTGTAGTCGCCGAGAAGTCTGGAAAAAGCGATATTTTTTTCCCATTAAACCTGATCTCAGGTAAATTTCTGGCATTACGTATGATATTTTCCTTATCTCTAAAATGCAGTATTTTTGCAAGAAGGGGGCGAGGCGGAGCTCCCGGTGGAAGGGGACGCATAGGGACCCTGTGGGCCCGTTCAATAGCAAACAGGGATGAGAGGTGCTCTGACCCTATAGTAGCTCACAGCCAGTTTTCCAGAAAAAGTTCTGGTTCCTTGCCTTCTGCTCCTTCCGGAAAGCCAATAATGCGTAGGTTGTTTCTGCGCAAGCGGTCTTCTAAATCACTGAGTTTCAGTGCTTGCTCCTTTAAATCCTGTTGCTGCATTCTCATATTATTAGGCATGGGTTGCATAGTATCCTCAATGTCACTAATGCGTTGCTCAGCCCCAGTAATTCTGGATCTCATCTTTTGCATATCATGTTTCACAATCGATAAGTCAAGCCTGACTGTTTCAATCTGTGTAGTGAGGGATGACTGACATTGCTGGATAGCATCCATAACATGTTTAAGTGTAAGCTCTTCCACTTCCTCACCATCCTCCCCAACCTCCTCTGCTAGTATAGCTGACTGTGATGGGCCCCCTAGTTCACTGTCTTCCTCCCATCTGCCTTCAGCCTCCCAGAGATCAGGCTCCTCTCTCACAGGCAGGGCCGGTGTGGCCGACAATCTGGGGCTTTGTGAGGGGTCAGTAAAGTGTTCTTTTATGGTGGAGGGCGGTTTTGCCTTTTTAGCAGTACCTGCAGCAGTGTGTGGGATTGCAGGGGATTTAGACTCACCGGCCAGAGCTTTCTTGTCCTTTGGCATTTTTTTGCATGAGGCTGGATGGCCGGCGCTATCTTTGTGTATGTTGCCGGTCCGCAATGATTTTAGGACCTACTGGGCCATTTCGACCCATTTATCCGGGTCTCCCCATGTCTCGGATGGTTCCCCTACCTGTATGTGCCCTCCGTTCGGGTATGTCTGTATCGGATTCTGTTCACATGTTCGCTGCTGGCCGCGCCCCCCTTATAAAATACCTTTATTACCAAATGAAACCCACACAGAGGAAGTGGAGAGAACCTTAGCAGAATACATGTCAAGGTTATTAAAACAGAAACAAATTAACCAAGTGTGTTCCATTCCAGAAGAAGAGCCCATAAGAGAAGACAAAGTGCAAATCTGAGACTGGGTCCTCATCAGGGTGTTTAAAAATAAGCATTGGCACTCCCCTAAGTGGGATGGGCCATATCAAGTACTCCTTACTAGTCCCACCGCAGATAGACTACCTGGATTCACCAATCCCACTGTAAAAAGGTAAACATAGGCAGAGTAGGGACAGAAAAACTGAAGGAGGGGGAAAATCCCACTACAAAGGGAGGCAGATAAAAGGTCTGCTTGTCTCAACCTTGGTGAAGAAAAGGCCCTATTTTGGCCCCCCTCACTTCAGATAGGATGGTAGGGATTTTGTTCCTCGTGGGAGCATTGGTGACTCTAGGAGAGGCCTCTATACGGGGAGGTAGGAGACACGGGAGGATAGTGGAACCAATCAATTGGGAAGAGACAGGAAGAGCATTGAACCTCACCTTTGTTGAGGGAGCCACCAGTACTATACAGGTGGATTTCTGCCAGATGACAGATTGTGGAGATAAGGTAGAAGCAGGTAAGCTGACCTGGGCAGACAAATATGTGTGCTACTTGGCTGGAACTACCGGGTGTACTACTTGGGATTCAGTCATGTGGACAACTGCAGCCCAGGATTGGGGATATGAGATCCCAACAGCAGGATATTTAAAGAATAGATTAACCATAACTAAAGCGGCCCACTCTCCCTGTACAGAACCAAAGAATTGCATTATATTATTGATTTCCCTGAAGGACCCCAAACTAGAAGATCAGATGTTATACCGTGTAGGAGCTTGGATATCGGGAACTGACCCTTTGGGAAAATTCTTCCTTGAGGTCAAACCAAAGAATGAGACAAACAAGAAGAAAGGATTAGCTAATGAGGACCAAATTACAGTAGAGGTATTAGGACCCACAGTGAGATTCACCAATCTCACAGTGGAAGAAACTATAACATTAGAAACAGGATACCAGGATAAGAATGAATGGCTTGAATGGTTAATATATACTGCTAATACCCTTAAAAAAGAGAACTGCTTGGTCTGTGCAGGGGCCAGACCCCAGATAGCTACAGTGCCTTTTCCCTTAAATAATAATACAGATCCAGATGGTTTAGGGTGTATGCTAAAGCTGTATCAAAAAACATACAAACCTGACACCAACACTTCCTGTCACCAGTGTTGGTCATCTTACTTTAAAAAAGTAATTTAGTTAAGTTACAAATTACTTCTCCCAAAAAGTAATTGCGTTAGTAACTCAGTTACTACATTGGAAAAGTAATTAGTTACTCAGCAAAGTAACTGACTTTTTTTTTTAAATATTCTATACGTGTAACTAAGGGGCGGGTCTAGTATTACTGTAACCAAGGGACGCATTTGATATTGTTATATATCGTGTAACCAAGGAGCTGCTCTATTATTACTCTAACCAAGGGGCAGTTCTGTTATATTGTGTAAGCAAGGGGCGGGTCTATTATTATTATATCGTGTAAGGGGCGGGTCTATTATTATTATATCGTGTAAGGGGCGGATGGCTACAGAAGAGGGCGAATGTTAAATTAATGGGCAGAGCTCGATATATAACAATAATAATAAATGCGCCCCTTGGTTACAGTAATACTAGACTCGCCCCTTAGTTACACGATAGACGCCCCTTGCAGAGTAGCACGAGCATCATGAGGGTGCGGAATCGCCTCGTAACAATTACATGTTAACTGTGTAGAATTCAGTCAGAGCTGTTTAGGTTCGGCAATTTTCGGAAGCTCCGTAGTCCTTCGTACTGCGCAAGCGCTGCGCCTGCTCAGTACAGGGGGTCCTTATCCGGCGGGGGAACTTTTTTGGCAGGACACCGGAATTACACTACTGCCATCTAGTGACGGTAGATGTAATTGGGGTAACTAAGCCAAAGTAATGGGAACTGAGTTACCATGAGGGGAAAAGTAATCAGTTAGATTACTCGTTACCCTCTAAAGTAACTGAGTTACGTAACTCAGTTTATTTTAACTCAGTTACTTACATCACTGCCTGTCACACGTTAAGTTTGTTCTTTCCCCAGGTTCAGAGACCTCAGATACCCCCAGCTGTCACGGCATACCCTGGCAACTTTACTTGTTTTGCACTTCCGGGGAATGAGACTGGCACAGATTTGGGGTCTTTACTGGATGACTACTGCATGGAGAGGATTAACAAAATTGTAAAGGGAAAGGGTGACGACTGGGTTGAGCATGACACCCAGAGGGCGGACGTCTGGTGGTTATGCTGAGATAAGAGGCTCAGTGCAAGAATTCCAGCCATTTCCAGAGGGGATTGTGCCCTGGTACAACTGCCAATGCCTCTGTGCTTACTGTCAGAGCCCCCTTGGAAGAAGGGTCACCAGAGGAGCAGAAGGGACACCTCTCCTGCAGGGTCTTTTGAGCCCCAGATCTTAGATTGGGGTTCCGCGTGGAGTGCCAGGCGAGTTTAAGGCTAGGAATCAAGTGGCAGCTGGATTTGAGTCTCTTCTTTGGTGGGTGACAGTAAACAAAAACATTGACTGGATTAACTATATATACTATAACCAACAAAGGTTTGTAAACTACACCAGGGATGCAGTTAAGGGATTGGCAGAGCAATTAGCCCCTATCTCTCTGATGGCATGGCAGAATAGGATGGCATTAGATATGATCCTAGCAGAAAGGAGGAGGGGTCTGTGTTTGGCGGTATGTGTTGCACCTTTATTCCTAACAATACAGCTCCTGGAGGAACCGTGACTAGAGCCCTCGAAGGATTGACAGCTTTATCGAATGAATGCGCAGAAAACTCAGGTATTAATGATCCATTCACAAATTGGCTTGAAGGTTGGTTTGGAAAATGGACTGGACTTGTCACCTCATGTTTGATCTCTATCGCCGTGGCTTTAGCTATTTTAGTCACTTGTGGATGTTGTTGTATTCCCTGTATTCAAGGACTCTCTCAAAGATTAATTGAGACAGCCATGACCAGGATAATGTACCACACAGTTCCCCAAGGAGAAGATATCTATGATGATGCGAGTACTCCTCTCAATGAAGTAAGGTCTGAAAACCCAGTTGTGGAACGGACCTGCACTGAAATATTAAATTGAGGAAGCAAATATAGATATCAGAGGAGGGAATGATAAGAAATATGCAAAGAATTACAAGTGATATCGACATTTGTCTTGTTCCTTATTTGTACTTTTTCTAAGATAGCGCTGACTTATTGTTTGGTCAACTTTCTTAAGTTCTGACCAAGCCTAAAAAACAATACTTACAGATGTTACCATATTAGGAAGAGCCAATCCAATAGCAGGTTGCCAAATATTACCTTAAAAGTAACTGCTCATAGCATTTCCGTGTGCGATTCTCTTGTGGCACTCTTTGCTGTAGGAGCTGTTTTTACTTGTCACCGGTTTGTATCGATACATCCGTAATAAATTTGTCTTCCAATCAACATGACCGGAGTTGACTGATTAGTCAGAGAATGGAATTTTATGGCAATATGGATTTAGCCCAACCCTATTTGCTGGCGCAATGTGATGTAATTTAGGGGTATTTTAACAAGTGAATATGAGCACTTCCAACACAACAAAGTGCCTTTGTTATCACTTAGCACTGGCATTTGTTCTGACATAAGTTTGAGATGTTTCAGTGATTCAGAATCCACTGACAGGTGCATTTGACCTCATTCTGACCTGCATTTACCTGTGCTTCATGCAGAGTTTGCCTTCCAATAGACTGGAGGGTGAGCTTTAGGAGGAAAAGATCCTAAAGAGGAAGGGGTGTGGTTTACAGATGGCAGGGTGGGTATTAAACAGGAAGGGGTGTGGCCTTGACAGGAAGGGGTGTACCATATTAAAATTAGGGGGTGCACGAGTTTAGTCAGGCCTAGGGCAGCACAAAACCTAAATACACCACTGCATATGCTATAAGATTTCTCTGCTGGCTAAACAAGAGTAAACAAGAGAAATCTATTGATTCCCCCATCCACTCTTAACAGAACGGACTGACAAATCTGAAGTCCTGGCTTTGGTATTTATATGATTGGAAACAGTCACAGCTCGGCCAAAACATTTCTGCCCAGCTCCTTTCTGGCAGCAGTGTAAATTTTTACATCAAATTTCAATTTAGTCATAGTCTTTTGACTAAAATGCCATTTTAGTTTGTCTTATTTTAGTCATCTGAATTGTTTTAGTTTTAGTCGTGTTTTACTCGACTACAATAGAATGGGTTTAGTTAAATTGTAATGTATTATTTAACCACTTTCTGTCCACGTTATAGCCCAGTGCCGGGAGGGCGTTAATAGACATCCTCCTGTGGTCGTGCTGCTCACGCACCCCCTGGGGCATGTGGGCGGTGTGCTCTGTGACTGCCTAGTCCTTCCAACTCAGCTGATCACAGAACAGGGTAAAGGGCCAATCACAGCAGGCCCTTTACCACATGATCAGCTGTCAGCCAATGACAGCTGATCACGGAAGTAAACTAGCTAGTTATCGGCTTTTTTTCTCATCACGATCAGTGTGAGGAGAGAAGCAGAAAGCCGGTAACCAGCAGGGCCATTTGAAGGAATTTGGGGGCCCCAAGCAAAATGGACATGGAGGCCCATCCCCCCCCCCCCCCCCCCCCCCCCACCAGCACACACGCAAAGCCATGAGATTACCAGAGACTGCGGACATACTGAAGGGGGTTACCAGAGACTGCTGACATACTGCATGAGATTACCAGACTGCTGACATACTGCATGAGATTACCAGACTGCTGACATACTGCATGAGATTATCAGACTGCTGACATACTGCATGAGATTACCAGACTGCTGACATACTGCATGAGATTACCAGACTGCTGACATACTGCATGAGATTACCAGACTGCTGACATACTGCATGAGATTACCAGACTGCTGACATACTGCATGAGATTACCAGACTGCTGACATACTGCATGAGATCACCAGACTGCTGACATACTGCATGAGATTATCAGACTGCTGACGTACTGCATGAGATTATCAGACTGCTGACTAGGGATGGGCCCGGTGTTCGATTTGAACCCATGTTCGAATCGAACATCGGGGCGTTCGCCCGTTCGGCGAGCCCAGAACTATTTGGGCCTATTTGGGCTCGCATTCGTGTGATGCGAGCGGCCCGCAATGCATTGCGCCAGTCGCAGTGCAATGCTGACTGATGATTGGCCAAGCATGCACTGTGACCCCGCATGCTTGGCCAATCACAGCGCCGGCAGCGAGGAGAGCCATAATTGGCTACAGGCAGGATGCCTGTAGCCAATTATAGCTCAGGGGCTTTAGTACACGCCCCGCGGTATAAGAGGCCGCGGCTGCGGCCTTGCATATTGTGTTTCAGTGTCAGCATGTCAGTGTGCTGCTGACTGCTGACATTATGTGCTGTATTTCTGGGGATTTGTGTGTGCGTGCTGTTAGTACAGCATTGCAGTATCACATCTGGGGGGTGTCTATAGGTTGCCTGTGAAGGGGGGCAGGTTTCCTGTGCTTAGAACTGTCCCTGCAAAAAGTGTCATTTTTGCAGGGAAAAAAGCTATTTAAAAGCACTCGCGGCTAATGAATTGATGGCTCCCGTAACACAGAGAACTGTCATTCATTGATAAAAAAAAAAAAAAAAAAAAAGCGTGGGGGGTCCCCCCAAATTCAATAACCAGGCCCTTCAGGTCTGGGATGGATATTAAGGGGACCCCAGCCAAAAAAAAAGGCTGTGGGGTCCCCCTCAAAATCCATACCAGACCCTTATCCGAGCACGCAACCTGGCAGGCCGCAGGAAAAGAGGGGGGGACAAGAGCGGCCCCCCCTCCCCGCCTGAACCGTACCAGGCCACATGCCCTCAACATTGGGAGGATGCTTTGGGGGTCTGAGACCCCCAAAGCACCTTGTCCCCATGTTGATGAGGACAAGGGCCTCTTCCCCACAACCCTGGCCGGTGGTTGTGGGGGTCTGCGGGCGGGGGGCTTTTCGGAATCTGGAAGCCCCCTTTAACAAGGGAACCCCCAGATCCCAGCCCCTCCCCTGTGTGAAATGGTAAGCCCTACCATTTCACCAAAAAAGTGTCAAAAATGGTAAAAATGACAGGAGACGGTCTTTGACAATTCCTTTATTAAAATCTTCTTTCTTCTTTCTTCATCTTCGGTTTCTTCATCTTCTCCTTCCGGCATCTTCTTCCATCTTCTTCTTCCATCATCTTCTTCCTCCGATCCGCTTCTTCTTGCGCTGGTCTTCTCGTCCTTCTCGTCCGGCATCTTCTTCCATGGCGTCGGCGTCGGTGTCTCTTCTTGGGCCACTCCTCGCAATGGGAGGCTCCCGCTGTGTGAGGCTCGCTGCGTCTGACAGGTCTTTTATAACGGAGGGCACCTGGTGACCCCGCCCCCTCTGACGCACGGGGACGTCATGGGGAATTCCCTATGGCTTTCCCCATGACGTCAGAGGGGGGCGGGGTCACCAGGTGCCCTCCGTTATAAAAGACCTGTCAGACGGAGCGAAGCCTCACACAGCGGGAGCCTCCCATTGCAAGGAGTGGCCCGACAGAAGAACAGACGCCCACGCCATGGAAGAAGATGCCGGATGAGAAGGACGAGAAGACCAACGCAAGAAGAAGCGGATCGGAGGAAGAAGAAGATGGAAGAAGAAGATGGAAGAAGATGATGGAAGGAGAAGATGAAGAAACCGAAGAAAGAAGATTTTAATAAAGGAATTGTCAAAGACCGTCTCCTGTCATTTTTACCATTTTTGACACTTTTTTGGTGAAATGGTAGGGATACTTTTGTACCCCCTACCATTTCACACAGGGGGGGGGGCGGGATCTGGGGGTCCCCTTGTCAAAGGGGGCTTCCAGATTCCGATAAGCCCCCCCCCGCAGACCCCCGCAACCACCGGCCAGGGTTGTGGGGAAGAGGCCCTTGTCCTCATAAACATGGGGACAAGGTGCTTTGGGGGTCTCAGACCCCAAAGCATCCTCCCAATGTTGAGGGCATGTGGCCTGGTACGGTTCAGGCGGGAGGGGGGCCGCTCGCGTCCCCCCCTCTTTTCCTGCGGCCTGCCAGGTTGCGTGCTCGGATAAGGGTCTGGTATGGATTTTGAGGGGGACCCCATGCCATTTTTTTTGGCTGGGGTTCCCCTTAAAATCCATCCCAGACCTCAAGGGTCTGCTATGGATTTTGAGGGGGAGCCTACGCCATTTTTTTTTTTTTGGCTGGGGTCCCCCTTAATATCCATCCCAGACCTGAAGGGCCTGGTTATTGAATTTGGGGGGACCCCCACGCTTTTTTTTTTAAATTTTTTTTATTTTTTATCAATGACTTTTTTTTTTATGAATGACTGACTTTCAATGAATGACTGTTCTCTGTGTTACGGGAGCCGTCAATTCACATTAGCCGCGAGTGATTTTAAATAGCTTTTTTTCTTGCAAAAATGACACTTTTTGCAGGGACAGTTCTAAGCACAGGAAACATGCGCCCCATTCACAGGCATACTATAGACACCCCCAGGTACGAAATTTAAAGGAATATTACACTTTTATTGTTTCAATTTAAGCATTATTAAAATCACTGCTCCTGAAAAAACGTCCGTTTTAAAAAAAAAATTTGCATTGATACATGTCCCCTGGGGCAGGACCCAGGTCCCCAAACACTTTTTATGACAATAACATGCATATTAGCCTTTAAAATTAGCACTTTTGATTTCGAACGTTCGCATCCATTATAACTAATAGGGTTCTAAAGCTCGCACGGACTGTTCGCGGGTTCTGGTGCGAGCCGAACGGGGGGGGGTGTTCGGCTCATCCCTACTGCTGACATACTGCATGAGATTACCAGACTGCTGACATACTGCATGAGATTACCAGACTGCTGACATATACGCCCATTTGCCTGTCCATGCCATTCTGCTGACATACATCTGTGTGCGCCGGTCGTAAAGTGGTTAAGAAAAAAAAAAGAAAAGCCTTTTTCTTATTTTTTTTTTCTTTCAGCAGCTTAGTAGATGCCCTCTACTTATTATTATGTGGTAGTTCAGTGTAAAGCCCCATACACACGGTCGGACTTTTTCATGGATTCTGTCCGATCGGACAATGTTGTTGAAAAATCAGACCGTGTGTATGCACCATCGGACAGTGTACGTCGGATTGTCCGACGGACAAAGTCTTATCTCCTGCTGGAAAGATTTGCCGACAACACGGTCCGATCACACCAAATCCGATCGTGTGTACGGTTGTCCGACCGGACAAAGTGCTACGCATGCTCAGATCACATTACAAGACCAAAGCTATTGGCTACTAGCCTCTACGTAGTCCCGTCGTAGGCAACAAACGTCACCACGTTCAGAATGATCGGATTTTCCGACAACTTTGTCCGACCGTGTGTACGCAAAACCAACATCAGACAAAGTATGACGGACAGGATCCGACCGACCTGGTCCGCGGATTGTCCGACCGTGTGTATGGGGCTTTAAAGTGGTTGTGTGCAGCAGCCCCCCTATTTCTTACCTGAGGTCCCTCTAGATCCCGCTACCTCTGTTGTCAATCAAAGTCAGCCAATGAGACGAGAAAGGGGGCAGGGCCGAGCCGCTGCTCCATGTCTGAATGGACACAAGGAGCTGTAACCCGGCTCGGGTGCCACCATAGCAAGCTGCTTGCTGTGGGGGCACTCAACAAGAGGGAGGGGCCAGGAGAGCCGAAAAGGGACCGAAAAGAAGAACAGGCAAGTATAACATTATTTGTAACTAAAGAATGATGAGACGTTACAATCACGTTAATTTTGATGTCAAAATTATTTAGTTTTAGTCTTTTGACTAAAATGCCATGTTAGTTTTAGTTGTATTTTAGTCATCTGAATTGTTTTCTTTATATTTAGTTGACTAAAATAGTGTTGGCTACACGCCGGAGGAGCGCACGCGCTGGTCCTGTGGACATGATGTCCGCTGACCACCCACGATCGCGGTACAGAGGCAGAATGGGGATATGCCTATGTAAACAAGGCGGATCCCCGTTCTGATGGGACAATATGATCTGCTGTTCATAGTGATCAGAAACAGCGATCTCTGTGTTGTCCCAGTAAGCCCACCCCCCACACAGGGAAGACAGTTAACCCCTTGATCGCCCCCTAGTGTTAACCACTTCCCTGCCAGTGTCATTTATACAATATTCCAATATCAAGCTGTGCTATAGTCTAAGCCAGTGTTTCTCAACTCCAGTCCTCAAGGCGCACCAACAGGTCATGTTTTCAGGATTTCCACTATTTTGCACAGGTGGTTTGATCAGTTTCACTGCCTTAGTAATTACCACAGCAGTTTCATCTGAGGGAATTCCTGAAAACATGACCTGTTGGTGCGCCTTGAAGACTGGAGTTGAGAAACACTGGTCTAAGCAAGTGACACATATAATGCGGTGACCTTATAAAACAGTGAAAAATAGCTAATCAGATCGTTAACGATTGATAGTCCATTCAGATTGATAATCGATATCCTCGGTGCAAATATCGCACACAACACCCAAGAGTAAGGATGAGCTCTGGCGTGTTCGCACAGCCCACGTGCAGAGCCCGAGCCCGCCTAGAAGTCGGCACTGCGCTGCACTAATCACAGGCAGTGAGACACTTCCCGATCTCTGCAGCCACGCAACAGGACAATGTCTCACTGCCTGTGATTAGCGCAGTGCAGTGCCGACTTCCGACTCAGTGCCAAGAGTAGTGATAATAGAAAAGGATCTGTCTTCCACCTCCACAAAGACTGCCACTTACCAGCTCCTATGGATCTATTAATTATAGGAGATCATATGCGCCAGTGGCTTGATACCCAGCCCAGGCCTTTGGTTACTCGCAGTCAGGATCCCAGTGCCTTTGCAGGAGTATGTGGCTCAATCGGGAGATTAGTGGCAGATATTTCCCAGAAAAGAATGATAAAAGAGCTTCCATAGCATAAAACCATACAGTATTTATTTTATAAAAAAGATAAAAGGTATTGCACTTACATTTATGTAAAAACATCATATGCAGAGTAAATGCATCAAGGCAGAGTGAAGAATTAAGCCGGCCGGCTCTCTGTAACAGCCCGTGATTCCGGGACTTCCGTGACATCAGCACGTCGCTCCTCCCATTTATACAATAATCAGTGCATTTTTTTATCACTGTATTGGTATCACTGGTCCCCAAAAAGTGTCACTTAGGGTCAGATTTGTATGCCGCAATGTCGCACTGCCACTAAAAAAAAATAAAAAAATTAATAAATAAATTGCAGATCCCCGCCATTACCAGTAAAAACAAACAAAAAAAAAAGTCCCTAAATCTGTTCCTGTTTTGTAGATGCTATAACTTTTGCGTAAACCAATCAATATACTCTTATTGGGATTTTTTTTTACCAAAAATATGTAGCAGAATACATATTGGCCTAAATTGATAAAGAAATTCGTTTTTTTTTTTTTGGATAAATAATAAAAAGAAAATAAAAAATTGTTTGTTTTTTTCAAACTTTTCGCTCTTTTTATAGCGCAAAAAAAAAAAAACATATATAAATAAGAGGTGATCAAATACCACCAAAAGAAACTCTATTTGTGTGGAAAAAAAAGACATCAATTTTGTTTGGGTACAGCGTTGCATGCCCGCGCAATTGTCAGTTAAAGCGACGCAGTGTCCTATCGCAAAAAGTGGCCTGGTCATTAAGGGGGTAAATCCTTCCAGGGCTGAAGTGGTTAATTTGCACTTACAAGGGGCAGGATTGCTTTCTAATTACTAGTAGATTTCAGCTGGTGGTGTCTTGGCTTTCCATGTCTTTTTGTACCTCCCTTTCTTCATGTGTTCAATACTTTTTCCCTGTGTCATTCCATTTCATTACACATAATACCATAAATGTGGGAACTTATTGGTTATGGTTTCTTTGTATGTATGGATTGCATGGGTTGTTACCGACATGTAGTGAAAATTTTAATGTCAATAGAACCTTGTCAAATGTTGACGTGTTCAATACTTATTTTACCCACTGTATACTGAAACAAATTTGGCCATAACATTCTTGTTTATTAAAGTATTTCAATTTTTGGACACTAGATGTCGCAGTAATGCAAAAAATCTCTCATTTCGCTGCTGTTATCAAACTGCCTGAAAGGCGTCTAAGGATGCTGAGGATTAATAAGAAGAGGTCATTGCACTTGTTGACTCTTAATTACACAACTGTAAATTTATGGCAGTTTTCCGGATTAAAATGTAACTAGCTTGCTGTTATGTATGTCAGGTTAGGCTAAGGTTGTCATATTATTACTAAACACATTCTTAAAGCGGTTCTGCACCCATTTCATTTAGTAAATCTCTTTGCCTTCCAAATCAGGCAAAGAGTACTAAATGAAATGTTTTTTTTTTTTTTTTTTTTTTACTTACCTTGTAATTGAAGACTTCCGGTCTTCTCTCTCTGCGGCGGCGGGCGGGGTCTCTGCGTCGATCGTCGTCATGCCGCACTGTCTCCTGGGATGTCATTGATCCCAGGAGTCAGTGCGGGCATCTTCCGAAATCTCGCGAGATTTCGGCCACATCTTCCGAAATCTACCGAGATTTCGGCCACATCTGCCGAAATCTCGTGAGATGTCGGCAGATGTGGCGTTACTGCGCACGCGCGAGTAACGGCGGTGCATGCTGGGCCATCTAAAGTTCCTGTGGGTGTTTCACTTCCCACAGGCAAGATGGCCCCCAGCACAAAAGAAGAAGACGAGGAACTTCATCGGACGAAAACCGGCGGCGATCGAGATGGAAGATGGAACAGGTGAGTCCCCCAATAAAGGTAAGCATCCTTTATATTCCGTCCCAAAAAAAAAAAAAATTTTTTACAGAGTGCATAACCGCTTTAAGTAAGCTTTTCCAAGTCTAAAACACCCTGTCCCAATGCAGACTTCAGACGTTTTATGAAATGCAAAATGACTAAGGTGTCCTTTTATGAAACTGAGATCAGCAGCGATCCCAAGTCTCACCGATGATCTCAGGTCATTACCAGTTTATGAAACTGAGGTAATCAGCGGAGAATATGTTCTGCACTGATTATCGCAGCACAGTGAGAATCTGTAAGGCCCCTTTCACACTGGGGCGGTTTTCAGGCGGTACAGCGCTAAAAATAGCGCCTGTACACCGCCTGAAAAAACCGGCCCCATTCACTCCAGTGTGAAAGCCGGCTTTCACACTGGAGCGGTGCGCTAGCAGGACGGTAAAAAATGTCCTGCTAGCAGCATCTTTGGAGCGGTATAGGAGCGGTGTATTCACCGCTCCTACCCATTGAAATCAATGGGACACCGCGGTAATACCGCGGCAATGCGGGGGATTTTAACCCTTTTTCGGCCGCTCGCCGGGGGATAAAACCGCACCCAGAGCGGCCGAATCCTGCGGCTAAAACGACGGTAAAGCAGCGCTAAATATAGCGCTGCTTTACCGTCACCGCGGCTCCCGCCCCAGTGTGAAAGGGGCCTAACTGACTGTCACAGAAACGGCCAGTGTATGAAGGTGCAATCTCGGCACCTCACTGGCGATCTGTGACAGAATTCTCAATGTTGAGGGCTACGGCGGCGCTTTGCGGGGGATTTTAACCCTTTTTCGGCCGCTCGCGGGGGATAAAACCGCACCCCGAGCGGCCGAATCCTGCGGCTAAAGCGTCACCGCGGCTCCCGCCCCAGTGTGAAAGGGGCCTAACTGACTGTCACAAAAACGGCCAGTGTATGAAGGTGTGATCTCGGCACCTCACTGGCGATCTGTGACAGAATTCTCAATGTTGAGGGCTACGGCGGCGCTTTGCGGGGGATTTTAACCCTTTTTTCGGCCGCTCGCGGGGGATAAAACCGCACCCCGAGCGGCCGAATCCTGCGGCTAAAACGACGGTAAAGCAGCGCTAAATATAGCGCTGCTTTACCGTCACCGCGGCTCCCGCCCCAGTGTGAAAGGGGCCTAACTGACTGTCACAGAAACGGCCAGTGTATGAAGGTGCGATCTCGGCACCTCACTGGCGATCTGTGACAGAATTCTCACTTTCTGATTCACCATCTCAGGAGTGGAGAATCAAAGAGAGAAGCGCGGTATTCTGGAGAAAGCAGGAAGTCTTTTGATTTCCTTTGTTCATCCAGTGGCCGAACAGTCAGAACACATCTTCCCCACCATTACACACCACAAAACACGCAGGTTAGGAATTTATAGTGTGTAATATATATATTAGGGGTGCAACGGATCGTCGCCGATCCGTGATCCAAACGGGTCACCCTGTTCGGATCGGCACACCCCGCGATCCGCGGAGCGCTCCTTAGGAAAGGCCGCGGCTTTGGCCTAGCTCCGGAGCGGCGGCCATCTTGGTACACTCGGCGGCCTTAGGAAAGGCCGCGGCTTCGGCCTAGCTCCGGAGCGGCGGCCATCTTGGTACACCCGCGGCCGTTTACAATGTGATCGCTCCGTCAAATGACGGAGCGATCACTTGTAAACATACTCTGCATTACACCCTGCCAATACTCTGCATACTCTGCATTACACCCTGCCAATACTCTGCATTACACCCTGCCAATACTCTGCATTACACCCTGCCAATACTCCGCGATACCCAGGCAATATTACAGTGGGGAGATGGCATGGATATTACAGTGGGGAGATGGCATGGATATTACAGTGGGGAGATGACGTGGATATTACAGTGGGGGAGATGGCGTGGATATTACAGTGGGGGAGATGGCGTGGATATTACAGTGGGGGAGATGACGTGGATATTACAGTGGGGGAGATGGGGTGGATATTACAGTGGGGGAGATGGCGTGGATATTACAGTGGGGACTATATAGTGGTGGAATTTTCAAAGGTTTTTGCAAATTCAATTATTTGCTGATCCGAAAAATGATCCGATCCGTTACTCTGATCCGAGGATCGATCCGATCCGTGAGGTTTTTTGATCCGTTGCACCCCTAATATATATATATATATATATATATCTGTGTTTATTTCAGTGTGTATATATATATATATATATATATATATATATATATATATATATATGTAAATATATCTATATATAGATATATATCTATATATTTTTTTTTTTTTAGATGTTCATGTCTCTGGCTGGGTTCACGCTTGTGCGATGCGTGAACTAGCGTGATTCCTGTGCAGGTTTCCACATCGCACCTGCATTGACATCTGCGCACCACTGCGGGTGTCAATGTAAAGTTAATGACACCCCTAGATTATTTAACAGATCGCAGTGCGAACTATGAAATGGTGCAGGAATCAGATTGCATGGGTGTGACCAAATGAAGGGCACTGTACCATTTTGGTGCAAATGCAATACGATTTAAATTTACATCGCACAAACATTGCATGTGATATGCACAGCAATGCCTCACATGCAATATCTGTGATTGCACAATTGTGATGCCAGCCTCTTTCCCTCTCTCTCCATCTATTTACAGTATCTCACAAAGGCGAGTAAACCCCTCACATTTTTGTAAACATTTTCTTCTATCTTTTCATGTGACAACACTGAAGAAATCACACTTTGCTACAATGTAAAGTAGGGAGTGTACAGCTTGTATAACAGTGTAACAATTTGCTGTCCCCTCAAAATAACTCACACAGCCATTAATGTCTAAACCGCTGGAAACAAAAGTAAAAATTTCCAAATTCGGACCAATTAGCCATTTTCCCTCCCGATGTCATGTGACTCGTTACAAGGTCTCAGATGTGAATGGGGAGCAGGTGTGTTAAATATGGTGTTGTCGCTCTCACTCTCTCATACTGGTCACTGTAAGTTCAACATGGCACCTCATGGCAACAAACTCTCTGAGGATGTGAAAAAAAGGAATTGTTGCTCTACATAAAGATGGCCTAGGCTATAAAAGGATTTCCAAGACTCGTAAACTGAGCTACAGCACAGTGGCCAAGACCATACAACGGTTTAACAGGACAGGTTCCACTCAGAACAGGACTCGCCAAAGAAGATGAGCGTCATATCCAGAGGTTGTCTTTGGGAAATAGACGTATGAGTGCTGCCAGCATTGCTGCAAAGGTTGAAGGGGTGGGAGGGGGTCAGCATGTCAGTGCTCAGACCATACGCTGCACACTGCATCAAATTGGTCTGCATGGCTTTCGTCCCAGAAAGAAGCCTCTTCTAAAGATGATGCACAAGAAAGCACACAAACAGTTTGCTGAAGACAAGCAGACTAAGGACATCTAAATAATATATCCACTTGATGACCAGTGACATAGCAGTAAGTCGCTGTACTGCAAGTGGTTATACTGTTCTGATGGCAGCTGAAATCACTGTTATTAACGATTCTTTATATATACACACATATATATATATATATATATATATATATATATATATATATACATACATATATATATATATATATATATTATTATTCTACCTGCATTAAAATGCTATTATTAATAATAATTATTATTATTGCAGTTATACAGGTGTTTATCAATTATGAAATATATTTTATTTTAATTCATTAATAAATATTTATACGTGTATACTTTATTAAAATTATTTTTTAATGATTATAAATGTATTTTACATTTATATGAATGGTGTATAGCTGCATTACATATGTGGATTACATTCATTTACTATACACCATTCACATTTAAATAGGCACATGTATGATCTTTAATTATTAATAAAAACAATGTTTTTTAATAATTAGGTTAATGTATATTGTGTAGGGGGAATTTAACTTTATTATTTTATTAATATGTTGGGGAATAATGTGTGCTGATTCGTGTTCATTTTTTGTATTTTACACTTCCTCATACTGTAATCCTGCCACATCACTCGAGATTACAGTGAGACCCCTTTCACACCAAGGGCGTATTGCAGACGCTATAGCGTTAGAAATAGCGCCTGCAATACGCCTTTAAACAGCTGCACCATTGTCTGCAGTGTGAAAGCCCGAGGGCTTTCACACTGCAGCGGTGTGCTGGCAGGACATCAGGAAAAGTCCTGCCAGCAGCTTCTTTGGAGCGGTGAAGGAGCGGTGAACTCAGCGCTCCTCCAGCGCTCCTCCATCGCTGCTCCCCATTGAAATCAATGGGGCAGTGATGTAATACCGCCAGCAAAACGCTGCAATAGCCCCATTAACCCTTTCTCGGCTGCCAGCAGGGGGTAAAAGCGGCCCGCTAGCGGCCCGAAATGCGCCGCAAATCCGACGGTAAAACGCCGCTAAAAATAGCAGCGTTTTACCGCCTACGCTATAGGCTTTGCGGTGTGAAAGGGATCTGAGAGGAGCCGTTCTCAGGAGTTCCCGGCGTTTGTAGATCACTTCTCAACTCAACATGAGAAGCGATCTACAAAGCTTGATAAACAGGCACTCAGAGGAGAGCGATCTCCTCTGAGAATGCCTGAGAACTGAATAGCGGTATTTTACTGCAGTTTCATAAAAGGACACCTAAATGTCAGGAACACATAATGGACTGCAAATACCTGAAGGAAATCACCCTTGCAAAAAATGTAGCTGGTTTGAAGAATTAGCTACATAGTGTAATTAGTAAAAAGAAAAATCCTACATACAATAAGGTAGACTGCATAAAGGACCTTTTGCTTATATATTGCTCACAGGGCAAAAATAGCGTGCAAAGTTGGACTTATTGGTGTTCTTTAGGCTTAACTTACATGTTATTTCAGTGCCCGCTGTATCAAGAATCCTACGTATTTATTTTGCTGAATACACAAGTGGATGAGGATAGTTATTGCCGCTCAGATGGTTGCTCAGATGGTTGCCCCTGCACGCCAACCATGTGTGTCCAATCGCAATCATCTGTCCTTAACATCAGGTAATCTCTCCATGTGCGATAATATCTGAACACCGGTAGTCAGCTGTCATTACTTTATACTTTACAGGCTGAGCAGCCACAACTATCCTCATCCACCTGTGAATCCATCTGAACACCAACAGGCATCTGCAGGCTGTCATTGCTTCATACAGGTTGAGCGGCCGCAACTATTCACATTCACCTGGGAATCTGACTCCAAGAATCTGCAGGATTGTGTCAGGGCTGGGCTCAGCCCTTCCTTCTCCGAGCTGACTGCTCAGCTGTCGGCTAATTGCCAGCTCCCATCTGTCTCCACAGTTACTCCGCTGTTGTTGATATCCTGCTCATCAGTCCTGCCTACTTAAAGCAGAGGTCCGCCTGCAAAAAATGTTTTTTAAAAGTCAGCAGCTACAAATACTGTAGCTGCTAACTTTTAATAAGCACACTTACCTGTCCAGGGTGCCCGCGATGCCGGCCGCCTGAGGCCGATACATCCATCGGATCGGGTCCCAGCGCCACCATTTGAACTAAGGGAAACAGGCAGTGGAGACTTGCGGCTTCACTGCCTGTTTCCTACTGCGCATGTGCGAGTCGCGTGGCGCTTTGTGAATGGCCGGCTGTGTTCTGGGACACACACAGTTCCCAGAATACAGCGTGTCCCGTTCCCCAGAAGACAACGCGAGGAGGAGAAGAATGAAGACTACCACGGACTAGGATTAGTACGATCTGCCTAGCAACAGCCTTTCTGGTAAGTAAAAATTTTTATTCAAATTTTTTTTATTTTTTTACATTTTTATGTATTTTTTTTTGTAGGGTGGACCTCCGCTTTAAGTTGTCCAGTCCAGAGGAGCTTTGCTTTCGCCTTGGTCAACATCACAAGAAACATCTCCTGCGTTCCTGTTTAAAGACTGGTTTTGCTAACATCCCTTCTGGCTCCAGATCCTGCTTACTGTTCCACTACTTTGATCCCTGACTTCTGTCTTGGCTGACTATCCATTCCGGTTCCTGAACTCTGGCTATGTTTTGACTACGTTTGTTCTTTTTACTTTTATTATTAAACAAGTGTGATTTAACTGTACTTCTGTGTCGGTCTGATTTCATGGTTTCTGACACAGCCTCCCCAGCACCTCCTAATACTTACCTGAGGTCTCTCTGTCCAGCGATGTCCACGAGTGTCTCAGCTGTCCGAGATTCTCTATCCTGATTGCCAGAGGCACAGCAGCGGTGCAATTGCCATTAATCAAAGTCAGATAGCCAATCAGGGGAGAGAGGGGGCACGGCTGGGGGTCCTTGTCTGAATGGACACATGCCCCCATAGCAAGCTGCTTGCTGTGGGGGCACTCAACAGGAGGGAGGGGCCAGGAGCACAGAGGAAGGACCTGAGAAGAGGAGGATCTAGGCTGCTCTGTACAAATCCACTGCACAGAGCAGGTAAGTATAACATGTTTGTTATTTTTATAGTAAAAAAACGAGACTTTACAATCACTTTAACTGGTGGGCACAGAGGCTGCAATTACTGGGCACAGAGGCTGCAGTTGGTGGGCACACAGGGGCTGCAATTGGTGGGCACACAGAGGCTGCAATTGGTGGGCACACAGAGGCTGCAATTGGTGGGCACACAGAGGCTGCAATTGGTGGGCACACAGAGGCTGCAGTGGTGGTCACAGAAATGCTGCATTGATGGGTCGGACGGACGTACGACCAGGGTGTACTAGGCCGCTGGTGCTTGTCAGTTCACCAGAAGGAATAGCGGCACTAGTACTTCTCTGCTCCATATGAGAGTCCCGCGGTTCTTGCACCTCAACAACAGAAGAAGAAGTTTGGGGTCTGGTACGCCTGACCTTGGCAGGGACCACAACTCCGTCGTCAGAGCTATCTGTCATGGAGCCGCTGTCACTTACAGGATCGTATTCTGAGCCTGAATCTGACAGATGAGTGACTTCCTCTTCACTATCTGTCATGCTCAGAAACGTGTAGGCCTCTTCACTACTGCTACTGTACCTTCAATTTGCCATTTTGGGCTCTAAATTTAGTGGTACAGTAGTGAGACTCACAGGTAAAAAAGCTCCTGACTGTTAGCGACTGTATCAAAACGCTACCAAAAAAACTGTTAGCGATCGCAGGGATCAGGCCTGACTCTACGAATGTTGCAGTTATGTGTGTTAAGTGTTTTGTAAGTGACAGTGACAGTGCACTTGGCTGGGCTGGGCTGGGTGGAGGGGCAAAACGCAGGTGCTAGCAGGTATCTGGGCTGATCCCGCTAACACTGGGTGTTTCGGAAACCTAAACTGCTGGGGACGCTAGTATAGATCTGATCAGATCCGATATCGATACGTTCAGATACTATACCACTAAGGGCGGTGTATGCTGCGTGCATGGGTGGTAGCCGTACTGGCCCTAACCTGACGCTGCCTGGGGTGACGCAGACCCTATCTAACCCTAAAACCTAACTTATATCACCCGTCGGGTGATCAGGGGGTTAAACCTTAATTGGGTAATAAACGGCGGGTGCCCTGAAACTATAAAAAATAAACTAACTAACCAGCGTCACCCGTAACAGTTATACGGTGATCACTGGTGAAAGGGTTAACTAGGGGGCAATCAGGGGGTTAAAACCTTTATTAGGTAGTATATGGGGGTCCCTGACGCTATAAAAAGCTGACGGCGAACCAAAATACTTACCTGTGACACTAATACAACGATCAGAAAAACGATCGTTTAGTGACACTGGCGACGGGGGTGATCACGGGGTTAAACCTTTGTTAGGGGGGGTACCCTAGACCTAATTTTTTTTCTTCTAAGCAACAGAATAGCTTAACCACTTTGCGCCCGCGCTATAGCCGAAAGACGGCTACATCGCGGACGCTAACTGCCGGGAGGGCGTCCCTGGACATCCTCCTGTTTACTTCCCTTCTGCGCGCCGCCGCGGGGAAGTTCAGATGGTGCTAAATGGCCAATCACAGCGGCCATTTAGCACTCGATCGGTGTGTCCAATGGGAGGTGATCTCATATGTAAACATATGAGATCATCTCTTATCGCCGGCTCTCCCTCCTCACACAGAGACAGCGTGTGAGGAGGGAGAGCTTCCGTGCTGCAGCTGCAGTGTCACTGAAAAGTAAGTTAACACACACACAGTGAAACACACACACACACACAGTGAAACACACACACACATGCCCACCTGTCCCCAGTGCCACCTATCAGTGCCATCTGTCCCCTGTGCCACCTGTTAGTGCCATCTGCCCCCTGTGCCACCTGTTAGTGCCATCTGTCCCCAGTGCCACCTGTCAGTGCCATCTGTCCCCAGTGCCACCTATCAGTGTCATCTGTCCGCAGTACCACCTGTCCTCAGTGCCACCTGTCCCCAGTGTCACGTGTCATCAGTGCCACCTGTCAGTGTCACGTGTCAGTGTCATGTGTCATCAGTGCCACGTATCAGTGCCATCTGTCATCAGTGCCACGTATCAGTGCCATCTGTCATCAGTGCCACGTATTAGTGCCAAATTGTCATCAGTGCCACGTATTAGTGCCATCTGTCATCAGTGCCACCTCACGTGTCACGTGTCATCAGTGCCACATATTAGTTCCATCTGTCATCAGTGTCACGTGTCATCAGTGCCACGTATTAGTGCCATCTGTCATCAGTGTCACATCAGTGTCACGTGCCATCAGTGCCACGTATCAGTGCCATCTGCCATCAGTGCCATGTGTCATTTTCCTGGTGCTCCAGGGTTTTCTAAAGTGTAATAGGTAGTCAACAAGTTAGATGTGTAATTTATGTTTCTAGAACACGTGATGGCGCTCCCTGCATGTTGGGGCCTCTCTAAGTGGCTAGACTGTTAAAAAGTCCCACATGTGTGGTATCGTAGTACTCAGGAGGAGTAGCAGAATGTATTTTGGGACATTATTTGTGGTATACACATTTCATGTGAGAGAAATAACCTATTACAATGACAATTTTGTGGAAAAAAAATAAAAAAATCTTCATTTTGCAAAGAATTGTGGGTAAAAATGACAACACCAAAAAGCTCACCATGCCTCTTACTAAATACCTTGGAATGTCTACTTTCCAAAAAGGGGTCATTTGGGGGTATATGTACTTTCCTGGCTTGTTCGGGTCGCAAGAAATTAGATAGGCCACCAGTACATCAGGTGTGATCAATTTTTTATGATTTGCACCACAGCTTTTAGGCCACTTTCACACTGAAGCGCTTCTAAACTGCCAGTAAAAACATTGAGCGCTTTTGAAGAGCTTTTCAGGCGCTTTTGAAGAGCTTTCCATTCATTTCAATGGGGAGGGGAGTTTTTTACAGCCCTGCCAGCACACTGCCCCAGTGTGAAAGTGTTCATTGATTTTAATGGAAATAAGTTTTCGTGAGCTTTTTAGGCGCTGTTTTTAGCGTGAAAGCGACTGAAAAGCGCCTCAATGTGAAAGTGGTCTTAGACTCTCTAACTTTCACAAAGACTAAATAATATTCACTAGTTTGGGTTATTTGTACAAAAGATATGTAGCAGTATAAATTGTGGCCAAAATTCATGAAAAAAAAATGAATAATTTGCAAAATTTTATCACAGAAACAAAGAAAAATTTGTTTTTTTTCAAAATTTTCGGTCTTTTTTCATTTATAGCACAAAAAATAAAAAACCCATAGGTGATCAAATACCACCAAATAAAAGCTCTATTTGTATGAAAAAAAGGACAAAAAATGAATTTGGGTACAGTGTTACATGACTGAGTAATTGTCATTCAAAATGTGAGCACAGCACTGAGCCGGGACCATCACTGCAGCTGGCGGAGGATCACATAATGCCGCCGTTCACTCCTCCTAGTGATCTCTCCCCCTGCCTCCCCAGATCGCTGACAGACTCTGCAGCAACAGAGGACGGCATGTGCAGCCCGGAGCTCTCTACGTCCCCCACGGCATCCACACCACATGGCGTCCTGTGCTACAGCCCGGAACTCAACACAGAGGAACAGGGATCTCCATCTCTTCACTAGGACGCAGTGAGTAACTACCCTAACCCACCCCACACACAGGGTATCCCCCTTGACACAGGTTCAGTGCAAAAGTTATGGGCATTCCTTCAACAACTACCCACAAGAGATGACTTAGAGACAATAGCACACAGAATGGAGACAGCCCTGAGAGGGGAAGTACAAAACATTAAGCATGAGGTGACTGCCCTGGACTCACGTGTAACTTCCCTTCGTTGGAGCCAGAGTTAGTCTCTGAATCCTGTGACGACTGCGGGCCGATAGTTCACAGTGGCAGCACCCGCGGTTCTCCGGTGCTTCTTTGTGGGTAACTTCTTCATTATGTTCGGCCCAGGGAGGCATGGGGATGGTCTGCCTCTGCGATGACGGGCAGCGCTAAGTTGTTCTCCCTCTTTGCAGACAGGCACTGCAGCGGCAGCACTCACAGCTAGGGTCGTGTCCACGACCTCCGGGGTAGTCTCCTGAACTTCGGAGTGGGCAACATCCCTTCTTGCAGTACGGCTCTGATGGATGATGCTGGGGCATAAACAATTGACCCCTCAGTTGCTATGCCCGTGGCCCAGTTCATATGGTAGGCCCGAGGCGATTCGGTGGGCTGCTCCACTTTGAAG
Organism: Lithobates sylvaticus; assembly: GCA_028564925.1. Lineage (NCBI taxonomy): Eukaryota > Metazoa > Chordata > Amphibia > Anura > Ranidae > Lithobates > Lithobates sylvaticus. The sequence goes on along the minus strand of CM053027.1, from coordinate 120,913,668 downwards.
ACATATTCCCCACATCTTCTACACCTTGCAAACAGCCGGGGACTGGCAATCAGGCCGTCACACTTCCCACATAACATGCAGAGGGCCTCAATGTCTCCTGCGGTGTATAGCACAAACCGCCCCTGCGGCAGCAGGCGAATGCCCGTGTCTGTAAGCACGGTACCGGGTATCTGTATATCTGTCGGACCCCTCATTGTAGGCATCCTGGGTCCTGGTACAGACTGCATGCCCGGAACACGGTACATTCTCTGGGAAGTTTGGACTTTTTTCTCCAACACTGTAAGAAAACTGGACCAGCTTTTTCTCCTTCCGCAACACACTCTCACGTGGTGCCTCGTGCAGGAAAAGAACAGCGCAGACTCCTCCCACTGGTTGCTTGGGCTGCGTAACTTTGCAGGCTTTTCGGCAAGAGCTCCTCCCACGCTTACGCACCTCAGTGAAAGTCTCTGCCTGAGTTAAGATGGCGCTGATGGCGCAGTTCAAAAACACTTCACCCTTTATTCCATTAAAGTTGTGAGGTAACGGTAAATTCCGGACTGCAAGCCCACACGTGTAGCAGCCATAACCCCTTGGGGCGACCTTTAATTTTCTGGGCTTACCAATTACCTCCTCGTCGTTCATTGTCTAGGGGTTCCCAGGGTTAGTACCCAGTAACTTCAGATGGTGACACACAAAAGTCCTTTTGAGGATTTTTATTTTGCAGGGGTAACATCCAAATATAACACAGTCTCAATTGGGAATAGAGGGCACGGGTGATAAAACTCAGGCACTTAGAACTGCTGACATCAATTGAATGTCTCTTAGGTAGCCCAGAGAGTAGCCACTCGCAACTGGGCGCTTCACTGCTGGATAAACCTCTAACCATAGATTTAGCAGTCAACATGTGACTCGGAAAATTTGCAAAGTCTCTGCCACAGACTAGATTGTAACTGAAGATAAGTTAGGAACCTTTCACACAGTACCTGGATCTTGCAGCCTTCTTGGCGATACTGTGAGAAGTGTGGATTCTCTAGTGTCCATACAACTTCAGCTCCCAGGCTCTTACCGAGCCTCCAGCTTCTTGCTCCTCCTCTGAAGAGTCCTCCCCTGATCGCTTGTATGAGTTGCCGTATCTCTCCAATGCCGAGAGCACACCGGGACACCTCTGAATCCTCCTTCAGTTACTGGGCCTCGAACTAGCCAGTTCCGAGAACATGAGGGCCTCTGGGGCTGGTCAGGGTGACCATGCTTACGGGGATGGCAGACAATCCTGGGTCCGGGACCCCTCACGGGGTTGGTCCGGACCGGAACCAGGAATCAAAGCAGCAGCCGAACCCTGAACACGTGACTTCAGCATCTTAAATACCCCTTCCCAGACTACACAGCTGGGCCAGACGCGCCCACTGATTGGCTCCAAGAAAGATTGGTATCTAAGACTCCTACCAGGCCTGGTTCTCAGCCCATCACAGGTGCCTCACTACACCTATGGCCAGGCAGAACTCCAGTACAGCCCAGCCAAACTAATGCCAAAGTAAAAACCTGTACAATTAAGCCCCAGAACTCTGTTACAGTTCTGGAAAACTACATTTACATATATAGCGCACACTTTAGTAAAGTGCCGGCGCTACACTTATTATAGTGTTTACTTGTGTTTATGTAGGCATTTGCGGCAACCCTTTTACTCCACCAGGTGTGTCAGAGGGGAGGAGGCTGTCTGCAGAGTCATGGCATAAGAGCAGAATACCCATGATTATATACAGCAAATCCTCTGGGGCATGTGTAACATAATGATGAAATCTCTTGCTGTCATTTCCACCATTCTCCGTGCATCAAAAATGAAGCCAAAAAATTTGAAATCCTTTTTAAAACAGGATGCAATTAAAATGCAGCTCAAATGTACCCCATGTCAGTTTTGTCAGTTTTGCCTATAAACTGAGCTTGTAGGTCTTCTAAGAATGTTCTCCTTGAGTGTCTTGTGTAAATGTTCCTGGCAAGTATGGTGTTAGCTTCCTGCATTCCCTAGAGTACTGTTTGTTATGAATATAAATTGGAAAGTGCCCAAAACACTGCTGTGTTGTCTGAGAAATATTTCAAATATTTCTTTATTTAAAGTAAACCTTTTATAAGAGAAAGGAGGTTGCCATTGTTGATCTACTTCTGAAAAGATAGGTGTCTAGTTTTTATGCTGACCCCCTAGTTTCAGTTATTCCTGGAACACTGTCCTGGAACAAGTATGCAAGTCACAATTTCCTGTATGCTTACTGGTTCTGGGACAATGACACTGATACACTGATAACCTGTCAAGTAGTAATTAGGTATAGAGCATACGGAGCTTACTACATACTAACATGCCACAATAAGTTGCAAGAAAAAAAAATCTACATTATACATTGTTCTTATACAATTTTCCAGATTAAGAACATCATGGGCCTGGTGCTGAGGATTATGGTGGGGTCTTTTATTAAAAAAAAAAAATTATTAAAAATGCAAACAATTTTTTGTTATAACAAATTAAATTAAATAGAGAGAGGAAGGATGAGAGAGAGAAAGAGAGAGAGAGAGAGAGAGAGAGAGAGCGCGAAAGGGGATGAGAGAGGGGTAAGGGGTAAGGGAGGGAGGATGAGAGATAGAGGGGGATGAGAGAGAGAGGATGTGAGTGAGCATGTGTGGAAGTGACAGCAACACAGCCCGGCCAAGGCAAGTGACCAAAGGCACAGAACCTGGAAGGAAGACAGGGTGAAGATGGAACAAAAGTGTGCCCATTCTAGAGCTGGTAACATTGAGGATATTAATATCATTTTAAAGAACTGTTTTTGTGTGTAAGAGGCATAGGGGAAGAGTATGGATGGTATAAAAGTGGGAAGTATGTGCAGGTGAGGGCGAGGAGTGTGGAGGGTATGCCAGTGGGCAGTATGTACAGGTAATGGGTGTGGAGGGTATGATGGGAGCAGTATGTACAGGAGAGGAGTGTGGATGGTATGATAGGGGCAGTGTGTAAGGTATTATGAGGGTGGTATGTACAGGAGAGGAGTGTGGAGCGAAAGATAGTTAAGAGTATGTACAGGAGAGGAGTGTGGAGGGTATCACAGTGGGCAATATGTACAGAAGAGGAATGTGGAGGGTATGACAGTGAGCAGTATGCACAGGAGAGGAGTGTGGATGGTATGACAGTGGGCAGTATGTACAGAAGAGGAGTGTGGAGGGTATGACAGTGGACAGTATGTACAGGAGAGGAGTGTGGAGGGTATGACAGTGGGCAGTATGTACAGGAGAGGAGTGTGGATAGTATGACAGTGGGCAGTATGTACAGGAGAGGAGTGTATGACAGTGGGCAGTATGTACAGGAGAGGAGTGTGGAGGGTATCACAGTCGGCAGTATGTACAGAAGAGGAATGTGGAGGGTATGACAGTGAGCAGTATGCACAGGAGAGGAGTGTAGATGGTTCCGGAGGACCCAGCTTTCTTTCTTCTACATGCGTCCGCAACCCCCGAACGCATCTATGAGAACTGGGTGGTGCACCACCTCCTAGACGCAGCGAAGGCATGCATCCCCTACCATTGCCATGTGGCTAAGGAAGGTGGAAGACATAAAACAGATGGAAAATCTTATACTATCAGACCAACACAGACAGGAAAGGTACTCCAAAACATGGACAACATGGAACCTTTTCATATATTCAGAGAAAGGTCAGGCCCTTTGAGGTCACGTCCCCGACCCATAGCTTATACTGTACTAACATTGCATAATGGGATAGATCGGAAATCTTATCCCCAGGAATTTAGTTAAATGAGATCACACGGCATCCCCCCCTCCCCTGCTTCTTCTACACCCCCTCAATCTTCTCACCTCTACCTCTACTCTACTCTCTATATTCTCTTCTTACTGCGCCTTCTAGGCTACTTAATTTCTCTATATAGCTTTACTACTTTAGAACAGTTGGAAGACAGAGATTGAGAGATTGGGCTCCAGGAGCAGCAGAGCACACACCTTCTGTACGATGGAGACAGAATCACATCACAGAACGACCACATAAGGGTACAGCTGAATATGGGTGGTTTCCAGAATCATAGAAGAGTCATAGGTTATCACAGGCGCCATCCTAATAACTACACATCGGATGAGTTTTCATTCCCTGTAACATTAAGGAACGTAATGGGATAAAGTATCTGTATAATATTGTACTGCAACTCAATCTCTGTGTTTTGTTGTCTCGTTATATTTGACATAATGTTATCAGAATAAATAAAAAAAAAAAAAAAAAAAACAGAGAAAATACTTGCCATTTTTTTAGAGGCTCTCTTTAATCAGGTACCTTTATAATCCTCTCTTGTATCCGTCTCATTCTTTAAAAGCATGTTGGCATCTGCAGCACTAATACATCACTACCTGTGTAATCCTGCTTTTAATCCTGCTAATCTGCTTTTCTGAAAACACACTTCCAGTTTATGAATATAGCTGTATTATGTACACTGTACTCCACCCACACTTAAGTACCGGGACACTTTTGTGAACCACTTAACTCCACCTGAGCCAGCTATTGTTTACCATAACCTACCATCTTCCATTGTTGTCACCTATGTGTATCACAGGTCTTTCCTCACCTTCATACCTTGCATGAGTTGAAAGAGCACTACAACCCACAAGTAGTTTATATGCCGCACAATAAAGCGGAGCTTTACCCAAAAGGGGAAGCTCCGCTCGTTCGCATCCTCCCCCCTCCACTGCCACGTTTGGCATTTTTTTGGGGGATGGGGGAAGCAGGTACCTGGTTTTGACAGGTACCCGCTCCCACTTCCGGGTAAGATCAATCTGGCCCCTCCTCCTTCCCCCCGCTGCTTTCTGGGACCTGTGTGTGTCCCAAAAGAAAACAAGACCATTCAGAAAGTGCAGCGCGACTTCACTGCCAGTTTCCCTTACTTGCAATGCCGGTGCCTGCACCCGAAGCCAATGGACGAATTGGCTTTGGGTGCGCCGACATCTCGTGATCCCTGGACAGGTAAGTATCCTTATATTAAAAGTCAGCAGCTACAAATACATTCATTTTTTTTTTCAGATGGAGCTCCGCTTTAAGGGCCCATTCACACCAGAAACTGCAGATAACTGCGCGTTTTTGACTGGATGTTTACATGCATTTGAAGAGCGCTTGATGCGCACTTGAATGCCTTTCGTGCTGCATTTAGCACTGCATTTGCAATGCATTTGAAGAGCATTACCTACATTTGTGGTGCAGAAAAATGCAGCATACTCTACTTTTTTAACTGTGCTGAACTGCATTGCAATGATGTGAACCATGCCCATAGATTTACTTTGGTTTTGGGCTGTCTATGCAGTTGGAGTGCAGTTCAAAATGTATCCAACTGCAGTCAACTGCATCCAACTGCGTTTGGTGTGAAAAGCCCTTAGATCTCTTTTGCACAAGAAACTGCAAGTAACTTCGTGTTTTTTCTTGTACATATGCATGCATTTTATGTGTGTTTTATATGCAATTGACGTGCTTTTTACATGCAGTTGAAGAGTGTGTAGCGGTACCCACGTAGGGGCTGCAAATGTGGTTAAAGGCAATCCGCCAATCACCCTGCTGCCAACCCCTCATCAATCACCCAAAAGACAATGAACAGTCAATTGCTCCGTTTTCTTGCTTTTATTTGTGGGATAAAAGTTGGATAGAAATGAGGGCGGTATGAGATGCCTATGAAGGTTTCAATGGGTAGGGTATCGTCCATGGCCTTGGCCTAGTGTATGGATTTTCCCCTGTAGAGAAAACTCACTGCAGACTATTGCTTCTTCTGTTATATCTGAATGAAGATTTACTACTCACTGCTTCCAGTTAAAACAAGACAAATCACTCTGAATAATTCCCCTGTATTAGACTGATGTGGTTTTCCTGCCCCACAGTCTCTGGAAGTTACTACCACCGTGCATCCACAGGATCTTCCCTCCTGATAACTTGGCACATGGTAAATGACAGACTACTGCTCCCAGCTTGTCCACTTCTGTCCATGCTGTGCTCCCCGGCCACACAGCGTGCTACACTACTCTCTCCAGTACTTCTGCTTCTTCCATTACACTGACCTTCTCTTTGTATCAAAGTCCTGTTCCCCGATCACAGAAAGCTGATAAGCTGGTCTACTTCCACCGCTTTACTCCTACTTCCGCCACCGGATCTTCATTACATCCAAGTCCTGTGTTCCCCGCTCACAGCAGCCCGATATACCCCACAGGGATGAAGAGCCTCATCTTTAACTCTTTACCCGCGGTTCCTCCATCCCTCCTCCAGGCACGGCACATCCCCGTATGGGGATGCCCAGTACAGCACCTCAGCACTCCATGCTGTCTTTCCTGTACTCCAGTGTAGACACTGCGGTGTCTACACAGCCAGGACGGCTTCCGTGTAGTTGGTTAGACACGGCCGTGTGTAGGAAGCCAGAACGAGGCTTGGACAGCACAACAGAGCGCGGCGCCGGGGTGTGACGTCATAAAAATGCGACGCGTCTGTGTTGTAGACACTGCAGCGCAGTGGGTGACTAGTGTTGGCGTCCCCCCACCTTCCCCTTACTACCTTTGGAACACACATCCTTAGAATTCAAAACGGACTTGACTTTTATCAGATGTGCTAACACTGGAAGATTGAAAAAGGAATAAACTGCTGTGCCAAAACCATCTGACTCCATCTCCATCAGGATTTGATGTGCTGCCAGCCGCATGTGGACTCTGCTGTGACTTGTAGTCCCTCCTGCCCTCCTGTCCAGAGACGTGTTTGAACGCAACGTTGCAGTTTGTCATGTGAGTGGATATTGTCTTTTAAATAAATGAAATTGTGATATATATTCAGAGGGCCCATCTCCTTGTTTTTTATAACTCTTTTTGGACCTGGCTTCTGGCCCTTTCAGTGGCAGCCCTGACAGACTCATGTATTGTATATCTCTACATATATACACTGCCCCTGCCCTCTTGGACTATTAGGACATTTTTAAATGAGGTTTTGTGACATTGCGCCTTTTTACTTGTTTAAAAACTTGCTGTTATCTAACTGTCTATGTCCTGGTTTACTGACAAGATTAGACAAGAATCGTGTTGCTCTGCACGACCCAAGTCACCCCTCCCTTTATTTTCTTATGTGCAGCATAAAATTAACCAGGTCATCCTGCTTTTCAGGATCCTGTGGCTGTCAATGTAATTGGGAACCCTCATAACCTGACCTTGAGACTAATACTGGTGGTTTAATTTTTAGTATTTTTAAATTATTCTAAATAGAATAGCAAAATCGAAAGATCAACCCAGGAGTAAGAAAAGGGACACTATAGATATCTGATTTGAATCAGTAAAACATCCTAGATATTAATAGATCTTAAAAAGAGCTTTATAGTGTTTGTGCCTATAAACACTGCATAAAAAAGGACCCAGCTAATTTAGGTTCATCGTTGTAATACAAGACACAAGACGCATAATTAAAGTGGTAGTAAACTCAGTTGTACCTACAGGTAAGCCTATAATAAGGCTTGCTTGTAATAGGTATAGTGAATATCTCCTAAACTTGCTAAAGTCTCTCATAATATGCTAGCATGCAATGCATACTAGTACATTATTACATTGCCTTGCAGGGGATTTATTTTTTCAGACTGCGGTTTACTACCGTTTTAATATCACAAAAGTTTGAAAGTCTTAGATTGTAAGCTGTAAGGAGCAGGGCCCTCTGATTTCTACTGAATTGTAATTGTACTGTCTACCCTCTAGTTGTAAAGCGCTGCGTAAACTGTTGGCCCTATATAATAATAATAAAAAGAAAACTTTGCTTGTATTTTTATTTACTAGGATACTGGAAGGAAGAGAAAGAAAGGAAGGAGAGTAGAGTAAGGAGAAAAAGAAGACAAGAAGGGAGCAAGAACCAGGAAGGGGATCATAAGAAAGGATAGAGAACATTTTTTTTAGAAACTTTTTAACATTTTCAACACATTTCTTATTCATTTGGTGGTTTCGTCAAAGCTCCCAAAGGTACATCGTGCCTTATTTCAAACAAAATCCCTCTATCCGTCTTTCCATTTAATTTGTCCCTCTTTTTGGTCTAGAGGTAAAGACCTACTGTGGCAGATGGCCTACTGTATGTTTAGTTAGCATTTGGTTGCCCAGGTTAGGGGGAAGGGGTTAATGTTTTGCCACCTTTCCTGAGTGTGTTCATGGGAATTTTCTGGGGTCCAGCCTCCCTCCCATGTGTTATAAAAGTAAAGATGCCTGGATCCTAGGGGGTTGGGGGGCTTAAGACCTGCTGGGACCTGTGGTTCACTACAGAACGATGACTCATCGGAACACCCAAAGAACATGGACTTTTCCGTTTAAGTTTTCCCAAGTATGGACATTGCCCATAGAGACTTCACCTGTGCAGGTAACCTGGGGCAGCCACAGTTAGGTGTAGTTAGGATAATGACGTTATTACATGTTATACATGTTATGCCAAGTTTACAGTAAAGTTGTTTCAGCTGCTGTGAAGCCTGGTCTGAAGTTATTCAAAGGCGTGCATGTTGGGTTTTGCCATATTCCTAATGAACCTGGGTCTGTAAAAGCACTATGGGGTATGTGTAACACCACTACACAAGGTTAACCTACAAGGCTGAGAAGAGGAGATAGTTAAAAAAATGATAAATGGCATGTGCGTATGTATTCACCCCCTTTGTTATAAAGCCCATAAAAAGCTCTGGTGCAACCAATTACCTTCAGAAGTCACATAATTAGTGAAATGATTCCCACCTGTGTGCAATGCATGATCTGTCATTACATATACACACTTTTTTGAAAGGCACCAAAGGCTGCAACACCTAAGCAAAAGGCACCACTAACCAAACACTGCCATAAAGACCAAGGAACTCGCCAAACAAGTAAGGGACAATGTTGTTGAGAAGTACAAGTCAGGGTTAGGTTATAAAAAAATATCCAAATCTTTGATGATCCCTAGGAGCACCATCAAATCTATCATAACCAAATGGAAAAGCACAACAGCAAACCTGCCAATCAAAGAAAACGCTATGTCTGGGGCAAACCCAACACATCACATCACATCACTCAAAGAACACCACCCCCACAGTGAAACATGGTGGTGGCAGCATAATGCTGTGAGGATGTTTTTCAGCAGTCGGGACTGGGAAACTGGTCAGAGTTGAGGGAAAGATGGATGGTGCTAAATATAGGGAAATTCTTGAGCAAAACCTGTACCACTCTGTGTGTGATTTGAGGCTAGGACGGAGGTTCACCTTTCAGCAGGACAATGACCCCAAACACACTGCTAAAGCAACACTTGAGTGGTTTAAGGGAAAACATGTAAATGTGTTGGAATGGCCTAGTCAAAGCCCAGACCTCAATCCAATAGAAAATCTGTTGTTAGACTTAAAGATTGCTGTTCACAAGCGCAAACCATCCAACTTGAAGGAGCTGGAGCAGTTTTGCAAGGAGGAATGGGCAAAAATCCCAGTGGTAAGATGTGGCAAGCTCAAAGAGACTTATCCAAAGCGACTTGGAGCTGTGATAGCCGCAAAAGGTGGCTCTACAACGTATTGACTTTAGGGGGGTGAATAGTTATGCACATTGACTTTTTCTGTTATTTTGTCCTATTTGTTTGCTTCACAATAAAAAAAAAATCTTCAAAGTTGTGGGCATGTTCTGTAAAATAAATGATGCAAATTCTCAAACAATCCATGTTAATTCCAGGTTGTGAGGCAACAAAACACAAAAAATGGCAGGGGGGGGGGTGAATACTTTTGCAAGGCACTGTACTTTATACCTCTTAGTAGCAATGGAGCTCAATTCTCTTGTTCCTTGACTCTTTTCTTCTAGTAGAGCTTCTTTTTCCCATACTTCTTTTATCAACTCAGGATACATGGGTACCACCTTAGTTCTCTTCAGGAGTAACTTTAAGATAATAGGATGGTTTAGTCGGGCCCCTTGTAAGACCTGATCTAAACGAGCTTTGTCGGCATCCTTGGGATCAATGCCCTTTTTAAGAATAATCTGGTGTAACATTCTGTCTACTCGGGATATGTATCCAGAGAGGCTCTCTCCCTTCTGTTGGTAGGTGTGATTGAATTTGTACATCAGATCTGCAGTTGTTTCCACTCTTCCGAATACAGCATACAAAGCATCTATGTAGTCCATAGCAATACAGGTTCTCTTTCCCATTCTCAAGTTACGGATTACATCGGCAGCAGGGCCCCGTAGGCTCTCATTGAGCCGCTGTCGTTTCACAGCCTCAGGAACACTCCACTCCTCCATAGCTTGAATGGCCTCATCCAGGTCTCAAACTCATCTTCACCGATAGGGGTTGGCAACTGCCCTGAGAAAAATCACAGTCTCTGGTAACTCTGATTTGCATTTCCTGATCCATTCTTCACTAAGCTATCAACTAGCCAGCCCATATCAGTAATGTTTGATCAGTGATCACGGATGTTTGCGGGAGCACGCCCCACAGGGCGCGTGAGAGCAACATTCTGGGAGGACGTCCATGGACGCCCTCCCAGAATAAGCCGACCGCACTGTAGCTGTCTTTCGGCTATGGCCCAGTCGGCATGTGGATAACCGGTTCCCGACCACCGCACAATGTACGTCGATAGAATGGCACGGCTGCGCAAATGGGCGTACCTGTACGTCCCTTTGAATTTGCCGCCATGCCACCGCGTGCACGCCTGCCGCGAGCTCCGTGAGTAGGATACCCACGATCGTCTCACAGAGAGGAAGAACAGTCAAATGCTAAGTGTAAACAAGTATTTCCCCGTTCTGCCTAGTGACACTGTCACTGATCACAGCTCCCTGTAATCGGGAGCGGTGATCAGTGATGTGTCACACACAGCCCCCCCCACAGTTAGAATCACTCCCTAGGACACACTTAACCCCTACAGCGCCACCTAGTGTGAACCCCTTCACTGCCATTCACATTTACACAGTAATCAATGCAATTTTAATCGCACTGATCGCTGTATAAATGTGAATGGTCCCAAAAATGTGTCAAAATTGTCCAATGTGTCTGCTATAATGTGGCAGTCATGATAAAAATCGCTGATTGCCGCCATTACTAGTAAAAAAAAAATATTAATAAAAATGCCATTAAAACTATCCCTTATTTTGTAGACACTATAGCTTTTGCGCAAACCAATCAATAAATGCTTATTGCGATTTTTTTTTACCAAAAATATGTAGAAGAATACGTAACGGCCTAAAGTGAGGAAAAAAACTTTTTTTGTATATTTTTTTTTTTTTGTGCTCTTTTTTTATATTTTTTTTTTTGGGATATTTATTGTAACAAAAAGTAAAAAATAATGTTTTTATAAAAAATTGTCGCTCTTTGTTTATTTATAGCGCAAAAAATAAAAAACCGCAGAGGTGATCAAATACCACCAAAAGAAAGCTCTATTTGTGGGGAAAAAAATACATCAGTTTTGTTTGGGAGCCACGTCGCACGACCGCGCAATTGTCAGTTAAAGCGATGCAGTTGCCGAATCACAAAAAGTGCTCTGGTCTTTGGCCAGCCAAATGGTCCGGGGCTGAAGTGGTTAAGAGTGTAAATTTGCTGTCCCCTCAAAATAACTCAACACACAGCCATTAATGTCTAAACCACTGGCAACAAAAGTGAGTACACCCCTAAGTGAAAAATGTCCAAATTGGGCCCAAAGTGTCAATATTTTGTGTGGCCAACATTATTTTCCAGCACTGCCTTAACCCTCTTGAGCCTGGAGTTCACCAGAGCTTCACAGGTTGCCACTGGAGCCCTCTTCCACTCCTCCATGACATCACGGAGCTGGTGGATGTTAGAGACCTTGCCCTCCTCCACCTTCCGTTTGAGGATGCCCCACAGATGTTCAATAGTGTTTAGGTCTGGAGACATGCTTGGCCAGTCCATCACCTTTATCCTCAGCTTCTTTAATAAGGCAGTGGTCGTCTTGGAGGTGTGTTTGGGGTCGTTATCAGGTCTTGAGTCCTTACTTTTTCCACAGCATGAACGTCGTTTCCATTAGCAGCCACGTCCGGGATCTGAACCTGCATTCAGCCGGCGCAGGCACAAGCGGGGCCCAGCTATTCTATAAAAATCTATTTTTAGATCTTGGTCTCAACAGTCCAATCTTTTTTTAGATCTTGGTCTCAACAGTTCAATCTATTTTTAGATCTTGGTCTCAACAGTTCAATCTATTTTTAGATCTTGGTCTCCAGTCCAATCTATTTTTAGATCTTGGTCTCAACAGTTCAATCTATTTTTAGATCTTGGTCTCAACAGTTCAATCTATTTTTAGATCTTGGTCTCCAGTCCAATCTATTTTTAGATCTTGGTCTCAACAGTTCAATCTATTTTTAGATCTTGGTCTCAACAGTTCAATCTATTTTTAGATCTTGGTCTCAACCGTTCAATCTATTTTTAGATCTTGGTCTCAACAGTCCAATCTATTTTTAGATCTTGGTCTCAACAGTTCAATCTATTTTTAGATCTTGGTCTCAACAGTCCAATCTATTTTTAGATCTTGGTCTCAACAGTTCAATCTATTTTTAGATCTTGGTCTCAACAGTTCAATTTATTTTTAGATCTTGGTCTCAACAGTTCAATCTATTTTTAGATCTTGGTCTCAACAGTTCAATCTATTTTTAGATCTTGGTCTCAACAGTTCAATCTATTTTTAGATCCTGGCTCTGGCAGAGGCTGTGCGGCACACTCACACCTACTCATTGGGAGGTGAGGGATGATGCAGGTGAGCCGATGCAGGCAGGACAGAGGAGCTGGAGCCCTTCTGTGTTTGAGTCAGTGGAAGCACTGGGAGAGGAGTCTGTGCTTCTGTGAACTCTTGATTCAAGCAGTAAGGCTGTGCATTCAAGCTGTAGTAAATGGGGCAATGTCTTTGCAATAAAATTATTTTGTAAAAGAAGGTGGTGGGCAGTAAATCTGGGCTTAAGAATGTGGTGGGCAGTCAATTTGAGCTAAACAAGGGGGGCAGTGTATTTGTACTGAAGAATGTGGTGGGCAGTGAATTATAACTGAAGAAGGTGATGGGCATGGAATTTGAGATAAAGAAGGTGAGGGCAGTGAATTTGGACTGAAAAAGGTTCAGTAAATGTGGACTAAAGAGGTTGCAGGCAGTGAATTTGAGTTGCAAAAGGTGGTGAGCAATGAATTTGGACTGAAATTGGTGCTGGGCTATCAACTCTAAAAGGTGGGGACAAGTGGGGACAGGGCAAAGTTTTTCAAAATTCGAACAGTTATTAGAAAAAGTTTTCACATCTGAAATATTTGCAGTTACAATTTATGTCAAAGTGCCTTCATGGCCCATCTTAGATATGAGTTTGGCATGCTTGTTTTAAAAGTAAACCTGTCATCACAGTATTATGGGAGTTGCCATTGCTAGCATTTTATAGCAGTTGCTAGTTCTCTCACGTCTCTTACTTTAAAGCAAACCTCAAAATCTGGACAGGGTTTTTTTTTTTTTTTTTTAATCAAATGCTGTTTTCACTTTTTTTCATCGTCTTTTGCATCTAAGTGCTGCAGATCTCCTCCATCCTCTTTTCAGGCACTTCCTCTCCAGTATTGGCTGCTGTGGTTTGGCTCCCTGATAGTGACAACCAGTGGCGTTGCTAGGGGGTGGCTTTTGGAGCTATAGCCCGAGCCTCTGCAGGGGTCCCCAAGGGGAGGTGAGGCTCTCTGGGGACCCTGATGTAAGGGGGAGGCTCTCTGGGGACTCTGATGTAAGGGAGGGCTCTCTGTGGACCCTGATGTAAGGGGGAGGCTCTCTGGGGACCCTGATGTAAGAGGGGAGGCTCTCTGGGGAACCTGATGTAAGAGAGAGGCTCTCTAGGGACCCTGATGTAAGGGGGGGGACTCTGATGGGACCCTGATGTAATGGGGGCACTCTGGGGACCCTAATGTAAGTGGGGGGCTCTCTGGGGGATATATATACACACACACACGTATATTACTGTATACACATGTGTATGCCCACCCAAGCGTATGACTTTCTTTACTACGCTGCTATGGGCTCTAGCCCCAGATCTTTTGTAGACCTAGCAACGCCCCTGGTGACAACTGATTATGAATCGTAGTCTTCTCCAGGGATGTGTGTAAGAGTGTAACATGTTTGTGGGGGTTAGAGGAGGGAAGGTTCTTTGTTCATGACTGTTCATAAGTACAAGTAGTAGTTCACATCCTTAGCAGAATTCAGTTCCTTGAATAGGGAGACCTGGAACTGAACCTCCGAACATCTTACTAACTACAGCCAGGGCCGGGACAAGGGGTGGGCAGGAGGGACGGCTGCCCTGGGCACTGTGGTATCATGTGAGGTGTGGAGGCACCACAAGGAGATGGGGGGAGATTTGTGTTGGCAGGGGGAATTTAGGGGGGCACTAGGATGTAAGGTTTGTTTACCAGGAGGGGGAATTTGGGGAGGTGTGTTAGGACTGGTGATGTTGGAGCTATTTGTGTTAAGAAGGGAATGGAGGAAGAGGAATTGTACTAGGAGGTGGGGTTTGTGCTAGAAAAGGTAATATGGTGAGGGGGAGGGGGGATTTGTGCTAGGAGGGGAAATAGTTTTTTGGGAGGGGGTTTTGTGCTAGTAGGGACGATTGTGGTGCTTTTGTGCTAGGAGGGGAAATTTGGGGCTACAGCAGGGCCGGGACAAGGGGTGGGCAGGAGGGACGGCTGCCCTGGGCACTGTGGTATCATGTGAGGTGCGGAGGCAGGACAAGTAGATTGGGAGTTGGGGATTTGTGTTGGGAGGGGGGAATTAGGGGGGTAGCAGGAGGTAAGAATTGTTCCAGACATTGTTTTGCAAATAAAGGTAATATGGGGGGAGTGGGGGGGGGGGTGTGCTAGGAGGGGAAACCATTTTTTGGGAGGGCGATTTGTGCTAGAAGGGGAAAATCGAGGGGGGGGGTGGAAGGGATCTGTGCTAGGATGCAGGATTGGGGGAGGGGAATTTGTGCTGGGAGGGGGGGATTTATAGTGGGGGGGGACTTGTGCTTGGAGCGGAGATTTATTTGAGGGGTAGATGATTTGTGCTAGGAAGGGGGAATTTTTTTCCGGGGGGGGGGGCATGTATATTAGCGCTCATTTTTTTTTTGGAAGGGGGGGGGGGTTGCTGACATGTAATGCTCATACATCTTGGGGGGGCAATTTAGCATATTTGCCCTGGGCTCTAGAAGACCTTGCCCTGAGATGCTATTCACTCCCCTTTTATGTGTTACTTCCCCAAAAAGCCCGGGAAATCCTGACCAGCAGCGTTAACCCTTCCCGCTCCCAAGGAGAACCATTGCAGCAACATCCACCTGCTTACAAGTGTTCACTGGAGTGCTGGGCTGGGGAAGAGGGTGGGCACAGCTGGCTCTGCCTTTCAGTCGCAGAGGTGGAGCTGCCTGTCAAGCTGGGTGGATCCCTACAATATGGTCGGGATCCCTTCAGAACCGTCTCTGTGATGTCAGCTGGCAGAGGGCAATAATTCGCTGTCAGCTGACTCTGGGTCACAGGAGGGCAAAAGTAAGGTTCTGTGACCCACAAGAAAAGTATGGACAAAAGAGCTTTGGCCATTCTTCTCCTATAATCTTGGCACCAGTTGTTGCTCCTCAGGCAGGGCTGGGAGCTCCCCGGCATGTATAGTGTTAATAAAGGGTAGGTGGGATTAGAGTGTGTACACCACGTGACACGTGAGTTGTATAACGCAACACAGTCAGTTACACAAGATGCTCGGTGTTCGAGCACAGCGCCCCCTGCAGTTCATGAGAGGAGTGCGCTACTGAGGGGGAGAAGAGTCCGGTCACAGGGGCGCTCCCAGTTTGGAAAGAGGAGAGGAGAAGAGAGGAGAGGAGAGGAGAGAGGGGTTCCCGTCCGTCACCATAGGGATGCAATAGGCGGGACGAGTCCGCGCCCATCACTTAGCCTTGTATAACATTGTTTACAGAGGGACATACACTCCGCTCCATGGAGCCCGGACTCCTCATCACCGGAGCCTCGTTCTTCTCATTCCGCTTGTTGAATGGGCGGCTGGGCACGCTGATTCCCGCTCCCGTCTCGGCTCTCCGGAACCCCTGGAAATGGAGGAACATCTGGACCTCATTCACACACAGCCTGCTCACCGGGATATGGGCGCTGCTCGGGTGAGAATAATGTCACATGACCACGAGTGTCCCCTGAGCACACAACTCCCTGGGGTCACCCACCATAGCACCCAACTGTCCCTGATTTGGAACAGTGTCCCTCATTCCTAGTCACTTGTCCCTTATTTTGATCTAATCCATATAGATGTATATAAAATGCACTTTTTATTTATCAAAAAGTGTTTCCCAACGCTAAACCTTTCATCTGATTTCTAAATCGCTGCATTTGTAAATTCCAGAAGCCAATATAAAAGAATAGTAGTAAAAAAATCACTTGTGTGTTTAACCACCTCAATACTGGGCACTTTCGCCCCGTTCCTTCCCCGACCAATCTTCAGCTTTCAGCGCTCTCGCACTTTCAATGACAATTGCGCGATCATGCTACGCTGTACCTAAATGTAATTTTAATCATTTTGTTCACACAAATAGAGCTTTCTTTTGGTGGTATTTATTTACAACTCCGTTATTTATTTATTTATTTTTTTGCGATGTAAGTGAAAAAAGAGCGGAAATTTGGAAAAATATAAATATTTTCTTCTATTTTAGAAGAAATCCAATAAAGTCGAATTTTGTCATAAATTTAAGCCAAAATGTATTCTGCTACATGTTTTTGGTAAAAAAATAAATCCTGTTAAGTGTATAATAATTGGTTTGTGTGATCACGGACAGATGTACGCAAGTGACATGTACAGATGTGCGCAGGTGATCACGGACATGTGTGTGCAGATAATCATTGGGACATGTGATTTTACTGTTACATATGTGGGGGACATGTGTTTTTACTATGTGGGGGACAGGTGTTTTTACTATGTGGGGGACAGGTGTTTTTACTATGTGGGGACAGGTGTTTTTACTATGTGGGGGACAGGTGTTTTTACTATGTGGGGGACAGGTGTTTTTACTATGTGGGGGACAGGTGTTTTTACTATGTGGGGACGTGTGTGTGTGTTAAAGTGATTGTAAACCCTTACAGACCACTTTAACCTACAGGTAAGCCTAGATTAAGGCTTACCTGTAGGTGCAAGAAATATCTTCTAAACCTACACGGTTTAGGAGATATTTGCCAAAAGACATCGGTGACATCGCTGGCTCCTGTGTCAGATAAGTGACACATAATGGGCTACTATGCAATACATAGTAGCCCATTATGCTTTGCCTTTGCAGGGAAACAAAGAGGAAGTAAAACTCATCAGGGTTTACTGCCTCTTTAAAGAGAAAGTAAAGCCTATTGGAAAAAAAAAAAAAAAATGGAACCTGCAAGGCAAAGGCATAATGAGCCAGTATGCATAGCATACTAGCTCATTATGAATGACTTACCTGAGAACGAAGCCCCCGAAGCGTCCCTTATTCACGATCTTCTGCGCCGCCATCAAACCCGGAGTGACTTCCGGGTCTCGCCGCTCCAGCGCTGTCATTCGCTGGTGCGACGATGACGTCACTCCCGCGCATATCGCCGTGATCTCGGCATGCGCCTTAGATAGCAGTGCCTTTTTTTCTTTTCTAAATATCTCCTAAACCATGTAGGCTTAGGAGATATTTATTGGACCTACAGGTAAGCCTTAATCTAGGCTTACCTGTAGGTCAAAGTGGTTTGTAAGGGTTTACAACCACTTTAACGTTGTGTGTTTACACTGTGGGGACACTAGACGTGATCAGTGAGTAAAAAGCTGTAACAAAAAAAAAACAGCTCATTCTCACTGATCACCAGCCCATTGCAGAGATCCGCTCTCCTTTCCTTACTAACAATTTCTGTGTGAGGAGAGGAGAGCCGATTGCCTAGCAACCGGCTCTGTATTTACATCACATGACAGCTATGATTGGACATGGCCATCATGTGATCAGGAGGGCCAATCACAGAGCCCTCCAGCCGATCGGCGATGTGCCGTGTCCGGGTGACACGAGCGCATCGGTATGGCGCCGCTGCTCGGGCTCACGCACGCGTGCTCCCCCCTCCTTCTGAAGGACGTTCCCGAACGTCCACTCAGAAGGAGAGAGTGCCCGCCCAGCCGTTTATGTACAGTGGTCAGGTGGGAAGTAGTTAACCAATCTTGTTTTTTTTTTTTTTTTTTGTACAATTCTCCTTTGAGGGGGCGTGGCAGGGGGTGTGTCCTACGCCTGCATACTTTTGCTGATAGGTGTCCCTCATTCCCATCTCAAAAAGTTGGGAGGTATGGTCACCCCGGGGTCACCGAGCCCCAACATAGCGACTTATGGCCCGTACACACGATCCGAATATCGTACGACAGATGGTACAACCTTTTTTTTGCTTAATAGTCGCAAGTAGAAATTGAATAGGTAAATAAAGTCACAAAAATTCTCGCACGACAGAAAAAAAAAATCGGAAGTGATGTCATGTGTTGTAATGTATTTGTGTTGTATTTTCGGACGACAACTATACTGACTAAACAAAAATCGTACGAGGAAAATTTTAGTGCTTGTCCGATCGAATAATATCGGACGAATTGTTGTGATTGGCTCTCGAAAGTAGTGTACACACGATCCGTAAATCGTATGACTCTTCCTCGGATGACAGTTTTCGTACAATATTCCGATCGTGTGTACGGACCATTATCCTGGGTTCACAAAATCATGTGTGTTCCTGACCCGTAGGCAGAACTGTGTGAGAGATCATAAACCTTTCCATGATACTTACATGAATAGGGGCTGTCCTAGTAAATATGATAAAGTGTGGGCAAGGTGGCTGGATAAACCATATACAGCATCGAATGCCCATGAGGGCCATTGTTTATAATAGGTAGGCTCCCATATGAGTGATGTCGGGGGTCATTGGGGAAAGTGGGAATTAAAGTGGAAGTAAACCCTTCCACATGACTTTGGCCTACAGGTAAGCCTAGATTAAGGCTTACCTGTAGGTCCAATAAATATCTCCTAAACCTACATGGTTTAGGAGATATTTAGCGATGAAAAGGCATCGCTGTCTACGGCGCATGCGCCGTAGACAGCGGCGCGCAGGCGCACTGAGGGCGGACTGCATATGCCGCTCTCACGGCAATATGCCGATCTCGTGCGCATGCGCGGGAGTGACGTCATCGCCGCTCCAGCGAATGATAGCGCTGGAGCGGCGAGACCCGGAAGTCACTCCGGCCCTGCATGGCGGCGAGGAAGATGGAAGATAAGGACAGCTTCGGGGGCTTCGTTTTCAGGTAAGTTTTTCATAATGAGCTAGTATGCTATGCATACTAGCTCATTATGCCTTTGCCTTGCAGGGTGTCTTTTTTTTTTTTTTTTTTTAACAGAGGCTTTACTTCCTCTTTAATGTTTATTTTTTTTATATATATCTTTTTTTTTTTTTTTTTTTTTTCCCTTTGTGGATTAATAGTTGATATACTGGATTCTGAAATTGTATTATATTTTTGGTTCAGTGTGTATGATTTGTTGTGTTTATAGTTTGTTTGTTATGAAAATGAATAAAAAGATTTTTAAAAAATATAAACCTTTTCCTGTGTTTAGATTCTACCTGCACCCAGAGATGGCCGAGGACCTGATCTCCACACATTCCCGCTTTTCCCATTGGCTGGTCGCTGTGTCTATAGGTAAGCCATACTTATCATCCTCTCTCGGGACAATGTCTCACTGCCTGTGATTAGCGCAGCGCTGCGCCGACTTCCTGGCGGGCTCTGCACGTGGAGCATGTGAACAACGCCTGAGCTCATCCCTACTCAAGTACCCACAACAGGCCATGTTTTGGGAATTTTCTCTTAGATAAAATGGCTGTCCAAAATACCAAGCCATTGGTGATTTAAAGCACCTGTGCAAGATAAAGAAAAACCTGCAAAACCTGTTGGGTGGGGTACTTGAGGACAGGGATGAGAACCACTGGTTTACATGACTTCCCTTGTATCCGCAAAGTGTGCCAAATGCCATAAGCTGGCCGTAGAGGGGTTCAAATTTGGCCATTTCAGGGAGCGACTGAATTTCGATCCATCTGTGGCTGTTTTCGCACAATAGAAGTTGTTCTAATGATCGTCTGCTATCGAACGGGAATGTTTGGAAAATTTTCCTGCAAAACTGCAGTGCAGGAAATCCATCTAGCAAACCCAGATATCACCTTGTAAAGGTCTGATTCACAGTGGGGAAAATAATTATTGGATCCCCTGCATATTTTCTACGTTTGCCCACTTACGAAGAAATGAAGGGTCTATAATTTTTATCATAGGTGTATTTTACATGATCGAGACAGAATATCAACCAAATATCACATGATACAAATGTTATAAATTGAGTTGCAGTTCAGTGAGTAAAACCAACAATAATTCTGGGTCCCACAGACTGGCTAAGGTATGCCAGTCTGTGGTACCCAGCTTAGACGTGCACAAGGCTGGAATGGGCTACAAGACCGTCAGCAGGAAGCTTGGTGAGAAGGAGACAACTGTTGGAGCGATTATTCGCCTATGGGGAAAAAAAGCAAAATAACCATCAATCGCCCTCGGTCTGGAGCTCCATGCAAAGTTTCTCCTCATGGGGGAACAGCAGAGGGGCGACATCCAGAGTCTTTTAGACATTGGATGTGTCACCAAAAATAAAATCCCAGAGAGCAGGGGTCCCCAACCACAGGGCCAAGACCCACTACCATGCCGTGGCCTCTCTGCACCCGGGGGGTGGGCAGCATGAGAGAGCAAGGCAGGTGGGAGGGTGGACCAGAGAGGCAGGTGGGCGCGTGAGAGAAGCGGGTTGTCAAGCAGAGATGACATCATCTCTCTCCGCCCACCCCGCATCACTGCTCTTCCGACTTAACAGAATATCTTTTGACGTCGGAGCTGCGGCGGGGAGCAGAAAGATGACATCACCTCGGTGCCCATCCCACATCACTGCTCTCTTCTCCCCGCTCAGAAATGACCACTAAATGAACCAGTGACGTCACCGATGCAGTGACAATCCACATCTGGGGGCACTGGCAGGCGACGTGGCAAGTGACATTCCTCATCTGGTGGCAGGCAGCGTGGCAAGTGACAACCTGCATCTGGTGGCAGGCGATGTGGCAAGTGACATTCCTCATCTGGTGGCAGGCAGCGTGGCAAGTGACAACCTGCATCTGGTGGCAGGCGATGTGGCAAGTGACATTCCATATCTGGTGACGGGCAACATGGCAAGTGACACGCTCAGGGCTTCCACTGATTCTGCATTATATTGAGTTGAACTATTTAATTTTATATTACAATGTAATAATAGAAATAATGCGCCAACAGCAGCCATTGCCCCAACAAATTGCCAGCGAAAAGTGCCATTGGCTCCCGCTGCTGTCAATCAGTCAGCTAGCCAATCAGGGGAGAGGTGAGCCATTGCTGGGTTGGGGCTCCATGTCTGAATGGACACAGGGAGCTGTGATTCAGCTCAGGTGCCCCCATAGCAAGCTGCTTCCTGTGGGGGCACTGAACAGGAGGGGGAGCCAGGAGAGCCAAAGAGAGAAGAGGAGGATCCGGGCTGCTCTGTGCAAATCCACTGTACTGAGCAGGTAAGTATAACATGGCTGTTGTTTTTATAGAAAAAGCCTTTAAAGCCCAACTACAGGAAAAAGAGAAAATCCAGCCGTGCAGTGGGGCCAGCCACAGTTTAAGAGTTAAATGCTTATTTAAGCTGGCCATAGAAGGTACAACTCTCATCTGGTTCAGCAGAGACCCGCTGAGATTCAAACCATGTATGGGCAGGCTGATTGTACCCAAGTCGATCCATCAATTAAATTGGGTACAACCAGCATGTCAGATTTTTCATGCAAAATTTTTTTATTTTTTTTTGCCAATGGCTGGTTAAGCTAATTATAAGCTTACCTGTAGGTACAAGTTAATAATACTTTACTACCACTTTGATTACCAAGAAAAGATAGGCACATATTTAGCTGTCTTAACCACTTGACCGATACATTGCTGGACTTTGAGTGGTTATACCAGTATGATGCCTGCAGCTGCATCGTTCTGGTATTGTGTTTTCAGCCAGCAATCCTAGTGGCTAATTAGCTGCTGAATTGCTTTTACAAGCAGCAGGAGGGGACGTCCTTCAGAGTTTTGAAGTGTGACATGTTTGCTATCTATTCACTCGCCAAAACATCATCTTTTACATTTAACGCAACGATTGGGTATTATATTGTGGTTTTGGGCATTAAAATTCTAAAGTTTTATTATTTTTTTCCAAAAAAAATGGCATTTGAGAAACCGCAATACCGTGTGACATAAACTGCAACACCCACCATTTATTTTTTTTAGGGCCTCTGCTTTTAAAAAAAAAAAAAAAAAAATGGAATGTTTGGGGGTTTCTAAGTAATTTTCGAGCAAAAAATACAGATTTTTTTCATGTAAACAAAGTGTCAGAAAAAGCCATGGTCTTAAGGTATGGGGTAGTGTTTAGTGTAAGGTATAGTTGTTAAAGTGGTTGTACACCCTTACAGACCACTTTGACCTACAGGTAAGCCTAGATTAAGGCTTACCTGTAGGTCCAAGAAATATCTCCTAAACCTACACGATTTAGGAGATATTTGCAAATGACAGGCACTGATGACTACGGCGCACTGAGCATGCAGCTGCTAACGGCAATCATGCCGTCAGTGGCGGCTCCCGCGCGCATGTGCAGGGGTGATGTCATTGCGGCTCTGGCCAGTCACAGCGCCGGAGCCGCGATACCCGGAAGTCACTCTGGGTATCATGGCAGCGTCGGAGGACAACAAGGGTTGCTTCGGGTGCTTCTTTCTCAGGTAAGTTATTCATAATGAGCTAGTATGGTATGCATACTAGCTCATTATGCCTTTGCCTTGCAGGGTCAAATTTTTTTTTTTTGAACAGCTTTACTTCCCCTTTAAAGTGTTACTAAACTCAATTATTTTATTTTTTATTTTTTTATTATTATTAATATTAAAATAACAAACATGTTATACTCACCTGCTCTGAGCAGTAGTATCTTCCTCTTCTGGGGTCCTCTGCCTCCTCTTCGCAGGACTACCATAGCCAGCCGCTGGCTATGGGCAGAGGTAGTCCCCATGCTTCCGAGCTGTGTGTCTATGGAGCCACACTCCATAGACTTACACAGCTGGACTTAGGCCCGCCCCCCACTTGCTCTGACAGCAGCAAGAGCCAATGGCTCCTGCTGCTGCTCGAATGCAGTGTAAAGAGGAAGAAGG
The DNA here is from genome assembly GCA_028564925.1 of Lithobates sylvaticus. Lineage (NCBI taxonomy): Eukaryota > Metazoa > Chordata > Amphibia > Anura > Ranidae > Lithobates > Lithobates sylvaticus. The sequence continues at coordinate 120,890,458 of CM053027.1, read as the reverse complement.
GGAGAAAAGATGCATCCCTGCACAGCGGTGATTTATTTTCCCCTCTCTAACCCCTTCGCACAGGGAGGGGGGGCACAGGGACAAGTAATGCATTAAGGTTTAAAACATTTTTAGGTTTAGTAACACTTTAAGGTTTAAAAATTAAGATGCCTCTGAGTTTTATATTGTGTACAATGCTCCTGTCACTTTTGCTTTTTACAACACACAATATTTATACTGTACACAATTTTAAAAATGTTAATATCGAACACTATTGTTTTTCAATAGCAGTCTTTTAGTATCCTCTGACTGTCTGTTCTTCCTAGTGACATCTCCCTCACGAGATTCACATTTCATCAAAGGGTCCTTTGTTTAAAGTCAACAGACTATTCTTATTTCTAAAGTTTTGAATATCTTCTCATTACAAATTGCTGGTAACAGTACAAAATAGTATTCTGGCTAAATAAAATGTCATAAATGCCTTAGATGCTTGTTGGAGCAACTGGTGACCCCGAAATTTGGTGTGAGGAATAAAAAAGAGCACCACCAACACAGTAGTGTGCTTATATTCTTAAGTGGCAGCAATATTATTTATTTCAGGTACTTTTATATAGTGCCGACAACTTACGCAGCTCTTTACATATAAATTGTACATTTACAATTGAGTCCCTGCCCTCAAGGAGCTTACAATATAAGGTCCCCTAACTCACATTCATACATACTAGGGCCAATTTAGACAGGAGCCAATAACCTATTAGCATGTCTTTTGAACTGTAGGAGGAAATCTACACAAGCACAGGGAGAACATGCAAACTCCAGGGAGGTAGTGCCATGGTTGGGATTCAAATTGATGACCCTAGTGCTGCTAGGTGGAAGTGCTAACCACTTGGCCACTGTGCATAAGCTTATGAAGCTATGTAATGAATTCAGTGCTGCTCTTAGCGTCCATTCACGCCAGATGTGTTGGTACATTTTCAACAAAACGTGCCAACACAAGGACCTGTAAAAAGTAAGGTATGTGAGTGGGAGCAGTTCACACTGGTGCATTGATATGTGCTTGTTTTGTCGTGGAAAAAAAATATAGCAAGCCATATTATTATTATTATTATTATTATTATTATTATTATTATTATTATAATAATAATACATTTTTTTAATTTTTTTTATTATGAGGCATTTTATGGTAATGTGTGTCAGTGCAAAAGAAAACAGCAGGCCAGCACAAGTTTGGCACCTCTGTCGTGCTGTAGACCTTTCAATGTTCCAAGGAGTAAGGAGAATATGGTGTGTGTGTGTGTGTGTGTGTGTGTGTGTGTGTGTGTGTGTCTGGCTGTACAAGGTGCACATGTTGTGGTGTTAATGGATGCTTGGACAAATGATGCCCAATTTGCAATAGTGTGAACCCAGCCTCAGTAATAGGTGTAGTTGCTGGAGCAGTGGGGTGCATTGTAGTACCTGTAGCACACCCCCCAAAAAGCTGCTGGTGGTTTGGGCCTATTTCCTCCCCTCAGCACACACACATCCAGGTACACACATTTTTGTCAGTCTTTCTCTGGCTCAAGAATAAATATAGGTTTTTTTATTGGGGGGGGGGGGGGCATGGGATGCCACAGAACTTGAACTGAAACTGAACTAACTTTCTGGCTGCTCTTGTCCAACTCTTTGACACCGTCCCCTGCACCTTTTATGACACCCAATGGTATTGCACCCTGCTTGGTTGCACTGGCACTCTTCTGGATGTACTCCACCCCTTCCCCCAGCAAATGGTCCCACAGAATCTCTATGATGCCTGTAACCTGTCCTCTTCCAAGAGACTAAAGCACTATACAGTCTCTTGCTGCACTGGGGTCTTGTATTCACTCGGCCACAGGATCATCAGTTGCCTCCTGCAGATAATCACCAGGCTCTTTCCCTGTGAGGGAGATGAAGACTCACTCTGCCTCTGGACAACTTGGGCTCTCTCCCACAGCTTCCTTCTCGACTCACCTCCCCTGAGATTTCTCCTGACCCCTTTGGATTCCTGGGATACTTTTCATTTAGTTCCCCCAGGCCCCAGCTAAGGCTACCTGGGACCTTGAAGTCTTCAAAAGACTCCTTCCCTGGCTTCTGCCCAGGAAGGCATGGCCCTTCAACAGGGGTCTCTTGAAGGCTGGATCCTGAAATGCTGTGTCCCACAGAGCCTGCCAGTATACATTCCTGTAACGGTCGGCGGGAGGTGCAGGGCCATGGATGGCAGGGTGGCACCCGCTATATAAGTGTACAGTTTATAGTAAGCACAGTTCTAGTTCATGAGTGCCCAATAGGAGTCCTAATGCCCTCCTTTCTTCCCAACTGGATCTATGCTTAAAATTGAGCAAAATTATGAAAATAATGATAAGCTTATTTTTTCTAAAGATTGCTAAAGTGTGCAAAGGCAAACCTTAAGTTAAATTCTTATTTGTTTCCCTTAGTACTTTTATGAGTAACCCTATGCATTTTTGTTACAGGATATTTTATCCATGATTTTGTGGATATGCTGCAGAACCAAAAGATGCACCAGTCATGGGAGCTGCTGTTCCATCACACTGTTGTAAGTAAACCAGAAATTATTTTATCCACAAAAAACAAAACCTAGAAACAATCTCTCAGGGCATGTCCCGAGAGAAATAAAGGTAGCGTTAACAAGAAAGTAAAGGTACATCTCTAGAACTGATTAGATATGACAGTAGGTTTTCACAAATTTCATAGATAAAGAAAGTACAAGGAAAACAAGGCAGTTTATTGCACCACAAGACCATATATTTCCAAATTTTCACATGGTATTGCAAAGTATGTCTCTCAAAGGCAATGCTTGTATTCACTTCACGTATCCACTTGTCCACCAAGAGGAGTGTTGAGACTCATTTCAATGGCTGGTACACACAATAAGAAAATCGGACAAAAAGTACTACTTTTTGGAGTGATCAACTGATAATCTAATTATTAGTACACTGCTTTTGAGAGCTGATCATGAAGGTTCATGAGAAACTATCCGAAGGGACAAGCATGACAATTTTTCTCTTACTATTTGTACGGAAAAAAATCATGTGACCAAGACCACACATGCTTGGAAATTAAAGGATATGATACAATACAATACATCACTTCCGAAGTTGTATTTGGTCTTTTTAATATGTTTTTATTGAAAGAAAAAAATGGCATTGTAATAAGAATAACACTAATGACAGTAGTATAGCAATCTATGTGGTATATAGTAATATGCAGTAAAGATGTACTATCAATGCCAACTTTTTAACTATATAAGTCTGCCATCAAATAAAAAAATAAATAAATAATAATTTTGTGATTCTCTAACCATGGTGGCTTGACCAAATCTGGCTAGCTTAAGTAAGGCGGAGACGGTGACTAGCTATCTCATATAGGATTCGAATAAGAGAGATTCAAGAAACTCCACCAAGGGGTCCACATTTCCCTAAACTTGAAATCGGCAGGAAGCTGAATAAGCCCTTTTTTTAATGGATTTAAATGATGTAGGGATCATAGAAAAAAGATCTATCTCTAGGATCTCTGGCCATTTTTTGCCCATGACCAAATGACTAAGCTTAAATATAGCTGACTAATATGGTGTTCTTACTGGATAGGACCATCCTAGGTGTAAGTGTGCCTCTCGATTTGCCACATCTCCAGCATTGGTCTGATACAGCAGGATTAATCTTGTTTAGTAGGACCAGGCAACGGTACCATCTTGTTAAAATCTTGTAATTACGTTCCTGCGAGTAAGAGGCTAGAATTATTTCAAATGTGAGGGAGAATGATTTATCCCATTCCTCAGGGGCCAGCTCTTTGCCTAATTCTCTCTCCCAGTCTCGGATGTAGAAAGGACGGTTAGGGAAAGCACGTGATAGTAAAATACCATAGATTTTAGAGAGAGCGTGTAGACATTTTGAGTCAGAAAGACGCAGCTCCTCGAACTGAGTTAAATCCCTACATAGCCCCCTCCCTGCTCAACTCTTCATAGAAGTGGCATAATTAAAAATATTGTAGCCACTCTCCTCCCTTGGAGTTGAATGGGGAGCTAAGTTCTCCCAAGGGTCTCAAGGCCCCCTTGGTAAATGAACACTAGATAGGTGATGGGTGCAGCGGGTGCCAACAAAGAAAGCTCTTGTCTGATATACCTGGTGAAAAGCCCAGATTACTCAATATTGGGGTTAACATTCCTGGGCATGTAGCTATCTTATGTGCCATAAAACCTTGTCCTAGACATTTAAAAAAAGAAGAAAGCAGGGGTGTCACCTGTGTTAGAGGGCAGTCATTGGGAAGAAGCTATGGAAGGGAGGTCAGTAGTACGGGTGATAAGTCGAACTCAAGAGTAACCCACTGCTTAAAGGAACCATGATGGAACCAATCTAATACCCTGCTAAATAGTGCAGACTATGATATAGCCCCAGGTAGGGCAACCCGGCTCCACCAGCTTCTCGCCTCTTCCCTAATATATTATACCGAGTCTAGCCAAGAATTTAGGCCAAATAAATTTAAGTAGTGAAGACCGTGCTGATCTAAAGAACGAATGTGGGACTTGAATCAGGATCGTTTGAAAAATATAAAGAAATCTCGGGAGGGTGTCCATCTTAACCACTTCCCGACCGCCCCCTGTATATATACGTCGGCAGAATGGCACGTACAGGCAGAATCACGTACCTGTACGTGACATTCTTCCGGCGGTTGGGGGGTCCGATCGGACCCCCCTCCGCCGGCGGGGACGGTCGGGATCGCTTCAGGAGCGATCCGGGACGAGGGGACGGCCAGTGGTTTCTGGCCACCCCCTCGCGATCGCTCCTGGCCAATGAAAAACTTCCCCTTCCTGTCTATTGTATAGACAGGAAGGCGGAAGTGATGTCACGCTCGGTGCGCCGGTCTATGTGACCGGAGACGCCGAGCGGCGAACATGTAAAGGTTAGTGCACAACACTACACTGACACCAGTACAGTTAGGCACATATTCCACCCCCCTGTCACCCCCTGATCCCCCCCCAGATCACCCCCTCCCCCCCCAGTCACAGTGTCACTAATTGCAGTGATCATTTTTTTACTGATCACTGCATTTAGTGTCAGTGTGACTGTAATAACTGTCAGGGCAGTTAGTTTTAGGTCCAAGGTAGCCCCCTACCCCCCCCTAATAAAGGTTTAACCCCTTGATTGCCCCCCAGGTAACCCTTTCACCCCCTTTTGCCAGTGTCACTAAGCGATCGTTTTTTCTGATCGCTGTATTAGTGTCACTGCTGTCGCTAGGTAACCATTTTTTTTTTTTAGGTAAACCGCCATGTTTATATAGGTTCATAAATAGTTTTATAGGTCAGGTACCCCCATATTACAACCTAAATAAAGGTTTTAACCCCTTGATTGCCCCTAGAGTTAACCCTTTCACCAGTGATCACTGTATAACTGTCACTGGTGACGCTGGTTAGCCAGTTAGTTATTTCGTTATTTAGGTTCCCCGTCAGGTTTTTATATAGCGTCAGGTACCCCCATATATTACCTAATAAAGGTTTTAACCCCCTGATTGCCCCTAGTTAACCCTTTCACCCCCTTTTGCCAGTGTCACTAAGCGATCGTTTTTCTGATCGCTGCATTAGTGTCGCTAGGTAACCATTTTTTTTTTTTAGGTAACCGCCATGTTTATATAGGTTCATAAAATAGGTTTATAGGTCAGGTACCCCCATATTACAACCTAAATAAAGGTTTTAACCCCCTGATTGCCCCTAGAGTTAACCCTTTCACCAGTGATCACTGTATAACTGTCACTGGTGACGCTGGTTAGCCAGTTAGTTATTTCGTTATTTAGGTTCCCCGTCAGGTTTTTATATAGCGTCAGGTACCCCCATATATATTACCTAATAAAGGTTTAACCCTTTCACCCCTTTTGCCAGTGTCACTAAGCGATCGTTTTTCTGATCGCTGCATTAGTGTCGCTAGGTAACCAGTTTTTTTTTGTATTACTGTTACGGGTGACGCTGGTTAGTTAGCTTGTTTTTTATACTGTCAGGGCACCCGCCATTTATTACCCAATAACGGTTTAACCCCCTGATCGCCCGGCGGGTGATATCAATTAGGTTTTAGGGTCAAATAAGGTCTGCGTCGCCCCAGGTTAGTGCCAGTACCGCAAACACCCACGCACAAAGCATACACCTCCCTTAGTGGCACAGTATCTGAACAGATCAATATCTGATCTGATCAGATCTATACTAGCGTCCCAGCAGTTTAGGGTTCCAAAAAAACCGCATTGTTAGCGGGATCAGCCCAGATACCTGCTAGCACCTGAGTTTTCCCCCTCCGCCCAGCCCAGCCCACCCAAGTGCAGTATCGATCGATCACTGTCACTTACAAAACACTAAGCACACATAACTGCAGCGTTCGCAGAGTCAGGCCTGATCCCTGCGATCGCTAACAGTTTTTTTGTGGTAGCGTTTTGATTCAGTCGCTTCAGTCAGGAGCTTTTTTACCTGTGAATCTCAAAAAATAAAAAAAAATAAAATAGTTGTCGTTTTATTGTTCTCTCTCTAACTCTATTCTCTCTCTATTGTTGCTCTTTTTTTTCTCCATTCTATTCTGCAATGTTTTATTATGTTTTATCATGTTTTATCATGCTTGCTTTTCAGGTATGTATTTTGTTTACTGTGTTTTAGTGTTACGCATTTTTTTGTTTTCAGGTGCGCCATTCAGTTGCAACGCGGATTTATTTATCTTGACAGCAACAGCGTTTGCTCCCACGATACATAAAGACGCGACTCCAACACTGTAGGAGGTTATTTCACCACCACAGTTAAAAAAAAGTGCATATATGCCGAAGCATGGGGGCAGCAGGGGGGGGGGGAGGAGCGATTGGCTCCTAATGCCACGTACATACGGTCGAAATTCCGACCGTGTGTACACGGCATAACTTTTGCGGGAGGATGCCCCCATGCATCGGCATATATAAATGGTGCATGTATGCCCATCATTAGAAGTGGGTGGGTGAAGGGAGGTATTCTAATGGTGGGCATACCCACCAATCAATCTCTTTTTTTCGTTCAGCCAAGAGGCTGCATGAAAAAAAAAAGATTACAATATATGGCCAGTATGTTGCTGGACTTTGAATGGTTATACCAGAATGATGCCTGCAGGTTTAGGTATCATCTTGGTATCATTCTTTTCAGCCAGTGATCGGCTTTCATGTAAAAGCAATTCTAGCGGGTAATTAGCCTCTAGACTGCTTTTACAAGCAGTGGGAGGGAATGTCCCCCCTCCCGGATATAAACCGCGCCATTGGGAAAGTGGGAAAGCATTTTATCACACCAATCTTGGTGTGGTCAGATGCTTTGAGGGCAGAGGAAAGATCTAGGGTCTAATAGACCCCAATTTTTTCAAAAAAAGAGTACCTGTCACTGCCTATTGCTATCATAGGGAATATTTACATTCCCTGAGATAACAATAAAAATCATAACAAAGAAAAAAAATGGAAGGAACAGTTTAAAAATAAAATAAAAAACCTAAATAAATAAAAAAAAAACAAAAAAAAAAAAAAAAAGCACCCCTGCCCCCACCCTTCTCTTGCGCAAAGGCGTACACAAGCGTTTGTCTGGCGTCATATGTAAACAGCAAATTGCACCATGCATGTGAGGTATCACCGCGAAGGTCAGATCGAGGGCAGTAATTTTAGCATTAGACCTCCTCCGTGAATCTAATGTGGTATCATGTAAAGGCTTTTAAAGGCTTTTAAAAATGTATGTAGTTATTCGCCACTGCGTGTTTGTGCGCAATTTTAAAGCATGTCGTGTTTGGTATCCATTTACTCGGCCTAAGATCATATTTTTTATTTCATCAAAATTTGAGCAATATAGTGTGTTTAGTGCATTAAAATAAAAAAAAAGTGTATTTTTTCACAAAAAAATGCGTTTGAAAAATCGCTGCGCAAAATACTGTGTGGAAAAAAAAAATGCAACACCCACCATTTTAATCTGTAGGGCCTTTGCTTTAACATTATATATAGTGTTTGGGGGTTCAACGTAATTTTCTTGCTAAAAAAAAATATGTTTTCATGTAAACAAAAAGTGTCAGAAAAGGGCTTTGTCTACAAGTGGTTAGAAGAGTGGGTGACGTGTGACATAGGCTTCTAAATGTTGTGCATAAAAAATGCCAGGACAGTTCAAAACCCCCCCAAATGACCCCATTTTGGAAAGTAGACACCCCAAGCTATTTGATGAGAGCAATGTTGAGTCCATTAAATATTTTTTTTTTTTGTCCCAAGAGATTGAATAATGAAAAAAAAAAATATATATATTTTTTTTTCAAAAAGTTGTCACTAAATGATATATTGCTCAAACATGTCATGGGCATATGTAGAAATACACCCCAATATACATTCTGTTGCTTCTCCTGAGTACGGGGATACCACATGTGTGGGACTTTTTGGGAGCCTAGCTGCGTACGGAACCCCAAAAACCAATCACCGCCTTCAGGCTTTCTAAGGGTGTAATTTTTTATTTCACTTCTCACTGCCAATCACAGTTTCGGAGGCCATGGAATGCCCAGATGGCATAAAACCCCCCAAATGACCCATTTTGAAAGTAGACACCCCAAGCTATTTGCTGAGAGGTATTGTGAGTATTTTGCAGATGTCGCTTTTTGTCACAAAGTTTTGTAAAATTAAAAAAAAAAAAAAAATTTTTTTTTTCTTTACTATCTACATTTTCAAAAACAAATGAGAGCTGTAAAATACTCACCATGCCTCTCACCAAATAGCTTGGGGTGTCTACTTTCCAAAATGGGGTCATTTGGGGGGTTTTTGTGCTATTTTGGCATTTTTAGGCCTTCGAAACTGTGATAGGTAGTGAGGAGTGAAATCAAAAATTTGCACCCTTAGAAATGCCTGAAGGCGGTGCTTGGGTTTCTTGGGGGGCCCCGTTTTTTTTTTTCAAAATTTTTCGCTCTTTTTTTATGTTTAAGCCAAAAAATATCAACAGATGCCAATCCAAACCCGCTCAAAGTGTGGGACAAAAAGGACAGCAAATCTCGTTTGACAAAATTTGCATGACGCGCAATTAACCAGTTTAAGTAGTGCACGCATGCGAATGAAAAAGACCTCTGGTCCTTATGGCTGGCCAAATTGGTCCAGGGGTGAAGTGTTAAAAGGGACACCCAAACAGTTCCCCATCATCGAAGTTAAGCAATTGATCTGCCCATCTCTTAGGCAATTCGTATAGAATGCAAATATGAGTATGTGAGTAGTTATCTCCTTATAATTCAGTATCTGGATCCCAAACTATTTAAGAGTGCGTGTGGATTGGCCGCATTGATTTATGAACTACAATTCATTTAGATAACAGAGAGGGAAAAGTGCTACCAAATTTTGTATATACTAAATAACGACGAGTACGAAAAGCGACAACCAATCATATAAGCAGAGGCTATTTTAACCACTAAAACAGTAAAATACAAAAGAAAAAAAATATTTTTTTTCAAAAACCACACACTCAGGAGAAGCAGCACAATAGTGTTTGTGGTGGTGCATTTTCCACATTTAAAACTATGGCATGTGTGAGCAATATATACTTTAGGACAAAAAACTTTTAAAAAAAGAAAAAAAAAAAAAATTACTTTTTATTTTGTCTTTATTCAATCACTTGGGACTAAAAAAAAAATATTCAATGGGCTCTACATGCCTCTCAGCAAATAGCTTGGGGTGTCTACTTTCCAAAATGGGGTCATTTTGGGGGGGTTTGTACTTCTCTGCCATTTTAGCACCTCAAGTAATGAAATAGGCAGTCATAAATTAAAAGCGGTGTAAATTCCAGAAAATGTACTCTAGTTTGTAGACGCTATAACTTTTGCGCAAACCAATAAATATACGCTTATTGGCATTTTTTTCTACTAAAGACATGTGGCTGAATACATTTTGGCCCAAATGTTTGACTAAAATTGAGTTTATTAGATTTTTTTTTTTATAACAAAAAGTAGAAATCTCTTTTTTTTTTCAAAATTTTCGCTCTTTTTCCGTTTATATCGCAAAAAAAAAAATCACAGAGGCAATCAATTACCATCAAAAGAAAGCTCTATTTGTGGGAAGAAAAGGACGCAAATTTCGTTTGGTTACAAAATTGCATGACCGCGCAATTACCAGTTAAAGTAGTGCAGTGCGAAATTGAAAAAAGACCTCTGGTCCTTTGGCTGCCAAAATGGTCCGGGGCTGAAGTGGTTAAAAAGGGACACCCACCCCATCCATGAATGTTGCATTGATCACCATCTCTTAAGGCATTGTTGCATAGAATGCAAAAGTGTGTGATAGTTTATCTCGTATAATTTATGTAGTTGCTCAGGTATCTGGATCCCCAAATATTTAAGAGTGCTGGGCCCATTGGAAAGAAAATGTATTGGCAAGAGTATCTTGAGTCCCTGCAGGAAGAGAAATATTTTAAGCAATGTGATTTGGCCGCATTGATTTTGAAACTACTTGGAGTACCAATTAGTTCTAATTTCTTTTAAAAGAGAGGGAAAGGCTACTAATGGGTTAGTTACTGTATATACTCGAGTATAAGCCGACCCAAATATAAGCAGAGGCACCTAATTTTACCACAAAAAAATGGGAAAACGTATTGACTCGAGTATAAGCATAGGGTGGGAAATGCAGCAGCTACTGGTAAATTACACAGGCGCACACACACACATGTACACAGGCACAAACATGTACACAGACACACACACACACACACACAACAACCCCCCCCCCCCCTTGTAGAACAGCCCTTTTGGGCACCCACCCCTGCCTTCTCCCATCCCTGCCAGACAGCCGGGCCCTTCTGCCCTGTGTGCTAAAAAACTTGGCTTATACACAAGTGTATATATGGTATATGAAGCAAAAGATTGTCCACGAACAGGCTAATTTTATATTGCTTCCCAGCAATAACCTGTGAACAAATACAACCCTTGGTTAGGTTGCTCAACTCCGCGCCACTAGTGGTTAAACTAAATTGATGATGAACTATGTTAATTAATAAAAAGCTGCTCCCTGTGGAAAACCGTGAATTGGTAATAATGGTGATGTAGTGTGTCAGGGGCGCTAACTAAATAGATAATAGCTATAAAAGTACTCTAATCATAAGTAATAGTGGAGAGTTACTAATCTAACCCTCTACACTTGTGTTATCTCTTAGGTGTAAACATGTGCAAATAATATAAAATAAATGCTCCTATATTCAGATCAGCTGGCTGCTGAATGATAGACAATGTTGCAAAGAAATAAAAAAAAAAACACAATAATTATCCAGGTGAATTCGGTATCACATGTCATGTGCCATACATAACAACCACCACATTCTCAATGACATGGGAAAAGTTCATCCAAGTGAAATCATGCCGGTGGAAAATGTATAATAACCAAACAAAAGAGAAAAAAGTTTTTCAAAAAACTAAGTTTGAAAAAACTTTAGAGTGTCCAGTGATGTGATCAAGGGATAAACCACAGGTTAAATTGCTTGTCTGTAGACTGAATGAAAAGACCTTCACCACTTTCTTCTATAAATCACCCAATGTGAATAGGTTAACTGGCTTCTTACCAGATGTATTGGACTTCTTTAATTAAAAAGAAAGTCAATCAGGCATTCACAGGTTAGTGCCTGTGACAATACAAGGCCAGGAGATGATAAAGACAATGAACAAAACACAAAACAAAAATTAAAACTAAAAAAACAAAACCAAAAACAAAAACAACAAAAACAAACACCCTAATAAACAAAAAACACAAAAAAATTACTAAAACAAAAAAAACTAAAAAATAAAATAACAACACAAAACCAAAAATAAACATAAATAAAACAATAACAAAAACAGACTCATTTCAATGGCTGGTACACACGATAAGAAAATCGGACAAAAAGTACTACTTTTTGGAGTGATCAACTGATAATCTAATAGTACACTGCTTTTGAGAGCTGATCATGAAAGTTCATGAGAAAATACCTGTACAGTGGAGGTAAGTATGACATGTTTGAATTTAAAAAAAAAAAAAAAAAAAAAAAAAAGGATCCTTTACAATCACTTTAATACCGGGGGTAAGCCTATTTGTTACAATGTTGCTTTCAGGAATGTCCAGTCCAAACGATCAAACTCTCTTTCTGCGTCTAATGAAAGAAGATCGAGAGGGACCTTCTGTGACTGACTGTATGAGATAAGAGATAATATTTTAATAGTGCTGTCCCTTGTTTCCCGGGTAGGGACAAACCCCACCTGATCTAAACTAATGATAGAGGGGATAACCGACTGAAGTCTAACTGCTCTAATTTTTGCATAAATTTTAAGATCGACATTAAAGAGATTGGATGATAGCTTGAACATTCAGTGAGATCTTTCTGGTCTTTATGGATAAGGATAATGTGGGCTTCCTGGGATTGACCAGGGAAGGGGCATGAGTCAGAAATCTAGTTAAATGTCTAGTATAGGGCTAGAACATCCCTTAAAGTTGTTTGTAGAAAACGGTTGTGAAACCATCAGGGCCTGGACTATTGCCCGATGGGAGTGCCTTAATGGTTTGATAAATTTCCTCTATAGTGAAGGGAGGACTCAATAAATCAGCAGCACCCTGGTCTAGCCTTGGAAGAGCTGTATTCCAGATGTATTGCGCAATCCTTTCACGTCCCTGTGTGTACAGAAGTTGTATTCTGTCCTACGAGAATTTTTGTAACTTTAGTAACCAATTGATTTTCAATATGAGACAAGCATGCAAAAGAATCGGACGACCATTTGTCCAATATTCTTATGGATCACACGGTCGGAATTTCCGACGGGAAATGTTCGATGGGAGCCTGTTGTCGGAAATTCCGACCGTTTGTAGGCTCCATCGGACACTTTCCGTCGGAATTTCCAACAAACAAAATTTGAGATCCGGATTTCAAATTTTCCGACAACAAAATCCATTGTCGTAAATTCCGATCGTGTGTACACAATTTCCGACGCACAAAGTTCCACGCATGCTCGGAATCAAGCAGAAGAGCTGCACTGGCTATTGAACTTAATTTTTCTCGGCTCGTCGTACGTGTTGTATGTGACCGCGTTCTTGGCGATCGGAGTTTCCGACAAGATTTGTGTGACCGTGTGTATGCAAGACAAGTTTGAGCCAACATCCGTCGGGGGGGAAAAAGAACATGTATTTTGTTGTCGGAATGTGCAATCCTGTGTGTGTGTGTGTGTGTGTGTGTGTGTGTGTGTGTGTGTGTGTGTGTGTGTGTGTACGAACAAGGCTTAGAGCGGAGCTGCACCCGCACAAAAAATATTAAAAGTCAGCAGCTACAAATAGTGCAGCTGCTGACTTTTAATAAATGGACACTTACCTGTTCCTGGTTCCAGCGGTGTAGGCAGAATGTGACGAGAGACCGCTCATCTCTCGCTGCCCCGCCGCCATCCTCTGTCAGGGAATCAGGAAGTGAAGACGCAACGTCTTCACTGCACGGTTCCCTACTGCGCATGCGCTAGTCGCGCTGCGTGCCTCTTTTGGTCCCCGCTGTGTCCTGGGAACTGTGTTTCCCAAGACACAACGAGGCAGCTCCGGATAGGGGTGGGGCAGCTATACGGAAGTGGGTGCAGATACCTGTATTATACAGGTATCTGCACCCCCCTCCCCCCCCTGAAAGGTGCCAATTGTGGCACCGGAGGGGGGAGGAATCCGATAAGCGGAAGTTCCACTTTACGGTGGAACTCCGCTTTAAGGCTATCATTTTACAGGCCGCAAATGGGGATCCAATTATGGCAAGTGATGTGCAATCAGGGAAAAAAAGTCTAAATATCCCAAGATACGTGTTTGGGCATCAGCTACCAGTTTTGCACCAAGGGTTCCATTGGGAGTCAAAATGTCACCCTCCCAATAGCTCTAAAGCTTGGGGCAACACCACGATTGATTGATTGGGGCTCTTTCACACAGGCGGCCAGAGAAAAATAGAACATTTTGTGCTATGAGCAGAAAATAAATATACGCAATACCGTAATTGCAGGCAATAGCCACATATAGCTCTCAGAATACTGTAGTGACCAGCAGAGGAGAGATCCTGAAGAGGGCATTTCATTTAATGGTGTGTGTGGGTTTTTTTTTTCTCCCTTTCTATTAATATTTATGCTTTTCAAGATTGTCAGACTAGCTTTTGTTTCAACATTTAGCAGTGACTGACAGCAGACATTTACTAGAAATCTAATTCTATCAAGCATTTCGTGTTTATCCTGTCCTTTACATAGCTGAGGGAAACCTGTTGGGGAGTGTCTGCATTGTCTTCATTTCAGGTATTTTGTTTCATTGTAGCCCGGTAACGTGTCATGTAGAAGTGACACTCCCTCAGCTATTTTTTGAAGCGCTCTCTAGCCATTTGACACATCACATCTAGGTGACTATCTGATTATACTCTGCATTCTGTTTGCCCTTGGCTTCCTTTCAGACTACACAGTGCTGAAGAGAATTTGTTGAAAACCAGAGATGCTACATGACATTTATTGTGGTGTGTGTTTTTTTTTTATTTCTTACTGAATCTGTTACATCTCTTTGAGAATTACATGTTTATTCTCCAAAAGCTTGTTCTAGAGGCTTAACCAGGATTTGCTGAGCACTTTACCAATATTCTTTGGCATTCCCACACCCCTTTACGGGCATGTCAAGGCTACGTAAAATTGCCTTATTTTCTACTTCCTAGAAAGATAAAAGTGACTAATAAAAACGAGCCAAACAGTATGCTGGCATTAGATGTTGTTTAATATAATAACTTACAAAATACCTGATGTTTACTTATGAGCGATTTTATACAATTTTCAGATAATTTAAAGGTAAATAATTGTGTATTTTATGTGAAATTGATATTTGAAGGTCGTTTTACAATAATTTATGTGACTGCAAAATCTTTGCATAATCCTATGTAAAATACTGAGATTTCTCTTCTGCCCATTATAAAATGCAGAACATCCTGTGAAAACCTTTCCGGGTAAGCAACCTATCCTGTGCAGTGGTTTAAACTAAATTATAGTGGTTCTTTGTTTGATGTAGACCATCAGACATGTCTGATCGCAGCAGGTTGTGACACATCTATCTGTTGTTGTAGCTGGGCGGTCTTTTACTGTGTAAGGCTAGCCATACATATATAAATTCCTCCATCCATGCTAAACAGTGTAGATGAAGGAAGCTTCCCTGCTGGCCACCCAAACAGCAACTGCATCTAGTTGGATGCAATCCTCATTTGGCTGACAATATTCCACCTGGCTCCTTCAACAAAAGTAGATTGAACATTTTACTTTTGTTGAAATTGGCTGACAGAACCATCCATGGCACTAAATTTAGCTGATTCGGCAGCAGGGTGGATTTGATTTAAATTAAGTCGCTTTTAAATCGCTCGTAAAACGGCTTGATTTAAATCAACTCTATTTAAATCATAATTTTTAAAGAGTAACTGGTATCTGTGTCCCGCAGCGGCTCATCCTCTGACCTACTGTTGACTCACCGACAGTCCCATTCACTTTAATGGGATGGCTGGTGATGGGGCAGTGACACAACAAGGGGAGGGAAGTGGCGCAGCAGGTGAGTGGATGCCCGCTAACAGGCGCTGCCATGATGGATGTGAAATGACAAGTGCTGTTTAAATGTAAGACTTTATTCTTGCTGGTAGTTAGAATATTTAATATTTGCAAACAAAATTAAGGTTTCCGATTTAGAATATTAAGCTGTCAGGTTAGTAAAATGGCGATATCAAAACCGATTCAATCATACAGTTTGTAGTGTACATAGATTTGCAAAACAATGGGGTAAAGGAATATTCCTGAACTTTGTTTTATCTCATGGTTACTGTGAAATTGTGTGAATGCATCAACGCAGTGCATGTTATCTCAGTGTGCAGAGCTTGGATTAATTTCACGAGTTTACCACATACCATCATGTGTGTAAACATCCTATGAGAGCTTCTAGGCCCCTCCCTTATTATATCTTTGAGCCAATTAGTTTATGCACAGCGAGATGGAAGACCTGCTATCATTGCCCGTTCAGTGCTGTTCACATTCACAAATAACAACGCTGCCATGATGGGTGTGAAATGACAGATGCTGTTTAAATGTAAGACTTTATAATTTCACGAGTTTACCAAAAATTTAAATATTGCAGAATATACACTAAATATAGATCTATATCTCTATCACACACACCACTAGCACTGCAACAAGTATGCATGCAGATGCATGAGTTTTTTTTTTTTTTTTTATGTGCCAATGTAGTAGTAATATTTTATAAATTATGCTTTTTTTTTTTTTTTTTTTTATATGCTGCTATCTATAATGGCATCCTGGATGCACCAGAGAACATAGGTTTACCTATCCCATAGGTGTTTCTTTGTTTGTGTGTGTGTGTGTGTGTGTGCGCTACTTGACATTTGTTGCAATTTTTTTTTTTTTTTTACTTTGCTGCATTGAGGGGCCAATGGACGCGGCCAGGCATTGTAAAATCTTGGATGAGAACCTTCTTCCCTCAGCCAGAACACTGAAGATGGGTCTTCCAGCATGACAATGACCCAAAAAATACCGCAGAGGCAACAAAGGAGTGGCTCAAGAAGAAGCACATTAAGGTCATGGAGTGGCCTAGTCAGTCTACAGACCTTAATCCTATAGAAAATTTATAGAGGGAGCTTAAACTTTGAGCTGCCAAGAGACAGTCAAGCCTTAAAGATTTAGAGAAGATCTGTAAAGAAGAGTGGACCAAAATCACTCACGAGATGTGTGCAAACCTGGTGACTAACTACAAGAAGCATCTTACCTCTGTGCTTGCCAACAAGGGTTTCTCCACCAAGTACTAAGTCATGTTTTGCTTGGGGATCAAATACTTATTTTACTCACTGAACTGCAACTCAGATTTATAACATTTTGTATCATGCGTTTTTTCAGGATTTTTGGTTGATATTCTGTCTCTATGTTAAAAGTGCAGCGCTAGGGCAAAAAGTGCAATTCATACGAATCGTACAACACATGTGCATATATCCAAATATGAAAAAGAAATGGGGGGTCCCCTAAGGGTTTGGACTTTTAAGGCATGCTAAATGTATGACCCCAGATAGAACATAAGATTGTATATAGTAGAAAATTGTTTATTACAAAAATTATATATAAAAAAGGAAATTTTGACAATGTTACAATAAAAAAAACTTTTGAAATATTTGAACAATACTGGATTTGGAAAATACAATATATTATATAGATATGTATTGTAGGCGTTGACTCACACCTGACGCGTTTCGGAGGTTTTTAAAAAACTTTTCTCCTTCTTCAGAGGTAGGAGCGCAACAATCCTAATATCTAAGAGATATTATAATAGAACAATTTGTCAAAAGGTGAACCTTAATATATATGAGAATGTTTACAAAATGAAAAAAAGTTTATGCATATATATACACACATAGGCGAAATAGATTCACATACCGTTTTCAAGAATATTCCAATATGATTAAAAACAATGGCTGGGAGGAGGAGCTTCTTAGTCAGGACTTTCTTAGATGGTATGATTTAGTCGGAGATTTATATCCATGTACTGGATTTGATGGCTCACTGGGATTGTATCATGTGTCCCAGGTGGCTGAAGTCCCTGGACTGTTTGTCCTGGCGTGATAGCGATGAGGGGCGTCTGTGAAACACACTGGGGTCGGGTATGGAGGCCCTGATAAATCAAAATGTTTAAGTATTTGTACATGAAGGGTTAAATGAGTGTAAAGTAAGACAGTATATCCAAATATGGTATAATAAAGTGCAATTGTGCAATAAATAATACAATGTGAAATGAAATAAATCATAACATATGTGCAATATAATAACATAAAGGGCAAAATCTTGCAAACAAAGGAATAAAAAGGGAAAAGTTCATATGCAACTGATTTTCATCTGAAGAGGGGTGTGTTGGAAATGATGATTAAATGCTTGGCAGCATGATACCCATCCCCACAGATGATATAAAGGCTTACCAGAAAGCCAGTGCCCCCCCCCCCCCCCCTTTATTCAGGGAGGTCACAAAGAACTTTGTTGTATCTGTGATCAAACAATGATGACGCCATTTATGACAAAACGATTGTCAGGACAGATGTGTACACACGCTACTGCGCATGCGTGATCGCTGTCTGGGTTTTAAGGAAGTGTTTGAATTGCTTGGATTGAGACATGCTCTGTTTGAACTTTTGCCATCTTGTGTATATGCAATGCTGCTAATTGCAAAGAAGACAATATTGCACTATGTGGAGTCTCTTTTGTCTCTCCTTTATACTCCCGGCTCTGAGGCTTTTCTAAAACTCCATGCCTTGATCAGCTGTGGAATTCCTGGTGTATATCTTCTGAGGCTACTGGGGACATCTTTTCTGTGGCTCACCGATCCAACAAAGCGCTTTGTTACCTCCCTAAATAAGGGGGGCGCTGGTTTTCTGGTATGCCTTTATTTTATCTGTGGTAATGGGTATCACGCTGCCAAGCATTTGATCATCATCATTTCCAACATACCCCCTCTTCATGGGACTTCTGATGAAAATCAGCTGCATATGATCATTTCTCTTCTTATTCCTTTGTTTGTATGATTTTGCACTTGTGTCATTATATTGCACATATGTTATGATTTATTTAATTTCACATTGTACTAATTATTGCACAATTGCACTTTATTATAGCATATTTGGATATATGCACATCACATGTGTTGTATGAATAGCACTTTTTTGCCCTAGCGCTCAACTTTTATTTAACAATTTTTTTCCGTGCCTGATATCTGGTTATAGTGCTCAGCTGTTGGCTATTTTATGTACTAAGCACGGATATCTCTTTACATTTATTCTGTCTCTATGATTTAAAATACACCTATGATAAAAAATTATAGACCCTTCATTTCTTTGTAAGTGGGCAAACTTACAAAATCTGCAGGGACTATTTATAATAGTAATTGCGGTGATCAGTGACTTATTGTGGGACTGTGATAGTACGGCAGGCAATCTGACACTAAGAAGTGACTAACCGACACTGACATCACCAGTGACACTAAAGCCACACGGGCCTAAAAAAAAAAACTACCAACATTCGGCCTGTGTGTATGTCAGTCTGTCCCACAGAAGCCGGCCGTGCATGCTGGAAAACCAGCAGGGTTGGAAAACCCAGCGGGTTGCATGGAAAAAAAACCTGTTCGTGTGTACCTGGCTTAATACAGTTCTATACAATACTCTGTCACGGTACTAATGACAATGGTTGGATAGAGGTTAACATATCAGGGTAATCGAGGGGTTAAGTGTGTGCCTAACAAATGTTAGTGTGTATTATGTTCTACTTTTTTACTAAAAATCTATTTGTTCCTTCTCCCTACTTTGAA
The DNA here is from genome assembly GCA_028564925.1 of Lithobates sylvaticus. Classification (NCBI taxonomy): domain Eukaryota; kingdom Metazoa; phylum Chordata; class Amphibia; order Anura; family Ranidae; genus Lithobates; species Lithobates sylvaticus. The sequence continues at coordinate 120,871,129 of CM053027.1, read as the reverse complement.
GGGAGAAAAAACAAAGCGATTGTTCCCTCTGTACAGAGCCCTGTGTTTGTCAACACAAACTACCACAGTTTTTTTTCTATAGGTGTCTGCTTTCAGAAAATATATCATGTTTTATAAAATCTTCAGGCCTAAAAATTTATTTTTGTAAAATGTGTACAAAAACATCTGACAATGAAAGGGTTAACCACTTGCTTACTGGGCACTTAAACCCCCTCCCTGCCCAGGCCAATTTTCAGCTTTCATTGCGGTCACTCTTTGAATGACAATTGTGCGTTCGTGCTACACTGTACCCAAATGAAATTTTTATCTTTTTTTTTTTTCACACAAATGAAGCCTTTATTTGGTGGTATTTAATCACTACTTGGGTTTTTATTTGTTGCTAAACAATCCAAAAAAAGAACGAAATTTTTTTAAAACAAAAAACGTTTTCATTTGTTTGTTATAAAATTTTGCAAATAGGTAATTTTCAATCTATCATTGATATGCACTGATCAGGAGGCACTAATGAGGCTGCACAGAAAGGTGGCACTGATGAGGCGGCACTGGTAGGTGACACTGATGGGCAGTACTGATAGGTGGCACTGATGAGGCGGCAGTGGCTCTCCGTGTGTGGGACTGATGTCCCGTTTACACAAGTCAGTAATTGGAGGGAAAAAAAGCTGCTTAGCGGATTGTTTACATCGCATGATCAGCTGTCATTGGCTGACAGCTGATTACGTGGTAAGGGGCTGGGATCTGTGATCAGCCAAGTTTTATTTACTCGCTGATCACAGACTGCGCCGCCCGTGCCCCGTAGTGGGCACGCAGGCAGTGCATGCTCGGGAGGACGTACATGGACGCCCTGCTGGCAATTTAGGCCTGCGCTGTAGCTGTCTTTTAGCTATTGCGCGAAGGGGTTAAATTACAAAAGCCCTTTTTTTTTTTTTGATGAAATATACTTTTGCTGGTCAGGAATTTATTAATGTAGACTTGTAAAGTTAAGCTGGCCATACACTGTTCAAACTTTGCCAAGTTCTTAAAGCGCTGGCTGAAATTTGATTAGTGGGTGGCCCTGTTGTCCCCCTCCAGCCAATATCTTTTGATTAAAATATCTTTTGATTGAAATATCAAAGGATCCAGGCAGAACATTTTTGGTCGAACAGCAGCTGCATCCAATCAAATGCAGTCGCTGTTTAGGTATTTTGACGTGCGTCTGTCATCAGAATGCAGTATTCAGAATACAATTGTTGTTTTGTATAGCATGGATGGAAGCTGAATGATAAAATCTGTGCATGTATGGCCAGACTTGCTGGGAGGTCCACTTGAGCGAGTACTAATCCGTTTCATCATTTCCCAAGGAGCTTCCATTCTTCCATACAAAATATACTTGGGTGGGTGATGATTAAGTTACCAGTATGATTAGGGGAGGAAATTGAAGCATCCATACAAACCAAGTGCAGAATCCTAGGTGTAGTTTGAGCACAGGAACCCTGCTTTTTTCCTTCTAGGAAAGTAGGAAATTTATGGTGCACTGAAACCTAAAATTCTGGAGGAAACCGAAAATTCAGGATGCACTTAACCTAAATGGATCTTTAAAAAAAAACAAAAAAAAAACATATATATATATATATAATATATATATATATATATATATATATATATATATATATATATATATATATATATATATATATATATATATATATATATATATATATAATTGTATTATATAAAAAAAAAAAAGCTCTAAAAAAAATGCATTCCTTTTTTAAATTTTATGTATGTCTTCACACTGGTCTTCTTTCTTTTTCTCCACGCCAATAACCCTATTTTCGGCGACCAATCTATTGGTGCATCCCTATAGGAAATATGTTGGCTGCCATTGCTGACCTGATTCTGGTAGTTGCCCAGCTATCATGTTGGTCCAGTAGCTTCTACATTCAAAATCTATGACCAGGCAAACCTTTTCAGCAGGATGCAAGCAATGGCATCCTGCATATTTATTTATTTTTAGTTCAGGTCTCGTATAATCAGCATATGAAACATGATTGTCCTTTTTGGTTCATAAATTATCTTTTTTTTTTTTATGGCTAATACTGCTGTTGCATACTAGTTGCTTTGTGTACCTGCTATAAAAAAAACTGAAGTGGTGTAAATACACGATTAAAGAGAGATAAGATAAGCTTCTCGGTGGACATACATGAACTCTAATCTCATTGAAATCCAATTGCTTTTGCAGTTTTCAGTCTATTCACCTGGCAGCTTAGTGCTTTGAACATCAAAGAAAGAATAAACTTGCACCCTATATTTATGAATAGTTTGAACTTTTCAGGTAGAAAATCTTTTCAGCTGGACTCGAACTGCTGTCTTTTATTTTTCAAAAGCAGAACAGGAATTGTCACAAGATTTGCTTCTTTATTTTTCTCTAATTGTCTTTCAGGACAGTATCTGAGAAAACATAGCTCCTCCTGCAATTTCTAGGAAACAATGCTGCATCCATCTTTTAAAAAAGAGGCATCTCTTCACATATACTCTGTTTTTAGTGTTTTCAGAAACCATGTGGGAGCTGCGCTCTTTCAGGTCCTGTCCTGGGACTCCCTTACTTTATTCAGTGTGTTTCAGGCTGGCCCCCAATGCTCCAGTTTCAAGCCCGATGGTACTCCAGGTACCCACAAAAGGGGGGGGGGGGGGTTGCAAACAAGCGAAACATCCCCTTTTGGGTGAAATTCAGCTTTAAGTACAATCTGCATTCAGGACATTCTGATGGAGTTATGCCACTTTTGTCAGCGGGCAGCCCCATTACTCACGTTTTTATACCAGTATTAAACTCAAGGGCTTGTCCAAACAGGAGAAAGCAGAGATAGGATAGGTAGATACATAGAGGAGAAATAGCAAAAAATAAAAAGGGGGGTGGGGGGTGAATATGCGATGATCCCGGTCGCCCCTCTGTTGGTGCACAGAGGAAGCTCTGTAGATCCAAAATCATAGGAATGCTACCATTGGGAGGCAAGAGTGGTCTAGTCTTTGTAAATAAGAGTAAGGAGTCCAAATTTTCCAATATTTCTCATCTTAAACTTGCAGCGCCATAGTAGGATTCTCAATTTCCTGGACCTCAGTTATCCTGGATAACAAATGTGATCCGGTTGGTGGGGTGGAACTTTTCCATAATGCTGCGATACACGCTCTTGCAGAAGTTAAAAGGTGTTTTAAGAGTGAGTTTGTTTATATATATTTTTTTTTTGATAGAGAGTGGGATATCGTGTAGGAAAAATGCTGCCGGGTTTCCCTCAGACACATCTGTAATAGTTTTGATCGTTTGAGTCGCCAACCTCCAGAAGTCCTTTACTTTCAGATAGTCATAAAAAAGGTGAAGAAGGGTCCCCTTAGACTCCGAAAAGCGCCAGCAGGTATTTGATTAATGAGGGGAACAGTTCTGTAGTTCTGTACCATCTTGTGAGGAGTTTATAACCTCTTTAGTGATACCTACTCACCAGGAATGCCTTCTCTCCTCTATGCTTGAGGAGAACCTCTACTGCCAGGCTGCTCCTGCCCTGGTGTTTCCCTATGCATAGAAGCAACCTCTGCAGGATGTACTTCCCAATTGTCATTTTCTTAAGGGGCAGATTTATTTATTCCCCCCCAATCAGCATTTTTGGAATGTACCTCCAATGGTGGAACATGTGTAACATGTCTAGGGTTAAAGTGTTGTCTGATTGGATGAGGTAGAATGCATAATGTCACTGCCCTGCCTCTCTATCTTGTTCATTGAGAAAATACAAAGTGTTCTGTAATGCCCAGGCAGAGCAAGTGAAGACCTGTGTTTATTAAGCAGCAGGGCAGCCGTTGGTGCAGTACCAGGAAGCCAGCAGCAATCACTATACAACCCCAATCCCCAAAAAGTTGGGACACTGTAAAATCAGGGTAGGCCTTCCATATTTCAGCAGGACAATGCTAAACTGCATACTGCATCTATGAACATCGTGGCTTCGTAGTAGAAGCGGCTGGGTGCTCAACTGTCCTGCCTGCTGCAGTCTAGACTTTTCACCAACTAAAATATATTTGATGCATCTTGAAAAGAAAAATACTTCAAAGACCCAGGGCTGTTGAGCAGTTGGGGTCCTATACCAGGCAGGAATGGGACAACAACTCCAGCAAATGGTCTCCTCAGTTCCCAGACATTTCCAGTGTTATAGGAAGAGGGGATGCTACACCGTGGTAAGCATGGCTCCGTCCCAACTTTTTTTTTGAGATGTTTGCTGCCATTCATTTAAAATGTTACCTTATTTTTTTGATATGATACATTTTCTCAGTTGAAACATTTGATATGTGTTGTTTTCTATTTTCTAGTGTGAATAAAATCCTGGGTTTTTGAGAACTGCAAATCCTTGCATTCAGTTTTTTAATGTAGATTTTATACAGCAGACAAACTTTTTTGGAATTGGGGTTGTACACTGTGGTAAACATGGCCCTGTCCCTACTTTTTTGAGATGTGTTGATTTCAAAAAATCCTTCTTCTTTTTATTTTTTTTTTTTTGATGGTACATTGGCCTTTTTTCAATTTTTTTTTTTTTTTTTTTTTTTTTTTTTTTAACATTTTAATATGTTTTCTATTGTGATTACAATATACGTTTTTTAAGATTTGTAAATCCTTGCATTTTGTCTTTATGAAGCTTTTAGACCTTTTTTTTGGAATTGGGGTTGTAGTAGCGGTACCTATTACAGTGTGTTCCACCTTCCACAGGGATCAACTAGGTGTGACACGTGCATACTTATATTCGTCAAAGCTGGACCAATGTAGGCATGTAAAAATGGCCATACCTGTGCCCAGACTATGGCCATTAAAGCTGAATGCTAGGATGAAACAAAACATTCTCCCCAAGTGAATATTTTACAACTTCTAACTATTTAAAATAAAACAATCCTGTTTAGCAGAAATGTTACCAATGTCCTGGGGCTCCCATTGATGTAATTCAGCTACGACCGGCACCCAGGGAGGTAATATTGAAGCAGATACATTGCATTCATTCTCTGTGTGCTACCACTATGAGAAACTACAATTCCCAGCATGAAATGGGAATTGTAGTTTAGAATGGGTGGGTATGTTGTGATGTACTAGTCAAACAGTGATACCGGGTAATAATTTACCCAGTCTGACAATTGCAGGCATCAGTGGCTGCGGTAATAGCAGGGGTATTAGTCACTGGTTTTAAATGACGAAGGGATTGGTTACAATGCACCATCTAATATGTATCAAAGCAAACAAACCTCTCACCCCTGAAAACGGAGGGTGAAAGAAAAGCGGATAGACTAAAATATTTTGTTACCATTTTTTATTAACAAACCTCAGTCTAAAATGCATACATGTATTGCAATTAAAATACAAAAAAAAATTGTTTCCTGAGAGAAAATTGCACCAATGGCGTAAACATGCATAGGTTGTATCAGGTTCCCCTCATTAACCTTGTGACTGCCTGCTACGTATTTCGCTAGAACAAAGCCCGCTTCTTCAGGAGGGCTTCAAGCTTCAATTCTCTAAAAAATGAATTTCACATGTAAGTATACAGCAAAATATGCATAGTCCATACAATACAGTATATGTACAGTCAAAAACCTCAACATACAAATCAGACTTTATTCGCTAGAGTAGCAGATTGTAGCAGGGGTTAAGCACAGAGACCCTCAACTGAGAGAAAAGAGAATGGTAGGAGGATACGATGTTATAATCCTCAAATTTCAACTCCCATATACATCTGCTTTCTTAATATTCCAATACTAGTGAAATCCATACCCATGTTAGGGGTCATATATGGTGTCCATACACATGGGGGGGCAGTTGTTTACCAGTTGGTAGTCAAGTTCAGTATAAACTCTTAATGACAAGATTGTAGATTTGTTTAGCAAACCATCCTACAAAAACTGGGGGCAGTACTGTTTAAGGAGGTCGTACTCAACACATGCGCGCAAAATGCTTCCACATGTAAAAATCTTACCCACCAATGTAATCAGGACATATACACTCTCTTCATTGAGTAAGGAAGTTTTCTCAAATGTTTCAATCAAAATATAAAATTTTTTTTTTTTTTTAAAAGTCAGCAGCTAAAAAAAAGGTAGCTGCTGACTTTTAATAAGTACACCTTACCCTCCCAGGGCGCCCATGATGTCGGTCATGGAGGCCGAGATGTCCCTCGGCGCTCCGGTCCCAGCGCCGCCATCCTCAGTAAGGGAAACGGGCAGCGATCGCTGCCCGTTTCCTACTGCGCATGCGCGAGTCGTCGCGCGGCCTACTGTGCATGCGCAAGTCGTCGCGCAACGCTTTGTGAATGGGGAACGCGATGTGTTGTGGGACACAGTTCCCATAACACACCGCGCCCCAGTCACTAGAAGACGGCGCTCGGAGCAGAAGAGAGAACAGCGCCGCGGAACAGGAAGAGGCAGATTAGGATGATCTGCCTAGCAACAGCCATTTCTGGTAAGTAAAAAAAAAAAATACAAATTTCTAAATTTTTTTTTATTAACATTTTTTTTTAAATTTTTTTTTTTTTTTTTTTATTTTTTTTATTTTCTTTTTTTTTTTTTTTTTTTTTTCAGGGTGGCCCTCCCACTTTAATTTACATTCCGAGTCCATCTGGAAAAGTATACAATATGGTAGAGCAACTCGCCATCTGAATTTCTCCAATCCATACCCGATCATACAAGACTTGCAATCATTATAAATATCACAACCAAGTAGACCTACACCCCCCTCCCCCCCCTCCATCCATCTCGATTACATATGTCTCCATGTATACGCATTCATTCCCAATGCACATGATGATGCTCCTCCATAACCTGACATAAAACTCTAATATGAAGCAAAACCACAATATCACATCCACTCACCACGACTCTACAAACCACACAACCCCACAAACACACCCCAGATGCTTGCATTCTAATGCATGTGGAAGATGTTGTGGTGTTGCGATGTGGGTGCTGATGTGTAGGTGGTTGTGAACTTTAAACTATTAACCTATTTATTTTTATTTTTTTGGGATGGCAGGCTGCCCAGATCTGCTCTCGTAGAAAACCAAGATTACAGTTCCTGTGTTATGTCGCTTTCACATGTGCTGCAGGGCAGGGACCCAGACTTGGCAGCAAGGTGAATTTTATGCACGGGGAAAGCCTTGTGCACGGGAGTATAAATAATTAGAAGCCATGTGCAGGTATGTTTCAGTGTGCATGTTAAAGCTTCATTTTCAGCTCTGTTGTGCAGTGTCTTTTTTTTTATTATTTATTTATTTATTTTTTTTTTATTTCATATTAGTTGTAGGCAGGTGCACTCTGCAAGGAAAGTCTGGCAGTGGTTGTAAACTCTTACATTTACCCAGTGAGGTGACAATAAGACCACTTTCACACTGAGGCGCTTTTCAGGCGCTTTCACGCTAAAAACAGCGCCTAAAAAGCTCACGAAAACTTATTTCCATTAAAATTAATGAATGCTTTCACACTGGGGCAGTGTGCTGGCAGGGCTGTGAAAAACTCCCCTCCCCATTGAAATGAATGGAAAGCTCTTCAAAAGCGCCTGAAAAGCTCTTCAAAAGCGCTCAGTGTTTTTACTGGCAGTTTAGAAGCGCTTCAGTGTGAAAGTGGCCTAAGAGATTAAACAAATCCTCCAACATCAGTTGTACCTGTTTATCTGCAGTCTTCTCTACTCTACACCTGTTAAAAGTGCTGAATTTAAAAGCTTGTCTGAGAGTTCAAAAACGAGGTGGAGAGCTAAAGTTACACTCTGCACAGCTCCGTGAGGAGAACTCTGAGAGCTGATTGGAGGGAAGAGACACGCCTTCCCTCACACAGGGAGCTGATACAAGGATTAAGGAGCAGCACTATCTAAGTGCAGCAATATTTAAACCATTTATTGTGGATACAAAATTTAAGCACTTTTAAGCGATTTAATTTGGATTTTAACCACTTGACCACTGGCCACTTATACCCCCTTTCTAACCAGGCCAATTTTCAGCTTTCAGCACTCTCTCACATTGTGAATAACAATTAGTCATGCAACACTGTACCCATATGGATTTTGTGTCCCTTTTTTCACACAAATAGAGCTTTCTTTTGGTGGTATTTTATTACCACTGGGTTTTTTTTATTTTTTGTGCTATAATTAAAAAAAAAAAAAAAAAAAAAAATGCATTTTTTTTTTTCTTTTTGGTTATAAAATTTTGCAAATGAGTAATTGTATCTTTATAAATGTTGGCCAAAATGTATACTGCTATATATCTTTGGTAAAAATAACCCAAATATATATTATTTGGACTTTGTTAAAGTTCTAGTGTCTACAAACTATGGTGGTAATCATTGAAAATTGATCACACCTGATGTACTGATGGTCTATCCAATTTCTTGACACTAAGGCCCCTTTCACACATGCGGACCGTTCGTCCGTTTTTTCATACGTCCGTTTACGGATGAAAACGGACATTAATGCTTGTCTATGGGATAGCGGACGTTAGCGGATGATCATCCGCTAACGTCCGTTAACATCCGTCTCCGTTAAGGTCCGTTTTTCTGAACGGAAGAAGACCCTATTTTGTGTTCCGTAAAAAAACGGAACGGACGAAAAACGGACGTTAGCGGACGATCCGTTCACATCCAATCCGCTGACATCCGTTTTTCATCAAAAAAATTCCCATAATTCATGAAAAACTGTTTTTTTAAAAAAACGGATTAAAAATGGACATAAACGGATAAAAAAACGGACATAAACGGATAAAAAACTGATGAAAAACGTACGTAATCGGATGAAAAACGGACGTAAACGGACGAAAAAAAACGGAAATGAAAATGGATGAAAACTGATGTTTACTGACAACAACTGATGATAAAAAAACTTGACTGAACTGATCTAATGTACGGTCCGCATGTGTGAAAGGGGCCTAACAAGCCAGGAAAGTACAAATACCCCCCAAATTACCCCTTTTTGGAAAGTAGACATTTGTAAGAGGCATGGTGAGTTTTTTTGAAGTTGTAATTTATTTTCCAAATTTTTACACATATAATTTCCTGATAACCTATCACACTTTTGAAGTCCCTGGAGCACCAGGACAATAAGAATGCCCACAAAATTAGTCTTTTGAACATGTATTTGAATTCTGCATTTCCCACACGGTCTTTGAAAATGTGGGGAAAAAAAATGAAACCGCTTTTTAATTTTTATTTTTTATTTTTTTTAAAGTTGTCCATATTTAAGATATTTCTAACACATAGCATGTACATAGAAACAATTTACACCCAAAATATATTCTGCTACTCTTCCTGAGTATGGTGATACCACATATGTGAGTCAGTCTCCCTCCCCTCTTAGCATGCTGTACAGATCGGTGTGTACAGCGTGTGAGGAGAGTGCTGAACCGGACATGCATCGTTTTTTTGACAAGTGATTGCTCCGTCATTGAACGCAATCACATGGTAAAGGGCCACTGTCATTGGCCCTTTACCCCGATTTGTGACACGCCGAGTCACGGACATTCCAGGGGGCTCTCGAGAAGCGTGATTCTGGGAGGATGTCCTTGTACACCCTCCCAGAATAAGCTGACCACGCTGTAGCAGTCATTCAGCTATGGCCCGGTCGGCAAGTGGTTAAGGGCTGTCATTTGGACTTTATTTTAATATTGCCCTTTTTTTTAACCCTTTCATGACTAAGCCTATTTCTGACATTTGGTGTTTACAAGTTAAAATCTGTATTTTTTGCTAGAAAATGACTTAGAACCCCCAAACGTGTATATGTATGTATGTATGTGTGTGTGTGTGTGTGTGTGTGTGTGTGTGTGTGTGTGTGTGTATATATATATATATATATATATATATATATATATATATATATATATATATATATATATATATAATTTTTTTTTAGCAGAGACTCTAGAGAATAAAACGGCGATTGTTGCAATATTTTATGTCACACAGTATTTGTGCAGCGGTGTTTTAAGCGCAACTTTTTTGGGAAAAAGATACTTTCATGAATTATAAAAAAACGAAACAGTAAAATTAGCCCAATTTTTTTGTATAATGTGAAAGATGATGTTACGCCGAGTAAATAGATACCAAACATGTCACGCACTCGTGGAATGGCGACAAACTACGGTACCTAAAAAATCTCCATAGGCGACGCTTTAAAAATGTTTTACCAGGTTAGAGTTATGGAGGAGGTCTAGTGCTAGAATTATTGCTCTCGCTCTGACGATCGCGGCGATACCTCACATATGTGATTTGAACACCGCTTACATATGCGGGCACGACTTCCGTATGCGTTTTCTTTGCTGCACGAGCTTATTTATTTTATTTAATTTTAGATAATTCAATTGTGTTTTTTGAAAAAAATAAAATAATTTGATCACTTTTTATTGCGGTCACAAGGAATGTAAACATCCCTTGTGACAGTAATAGGCGGTGACAGGTACTCTTTATGGAGGGATCGGGGGTCTAAAAGACCCCAAATCCCTCCTTTGCACTTCAAAATATTCAGATCACCGAAAACAGTGTATCTGAATACTGTGTACTTTTTTAAATTTGGCGCCATTGGCAGCCGAGTAAACAGGAAGTGACATCGCTTCCGTGCTTACATCAAGGAAACTGGAACCAAGCCTTAGTTCCAGTCCCTCACTAGCCGCCGGAAGTGGGGGATGTTCGATCGGGCCTCCCGATGGAACGGGAGGCCTGGTAAGAGCGGCGGGAGGGGGGGGGCGTCCTCTCCCGCTCCTCCCGTATAACAGCCGAGTGGCTTTTAGCCGCATCGGTTGTTATACCTGTAAAGCCGATCGCCGGCTCAAAACAACGGTACCGGGATGATGCCTGCAGCTGCGGGCATCATCCCGGTATAACCCCCGAAAGCCGAGTACGCATATCCGCATACGCTCGGCGGGAAGGGGTTAATAATATGGTTTTGACAAAACCCACACTTGCCTCCCCTGAGTATGCCAAATACCCCCTGGTTTTCAGGAACAAAGCCGAGGCTGTCAATTTGCTGGAGTTCCCTTTTCTGTCACCATTTTTCTCTTGGTGTCAGGAAAACTTGTCAGAAGAGATTTAGGCTGATAGCAGAGGAACAAAGCAGCAGACAGAAATGACACTTAGTGCTCTGGATTGAGACAAGTACACACTATAAAGGGATATGCTTTGTTCATAGCTTATGTCTGAGGTTTACAACCAGTTTAATTTGGAAGAGCCAATGTATTTTTGTCCTTTTTGGTTTCAGTTAGTTTTTGACTGTTGCTAGCCAAGCTGCATTTTATAAGGGCTGATTGCTGCGGGTACAGCAGAATTGTACTATGTAATCAATTATTTAAGAACAATGCAATGAAGTCACTCTTATGCCATTCATGCAGCACTAGCGTAGCTCATATTTCCACACAAAATCATTTATTTTTAGTGATCCATTTCCAGTAAAAGGTTCAAGTATACATTAACACTACTCCACCTCATTCTGGAAGTATCAGCAGATTTACTTCCCCTCTGTTTTTCCTGTTGCACATTCCTCATATAGAACCTGCATGGAAAAAAGTACTTGGATGGGGAAGAAATGTGCAGCTTTTGCGCCAAGCTTCTTGTGACCCATGAAATATAAGATGTTTAGACTAGATAAAATAGTGATGATTCTGTAAACTAGAAGTTTGCTTTTAAAGTCGGCTTATGAAATGGCCCATCCCTGTTGTGTAAACGTCCTTTTATCTTGTGCTGGATTCCAGGAGCTGTAACCTTCAGGAACCTACTCCACCTCCCCTGTTATCTATAGGGAGATGTTATGAAAGATGATGGTGTGTAGATTATCAACTCAGGGTTTTGCAGTGTGCAAACTGCTTATCTAACCACTGAGGTCAGTACAAGGGAGCCTTGAATGCTTGAAATATAGAAGATCTGTAATTGTATAAGATTATCTTTTATAGAGTGCATCTGCACTACACTGATATTCGAGCCTCCTGAGCCAGCCATTCAAATGTCAATTTTATTATCGTTTAGGGTAATATTACATTTATGAACTGTTTTTACAGTGCCTTGAAAAACGTATTCATATCCCTTGAAACTTTCCACATTTTGTCATGTTACAACCAAAAACATAAATGGATTTTATGTGATAGACCAACACAAAGTGGCACACAATTGTGAAGTGGAAGGAAAATGATAAATGGTTTTCAATTTTTTTACAAATATGTGAAAAGTGTGGCGTGCATTTGTATTCAGCCCCTTGACTCTGATACCCCTATCTAAAATATAGTGGTAGTGGAAGTCGCCTAATTAGTAAATAAGTCCACCTGTGTGTAATTTAATCTCTGTATAAATACAGCTTTTCTGTGAAGCCCTCAGAGGTTTGTAAGAGAACCTTAGTGAACAAACCGCATCATGAAGGCCAAGGAACACACCAGATAGGTTGGGGATAAAGTTGTGGAGAAGTTTTAAGCAGGGTTAGGTTATTTAAAAAAAAAAAAAAAATTCCCAAGCTTTAAACATCTTGCGACGCACTGTTCAATCCATCATCTGAAAATGGGAAAGAGTATGGCACAACTGCAAACCTACTAAGATATGGCCATCCACCTACTGACGGGCCAGGTAAGGAGAGCATTTATTTGAGAAGTAGCCAAGAGGCCCATAGTAACTCTGGAGGAGCTGCAGAGATTCACAGCTCAGGTGGGAGAATCTTGTGCACTCTACAAATCTGGGCTTTATGGAAGAGTGGCAAGAAGAAATCCATAAGAAGTCTCGTTTGCAGTTTGCGAGAAGCCATGTCTGGGACACAGCAAACATGTGGAAGAAAAAATTTAACTTTTTGGCCTAAAAGCAAAAGGCTATGTGTGATGGAAAACTAACACTGCACATCACCCTGAAGACACCATCCCCACTGTGAAACATGGTGGTGGCAGCATCATGTTGTCAGTATTCTCTTCTTCAGCGGGGACAGGGAAGCTGGTCAGAGTTGATGGGAAGGTGGATGGAGCCAAATACAGGGCAATCTTAGAAGAAAACCTGTTAGTCTGCAAAAGACTTGAGACTGGGGCCGAGGTTCACTTTCCAGCAGGGCAACAACCCTAAACCTACAACCAGAACTACAATGGAATGGTTTAGATCAAAGCATATTCATGTGTTAGAATGGCCCAGTCAAAGTCCATACCTAAATCCAATTTGAGAATCTGTGGCAAGATTTAAAAATTGCTGTTCGAAGACTCTCTCCATCCAATATGACAGAGCTTGCGCTACTTTGCAAAGAAGAATGGGCAAAAATTTCACTCCTAGATGTGCAAAGCTGGCAGAGACATACCCAAAAAGACTTGCAGCTGTAATTGCAGCGAAAGGTGGTTCTGCAAAGTACTGACTCAGGGGGGCTGAATACAAATGCACGCCACACTTGTCACATATTTATTTGTAAATCATTCTGAAAACCATTTATCATTTTCCTTCCACTTCACAATTATGTGCCATTTTGTGTTGGTCTATCACATAAAATCCCAATAAAATACATTTACATTTTTGGTTGTAACATGAAAAAATGTGGAAAATTTCAAGGAGTATAAATACTTTTTTTTCAAGGCACTGTATAATATATCACATATACTGTATCATTTTTTTTCTCCAAATGTAACATTTTGGTGAATGGGTAGGGGTAGTATGTACCTGATACCCATTCACATGGGGGGCGGGCCCGGGATCTGGGGGCCCCCAGATTCCGATAAGTCCCCCGCCCGCGGGCCCCCAACAACCAGCAGTCAGGGTTGTCGGGAAGAGGCCCTTGTCTCCATCAACATGGGGGCAAGGTGCTTTGGGGTGGGGGAGCGCAGAGCACCCCTGCCTCAAAGCACCCAAGTTGAGGGCATGCGGGCCTGGTATGGTTCGGGGCGGGTGCTAGCTCTTCCCCATCAATTTCCTGACCTGCCTGCTTGGATAAGGGTCTGGTATGGATTTAGGGGGGGGACCCCACGGCATTTATAAAATAAAAATTTGGCGTAGGGGGGGTCCCCTCCGAGTCCATATTAGACCCGAAGGGCCTGGTATGGACCTGGGGGGGCATGCTTTTAAAAAAAATTTGCGGCAACCCCGCTGACAGCTGATAACTCAACTCATCGGTTGTTGAGGAAGCGGTGGCCAAGTTTCCCGGCCCCTCCTTAGCAACCAGCTATATATAGTGTTTGAAGTTCAGTTAAGTCGCTTCGGTTTATTACAAAAAAAAAGTCAGATATGAAAACGGATGTGAAAATTGACAACCGTATCCGTTTTTTTTTCATCCGTTTTTTTACAAATAAAAATGTGACTGAACGGAACAAAAGAAAAGGAACTCCCATGTGAAACCAAACCAGTCTAAGTCCGTTAAAACAACTTTTATTGAGATGAGTCCTTAAAAATAAAGCAATAGATCAGGAGGAAGCAGACTGTGGTAGCCTGCTTCCTCCCACTGTATTTCTTTATTTTTTTTGCATACATATCAATAAGCCCAGGTTCACACTGAGCTGCGGGAATGAAGACGTGTGAGTTCAGCTGAACACATCTGTGCGGGTTTCTGCATGGAAATTGCAAAAAGTAGTACAGAAACTACTTTTTGAAATCGGTGCGGCACCGCAAATGCAGCGTCGCACCGATTAGGGCGGTGCCATTGCCACTGATTTGACATGTCAAATCGCACCAATGTGAACCAGGGCTTAAAGTGGTTTAATCGGGCTGCAGTCATTTGCTTCTATTGCAAACATTTTGTAGCTGTTAGCCCAATCACTAATATGTAAATGTTTAAGTACATGCAGAAGTATATTTAATTATTTTTACATCTGCAGCTTTCATTAAAGTAATACATGGTGATCCTGACATGAAGATCCTTGTTGAGTCATTGTCTTTTTGAATAACAACACTCTATCCCTTTTATATTAGTTGTGCCACTGTATTGTCAACATGTGTCACACTTGTAAGCTGAAAAGTTTCTAAAGCTTATTGCGGCATCCTATATAACATGTACCTTAACTGCTGTTAACGGGGATCGCCACATTCAGTACTAAAGCGCAGAATTGTGCCATTCCATAGCATGAAATGTTACTGTTTACTGAAGTGCCTTTACTTTATAATGTTAATGTAAGTGTGATTTTAACTAAAAGAGCCTCTTTTATCTACTACACAATGTGGGGCCCCCATATGTTGTGAGAATACTTGCACAGCGTACGAGAGAACCAGTCCAAGTTGCTAAAGGGTCACACGCCTATTTTGCCTAATGTATACACCACCACCAATAACAGTATATGAAGAGTGGAAGCTGGATTGATCCCCAGTGGGAAATGCGCTTTTGACCTGATTCTATACAGGTCCAAACATATTTTTTTATCATTTTCTTCACACAAATAGTGTTTTCTTTTGATGGTATTTAATTGCCACTTTTTTTTTTTTTTTTTGCTAAATAAATGTAAAAAGGCCAAACATTTTGAACCCCCCCCCCCCCCCCCCAAAAAAAATACCCACGGTTTACATAGAGGCGGTTCACACTGGGGCGACTTGTCAGGCGACTTAGCCGCCTGACAAGTCACGTTGCGTTCTGTACAATGGAACTGTTCTAATGGGAGCGACTCAAGTCCGTAAGTCAAGTAAGCTCCGACTTAGAAAAAGATTCCTGTACTACTTTGGGGGCGACTTGTGGCGACTTGCATTGACTTCTATACAGAAGTCATTTTGCAAATCGCCGCTGCTGTCGTGTGCAGTCGCGCTGCAAGTCGTGCTGCCTCAGCGTGAACCGGCTCTTAGTTTTCGGTTTTAAAATTGTGAAAATAAATAATCTTTCTTCATAAATTTAGGCCAAATCTATTCTGCTACATTTCTTTGAAAATAACCCATATCAGTGTATATTTAGTCTGTATGAACGTTATAGAGTCCACAAATGTGTGTGTGTGTGTGTGTGTGTGTGTATGTGTATATATGTGTGTGTGTGTGTGTGTGTGTGTGTGTGTGTGTGTGTGTGTGTGTGTGTGTGTGTGTGTGTGTGAAAAATGATCAGTCCTGATGTACTGACGGCCTATTAATTCTTGAAGCCCCAAAACACTTTGGAAAGTAGACAGTCTGAGGTATTTTAGTAAGAGGCATGACGCGTTTTTTGAAGTTGTAATTTTTTTTGTCAATGTTTTTTGGAAAATGAAGAAAGAGAAAAAAACTTTTTATATGTTTCCACATTTTATTTTATTTTTACATACTATGCTTGCTTATAGCAGTGAATTTCACACAGTGGGAAACGCAGCCGAAAGGCATCATATGATGTCCTCCCAGAACACTAGGGTTCCCGCCCAACCGTCATTTTACAATGGTGCGGGCAGGAAGCAGTTATGGGATTGAACACCAGGATAACCTAAAGATTACACGTGGTGAGAGATTCACTATACAAGCCACGCTTCTTGGAGAATTTTTTTTTTTAGTTTTAAATTGATTCATTTCGCACAGACATTGCTCGTACTCCCGGATAGAAATTAAAGTATAGTCTTTCTCGTTGGCGTGGTGGCATCTCCACGCATCGAACAGTTCCACATTCTGCAAAAGGGTTTGGAGGGAAGCCGCCCCCTTTGCTCGTTTTGCGGTGGCGTCAAACGTTAAATCTGGTACTACATTAAAGTCCCCACATATAAGAAGATTACCATATTTCATGGAAGCTGCCTTTTTGAGTACTTTCCGTATAAAACGGATTTGATGAGAGTTGGGGGAGTATAGTGTTACCAATGTATAAGGTTTGGAATTAATGTCACCATTGAGTATTATGTATCTTCCATTTTCATCTAGAAAGGTTTTTTTGAGCTGGAAAGATATCGAATTGCTTATGGCTATGAGGACACCTCCTGTCTTGCGGTTAGGTGTGCAAGCTGTAAAAATGTGTGGGAAGTCTTTGAGAGCAGTAAGGCATTTTGTCCTTTTTGGAAGTGTGTCTCCTGGACACAAAGTATATCTGCCCTCTGTTTTTTAGCCTCGGTCCATAGGGAGAACCTTTTTAGCGGGGTGATTTAGCCCTTTAGCGTTAATAGATATGCATTTAATCCCCATTGTTAAGGTTTGTGGGTAGTTTCGTGGGATCGTATGGTGTGAGTACTCACTGTGCAGGTCGAAGAGCTGGTTGTAGCAGGTGTCTGCGGCGACTGGATAGAAAAAGACCAGGTTGTTTCTACAGTAGAGAATCTGTAGGTTTCGAAAGGACTGTATATATCGAGTAAAAAAACAAGAGAAACATGTAACCGTAAAAGTAAAACAAAAAGACAGTCAACATGGTGAACATAAGAAATGGATCTGTAAACTGATCCGTGTGCAGAATCATCTGCTATTTATCAGGAGGGGGTAAAGGAGAATTAGATGAATATCTCCCGTCCCCGGAGAATTGGAAGTGCTTTATATTCATTACTTCATGAGTTTCCACCAGCGTTTTTTTTTTTTTTTTTTGTGAGGGCGCTTATGGATGACTACTTGCCAGTCGTCATGCATGTATTGAGGGGTATCTGGTATTATACGACTTGTTGATTGATCTGGCAAGATGTTCCATCTCTTTAAGGCCTCGATCCCTTCTTCCAGCTTGGAAAGCATGACAGTGACCCCGTTGTGGGTGATAGACAGTGGCTGGATATTTCCATTTATGGGGGATGGCATGATTTCTTAGTGCTTTAGTAATGGTTGCTAGATTTCTACGCCTTTGTAGAGTGTGTCTGGACAAGTCAGGCAGCATTCTTAAATCAGCGTATTGTGGGGGCATTTTATCCATCTTGCGGGATGCAAGCAGAATTTTTTCTTTCATGTGGTAATAATGGACTCTCAAAAGGACATCCCATGGAATTTCATCAGGGAGGAATGAGGGTTTGGGTAATCTATGTATTCTATCCACTATGAGGTCTTGGACTGACAATTCTGGTACCATGGTGGAGAACATAGTTTGGGCATATTGCAGGAGTTGATTAGGCGGGATAGATTCAGGAATACCTCGCAGTTTGAGGTTGTTCCTCCTGGATCTGTCCTCGAGGTCTGAGATTTTGTCTTTCATCCATTGTATATCTTCCCCCTGTGCTGCATGTGCCTCCACAATTACATTATAGGATGATGTATATTCTCCCATCTTGCATTCCACCCGGTCTACTCTGGTGCCCAGGGCCTGTACTTCCTTGTGACAGTTATTAATGCCTCTTACCATGTCAGAGTGCAGGGATGCTCTTAGGGACATTAACATATCCTTTAAGGTTGATTCTGATAGAGGAGCATCAGTAGTGGGGAAGTCTTTTATGGGATCCCTCTCATGTATCCCCTGTGTGGCTGTGGGGAGTTGCGGCCCGCTTACCTCCATTGAGAGTTCAGTTGTAGTTTGCGGCCTAGTTGGGGAGTCTCTCCTCGGCCTAGCTTTCGCTGGACTGTGCGTGGTAGAGCTTGGGGTTCCAGAAGAGGATCCGCTGTGGATGTTAGCAGGGTCAGGGGCTCCGTATGGTGTGCGGTGGCCGATCGGATCTCGTCCGTCTGTGTTATGCGGCCATTGTGCTTGCGCGCCGTCGCCATTTTGTTGTAGCCCGCCTGGGCCTGAGGAGAAATATGTGTCTAGTTTGTGCGGCTGCTGAATCTTCTTTCGCCGCCGGCCCATCTCCGCTATGTGCCCCAACAGTATAGCTGCCCAGGGGTGCCTCTGAGACCTGTGGATGCCGCTGGTGGAGTCGGATGGCGGTGGATTTCTCCGGCGGATGAGCGGAGCTCTCACACTATGCGTCCAGCATGGAGCTCGGTCGCCACGCCCTCCTGGGTGGAAATCGAAAAATCAATGTCACCTACCGCTGATCTAAAATCCTTACTACTAGTGATTGCTGGTCCCCCATGGAATATAACAGCCTTGTCCCCTCCCATGCGGACCTCTTTACTATACTGGAGAGCCTACCTTAAATTAAAACACACTGAAGTCCGGAAAACAAATTACAAACTACCATTGTTGCTACTTGAGGCAAAAATACCAAAGTTATCGGTAAAAAACTTAATAAACCATGGTATCTCCTTTATTTCGGATCTATATGACGGTCACCAATCCAAATCTCCAGATCAAGTACTAACTCAATATAATCTACCGAGTACAGAACTGCTCTCCTGCTTAATCATCACAAACATCCTTAAACTCCCTAAACCAGAAATATGTGTCCCTCCCAAAATTTGGAAATTCTACACCTGCCCTAATAAGGATAATAAGGGAATTTCCCTCTTTTTATAACTGCTTCCAGAATAAAATTACCTGTACAAAAACAAGAGCAATGGGTAACTGGGAAACGGACTTAAATACTACATTTTTTGATGATCAATGGCAAGCAGCTTTTAAATCAATACATGAATCAACGCACTGTGTTAAACTCTGGGAAATGATCATAAAAATTGTTAACAGGTGGCAATACACCCCATATAGATTGTCAACCTATTTTCTGGGTTCCTCACCTCAATGCTGGAGGAATTGCGGACTGGTAGGAAACTTGCTGCATATGTTTTGGAATTGTCCTAATGTGAGAAGCCTATGGAACCAAGTATTCTGTCTAATCTCCACTCTTACAGGCATACAATCCTCTCCCTCACCAGCACTAGCTCTATTACATATAGGAATAGAACACTTCCCTCCCGAGTATAGATCTGTAGTTACTCATGTTCTACTAGAAACCAGGGCATCAATACTACGCACTTGGAAAACAAACACCACCATAAACCTCTCTGATGTATCCAAAGCAGTACACAGGAACTACACCTTTGAACGCCTTATTGCACTAAATTCTATGCAAAGCAAGACATTTGATAGTAAATGGTCTATCTGGCCTAAACACAACATTTCCCTGAGACGTAAACAGTATACTTGATTCTATACAATTCACATGAGAAAACCTCCACTTTATCCCCAATGATATTGAATTCTATATGAATCTCCTTCTTTCATGTTACTTTAACGCTGTCTGTGCACCATACCATGCATTTGAACCTACTGGGTGAAGTTATGTCGTGTATATCGAACACATTTTGTTTAAACTGTTCTTGTTTCCCTTTTTTTTTTTCTCTCCTCTTTCCTTCTCCCTTTATACATTTTATGTATTGTTATTTGTAAAAACTTCAATAAATAATATTGATAAAAAAAAATAAAAAATAACCTATGAAAGCAGGAATCGTCCCAGGAAAATTGACAATGTGTGGTCTGTCTGGATAGATACATATGGACAGAATATATTTTATATATATATATATATATATATATATATATATATATATATATATATATATATATATATATATATATATATATATATATACACACTGTATAATATACCATTGTACCATTTGTTACTATTTTTTCTCTTTTTTTTTGTTGTACTACCCTGAGCTGTATTTTCTTGGGCAAACCTTTAATAAAAAGTTTTCTGTTAAAAAATAAATTGATTAATTTATTGTTCACATATACACTCAGGGCATATATTTTTACGCAGCATATATACAGTATATTGTTTTACACTGATTACTGAGCGCCTAGTTCTCGGCCTTCAGTAAGCAGAAAGCCAGTGACAGCCAGTCCCTGGCTTTCTGCTCTGCCCTTTCAGCGCTTACTGGAGCGCCAGGCTGTTGAGGGGCAGGAGCGGCTGTTTCAGGCACTGGCTCGCTGAGAGGCTGAGCCAGCTGCCGATCCAGGCATTTGGGTAGATCCCAACATTAAAGTTGGGATCTCTTCAGAGTCTGGATTGGCTGATTACGGGTCACATGAGTGCAGAACAAAGTGTATTCCTGTGATCCCCAGAAGAAGTAGGGCCAAGCAAGCTTTGGCCCTACTTCTACTTTAGCTGCTTGACCTCTAGTAGATTTACCCCCCTTCATGACCAGGCCATTTTCTGCTTTTAGGCACTGCGTTATTTATTATTTTATATATATATATATATATATATATTTATTGTGACGATCCGGGGTGACTAGCTACAAGTGGTGCATGCGATTTTCCAGAAACGTGCGACTCCAGACTTGTGTTTTTAGGGCATGGCAGCCCACTTTTATTTAAAGGAAACAAAAAAGTTCAAACCAACAGAAATCTTCCCTCGCAGGGGGTTCCACCATCACTGTATTCCAAAACAAACAATAGCCTCCTGGCTTACTCATTGTCAGCTTCGTGCTGCTTTAGTCGCAGGCTACACCTGCCTGCTTCAAACGTACGCACAGACTGCCACCTGCAGTCTTAGGCTCCGAGACCTCCTGGAACTCTCCTGACCTCCTAGCCAGACTTCCTGTCTGCTGGGCGGAGCCGTCTCCAAGTTTGAGCCCTGACTGCTCTTCCTGGGATGTTTTTGAACCCAGCCCACAGGTGTGTAATTAGTATACCTGCCAAAATCAGGCATGCACTGCACATATGCACCTGTGAGATGGGGTCGCATCTCCACATATCCTCCCCCCCTGTTTCGCACCGGAGGGAGAAATACAAAACCCTTCTGCCTAAAGGGGCACTCCACCCACCTCTTTTTCCGGGTATGCTTTCATGCGGACTTCTTTCTTATTTTTGGGAGCTTACATTTCTTCTCACCTCCCCCAGATCTACTTTGCCAAAACTGTAGGGGTCCTACTTTGACATCTGTCTTAACTTTACCCAGCACTTTTTGGTTTTCAGGTTCGCTGATACCTGCGTAGTTACCCCTGGCAACCGCTTTCTCAAAATTACCCAGTTCAAAACCACCAGGAACTCTGGTCCCATCGCTTGCTAGGACAGTGTCTGAGGAGGGACCACACACAGGGAAGCAGTTACTCTCTATGGGACCTTCCCACAGTTTCACATAGCCCCCTGTTGTCCAACACTCCATCAGTGACTGTTCTTGCACAACACTTTTTTCCACACCAGTTTTCACCATTTCTGTTACTGCTGGTATTTCCGATACCACTGCCTTGTCTAACAGGGCTCCAGAGTCAGGGCCGTCTTTAACGCAGGGCAAAAGGGGCAGCTGCCCAGGGCCCTGTCATTGTGGGGGGCCCGGCAAAGCAGCTGTCCCTTGTGCCCGTGCTGCCCGCAAATTGGGGTCCCAACCAAGCCATGATAACCCAGAGCAGAGCGCAGAAATGTATTCCCCGGCCAGCAGGGCGGGGGTGGGGGCGGGCCTGGAGCTCCACTGCCGCTCTGACCCCGCCCATGCAGCCTGTATACTCGGAGGCTCGGAGCTGACATCGGAGTAGGAGATATGAGAGCCCCGCCTCCGGACCGCTTCGAGTCCCGCCCCCAGACCTCCGTGAGCCCCGCCCCGACCCTCCGTGAGCTCCGCCCCCGAACCTCCATGAGTCCCGCCCCCAAACATCCGCGAGTCCCGCCCCCAAACATCCGCGAGTCCCGCCCCCATATCTCTGCGAGTCCCGCCCCCATATCTCTGCGAGTCCCGCCCCCAGAACTTTGCAAGCTCTGCTTCCAGACCCCTGAAGGCCCCGCACCTGGACCCCTTAGGGCCTCGCAACTGGACCCCTTAGGGCCTCGCAACTGGACCCCTGAGGGCCCCCCGCACCTGGACCCCTGAGGGCCCCGCACCTGGACCCCTGAGGGCCCCGCACCTGGACCCCTGAGGGCCCCGCACCTGGACCCCTGAGGGCTCCGCACCAGGACCCCTGAAGGCCCTGCACCTGGACCCCTGAGGGCCCGCACCTGGACCCCTGAGGGCCCTGTCCCTGAATCAATGAGAGCGGGTGGTGAGCCTGGCTGGCTAGGTAGGTCATTCTCCCCATAGACTGCTTGTTGACTGTTATCTTAACCCTAACTGTTGTTTATGAACAGTATAGCTCTACACTGCTATGTAAAATGTTTAAATGGTTATTTAGTTTATCACCTCCTGTACTCTGGATTTGCAATCTCTGGTCATCTCCTGTGTTAGATCCGCAGTCTCTGGTCATCTCCTGTGTTAGATCCGCAGTCTCTGGTCATCTCCTGTGTTAGATCCGCAGTCTCTGGTCATCGCCTGTTTTAGATCCGCAGTCTCTGGTCATCTCCTGTATTAGATTTGCAGTCTCTGGTCATCGCCTGTACTAGATTTGCAGTCTCTGGTCATCTCCTGTATTAGATCCGCAGTCTCTGGTCATCGCCTGTATCAGATTTGCAGTCTCTGGTCATCTCCTGTACTAGATTTGCAGTCTCTGGTCATCTCCTGTATTAGATCCACAGTCTCTGGTCATCTCCTGTATTAGATCCGCAGTCTCTGGTCATCGCCTGTTTTAGATCCGCAGTCTCTGGTCATCTCCTGTAGTAGATCCACAGTCTCTGGTCATCTCCTGTATTAGATCCGCAGTCTCTGGTCATCGCCTGTTTTAGATCCGCAGTCTCTGGTCATCTCCTGTATTAGATTTGCAGTCTCTGGTCATCTCCTGTATTAGATTTGCAGTCTCTGGTCATCTCCTGTATTAGATTTGCAGTCTCTGGTCATCTCCTGTATTAGATCAGCAGTCTCTGGTCATCGCCTGTTTTAGATCCGCAGTCTCTGGTCATCGCCTGTTTTAGATCCGCAGTCTCTGGTCATCTCCTGTAGTAGATCCACAGTCTCTGGTCATCTCCTGTATTAGATTTGCAGTCTCTGGTCATCTCCTGTATTAGATTTGCAGTCTCTGGTCATCTCCTGTATTAGATTTGCAGTCTCTGGTCATCTCCTGTATTAGATTTGCAGTCTCTGGTCATCTCCTGTATTAGATCTGCAGTCTCTGGTCATCTCCTGTATTAGATCTGCAGTCTCTGGTCATCTCCTGTATTAGATCCGCAGTCTCTGGTCATCTCCTGTAGTACGTTTCTCAGTGAGCAGTAATGATGTGTAGTAACTTCTAGCAATGAATGAGGAAGCAGGAATTATGCGTTTTAACCTCTAACAACCAGTCAGTAATCGGTAATAATATGCTGTATCCTCTGGCAAACCAATTGCAATTGCTGCCTGATCTGCTGCAGTAAACTGATTTTGCGTCTTACTGCTATTTGTTATATGTCTAATAGCGGTTGGGGGGCCCCAAGAAAATGTTTGCCCAGGGCCCAATCAACATTAAAGACGGCCCTGTCCAGAGTGCTTGTCATACACAATCTTTGTATGACGCAATCCAGCACACTGTAAGACAACTTTCCACATCAATACAAAACATTGCATTAAACGATTTAAGCATTTGCGATTTCTGCACAGTACAGCCTGCAATATCCAGCGCCAATCAGCCGTACCCCGTGGTACCAGTTCTCCAAACACAGGAGAGGACGGCAGGATACATACTGGCTGTATACTCCATGATGCTAATATTTCATTAAGCATGTCTGTCACAAAATACACGTTTTCTCTTTTTATCACTGTGGACACAATTTCCGCTGTGCGTTTACACTCACTGGGACCTTCAGTCATGAGAGGATTAGTCTCTGCAACAACCCGTGCATCTTGGCCTATAGGCTGTTCTGCAGACACCTCTCCTGGCACAGCAGCCATAGCATCCACTACTCTTTTAGCCACAAAAGCTTCTTCCAGCATTGCTATTAGTCTCTTGGCCAAATCATCCCAGTAGGTATTGCTCTGTTGTTGGACTACATCATCCCAATGAGACCTGGACAGACCAAGAGGCTCAACAGCATCTGAAACACCGCTCTTGTCAGTTTTACACATCTCAGCATTAAACACATCACTTTGTTTTACCCTGCATTGTGGCAACACATTTTCAATCACACCATGTTGCTGTACCCCACCCTCATCAGCATGAGCAGATGGAGTTTCATTGCAGACCTCAAGCTTTTTAAGTTTAACACTTGCCTCCCCACTGAACAGGGCACTGCAGCAAGGCAAGTCCTTTTTAGCACAAACAGGGGATCTCCCATTTGGGGGTCACTTCCACTCCCGTGTGCACAGTCACATAATCAGTCTTTCTCACCCAGTCTGCAGACTTGGAATCACAGGCGTTGCTACGGGCAACCGCTCTCCTCTTTAATGTCCAGTCAGCCTGTTGCTTTTTCCTGCTGTATTTCCCCATGCGGTTACCGGGTGAAATGAAAGACTCTCGGGCTTCCCAGCCCTCTTTGTGGGAACAGTGAGCCACCTCTTCATAGGAGCCCCACCATCCAGAAGACACTTCACTAGTTGCTATGGGAGACTGCATTCTCCCTGCAGAGCTTCTCCAGTAACTGTAACGATCCTCTTGAGCCCACCAGCCAGAACTCTCATCAGGATCATTCCACCATTGGCCATAGGTCTCACGCCTGACCTTGCCTTTGTTGCTACGGGCAACAGCATGCATCTTTGCAGCAACAGATGCAGAGTTCCTTCAAAAAAATTTTTTTGCGTACGGTCTCCTTACAGCTGAGACACAGCACCCATCACTTTGCTTCACACAGCAACAGCAATACACAGTCTCTGACACTCACGGTTTCCGGCATGCGAGGATCTGGACCAACGCTATCTGTGCCCAACGCCAATTTCTCCACCAATTGTGACGATCCGGGGTGATTAGCTACAAGTGGTGCATGCGATTTTCCAGAAACGTGCGACTCCTGACTTGTGTTTTTAGGGCATGGCAGCCCACTTTTATTTAAAGGAAACAAAAAAGTTCAAACCAACAGAAATCTTCCCTCGCAGGGGGTTCCACCATCACTGTATTCCAAAACAATAGCCTCCTGGCTTACTCATTGTCAGCTTCGTGCTGCTTTAGTCGCAGGCTACACCTGCCTGCTTCAAACGTACGCACAGACTGCCACCTGCAGTCTTAGGCTCCGAGACCTCCTGGAACTCTCCTGACCTCCTAGCCAGACTTCCTGTCTGCTGGGCAGAGCCGTCTCCAAGTTTGAGCCCTGACTGCTCTTCCTGGGATGTTTTTGAACCCAGCCCACAGGTGTGTAATTAGTATACCTGCCAAAATCAGGCATGCACTGCACATATGCACTTGTGAGATGGGGTCGCATCTCCACAATATATATATAATTATAGTAGACACCCTAGAGAATAAAATGGTGGTTGTTGCAATATTTTATGTCACACTGTATTTGGGCAGCGGTCTTTCAAAATGCAATTTTTTTGGAAAAAATTACTTTAATGAATAAAAAGAAAAAAAAAAACAGTAATGTTAGCCCATTTTTTTTTGTATAATGTGAAAGATTTTACGTCACGAGAATCGTTAACTTTTTATTCTAAGCAAAAAAATCGTGCAGCTCGTGTGTGTAAATATAAAATATATATATATAAATTACACTAGTAGAGGCAGTGATCAGCAACTTTTAGTGCAACCGCACGCAATCTGACATGAACTGACACTTTGTGGGAACTAACTGCCACCAGTGCCATTTATTAAAGTGATCAGTGCTAATAATATGCACTCGCTGTACTAATGATATTGGACAGGAAGGGGTTAACACCTAGGGCGATCAAGGGGTTAAATATATGCCTAACAAGTGTTTGTGTGTATAGTTTTTAACTAGGGATCTAGTTTTCATTCCCTGCTTGCTCATATCATGGTGTCCCGATTGCGGCCGCGCCGTTTGGCTAGGACATGGCACGACCCAGATTTCTGTAAAGAAACCATGTGATCGGCTGTGTCCAATCACAGCTGGTCACATGTAAACAAGGAAGTGCCGGTAATCGGCTCTCCTCACCTCACACTGACAGTGTGTGGCAAGGAGAGCCGATCAGCTGCATCTCCACACAGGGGGACATCTAGGAATGTAATCAGGGCACTGATTATCAGTGCCCTAATTACAATATTGCAATATAGTGTCACAAATCAGTGCCCACCATTGCCAGCTATCAGTGCCCTCAAGTGCCACCAATCAGTGCCCATTAACAATACCAGGCAGTGCTGGCAATCAGTGCTTCCAATCACTGTTGTCAATCAATGCCCATCAGTACCACCCATCAGTGCCCATCAGTACCACCTATCCGTGACGCTTATTAGGGCCCATCAGTGCCGCCTATCAGTGCGGCATATTAGTGCCTCCTCAGTGCCACCTAATCAGTGCCCATAAGTGCCACCTCATCAATGCTCACCAGTTCAGCCTATCGGTGCCCATCAGTGCCGCCTCATCAGCGCACATCAGTGAAGGCGAAAAATGACTTGGTTACAAAATTTACTGACAGAAAAAAAGTAAAACTTTTTTTTTTTTAAATGTTTGGTCTTTTATTTTTTACAAGAAAAAAAAAAAAACAGCAGTGATTAAATTCCTACCAAAAGAAAGCTCTATTTGTGTGAAGAAAATGATAAAAAAATTAGTTTGGGTACAGTGTAGCATAACTGCACAATTGTCATTCAAAGTGTGACAGCACTGAAAGCTAAAAAATGTCTTGGGCAGGAAGGGGTTGTAAGTGCCTGGTAGGCTAGTGGTTAATTAAATAAATGTCAACCATGTCCAGGTAGTTTTTGTTAAATTGATAAATACTGGACAGCTCTAAATTTCCAAAAAGAGCAAACATTTTTATTTTTATTTTTTATTTGTGTGCACTTATTGAACAGATATAATAAAGCACTTGTTTTTAAAAGTAATGGACCAAAAGATAGTAAACGAGAAGTTTGTTAGCTTTACAGACCCTTTAGGACAGGGGTCTCAAACTGGTGGCCCTCCAGCTGTTGTAAAACTACAAGTCCCATCATGCCTCTGCCTGTGGGAGACATGCTTGTAATGGTCAGCCTTGCAATGCCTCATGGGACTTGTAGTTTCACAACAGCTGGAGGGCCACCAGTTTGAGAACCCTGCTTTAGGACATAGGTGTTGCCCTCCAGCTGTTGCAGAACTACAAGTCCCATGAGGCATTGCAAGGCTGAACAGTTACAAGCATGACTCCCAAAGGCACAGGCATGATGGGACTTATAGTTCTGCAACAGCTGAAAGGCCACAGGTTGAGCACCCATGCTTTAGGATGTAGGCTGTCCACGTATGTTCCATGTGACTGATACAAATTGTAGGTTTTGCCTGGAAATGATACTTGTATTGGCCAATAAAGGTCATCACAACTCTAAACTCTCTCTCTGCCATAGAAAAACAAGAAATTCAACTAACTTCATGCTGCGTCAGGATGATAATAATCTTGACACATATCAAAATGGGGACAAAAACTTTAAAGTTCCACCCATTTAAAAGCCATCAGCTACAAAAAGTGTAGCTGCTGAATTTTAATAATCGGAGACTCTCCTGTCCCACAGTCCAGTCAGTGCTGTGTCTTGGCCAAGGCCCAGGCCTAGAGCGGCACTTTGCGGGGGGGGGGGGGGGGGGCGGCAAAAGGTCGCCGCCACCCCGCATGAACAAAAGCCCCCCAGCCTCCTCCCGGCTCCTGTCTCCTGCACAAAAACAGTCCCTGGTGGCTGTGCTCAGGAGGGGTGCAGTCTCCATTCAGCTGGGTTTGAGCAGAGGTGCTACCTCGGCTGTGCTCTGCCCGGAGGGGCAGTCCCCTCTCGGGAGGGGGCATTCTCCACTTACCTCGGCTATGCTCGGACCGGGGGGGGGCGGTCCCCACTTACCTCGGCTGTGCTTGGGAGGGGGCGGGCTTGTCTCACTTCGGCTATGATCGGGAGGGGGCAGGCTTGTCTCACTTTGGCTGCGCTCAGGAGGGGGCGGGCTTGTCTCCCCTCGGCTGCGCTCGGGAGGGGGCGGCCTCGTCTCCGCTCGGGAGGGGGCGGCCTCGTCTCCGCTCGGGAGGGGGCGGGCTCGTCTCATTATTATTATTACTAGAAGAAGCACAATGATGTCACAGAAGATGCTGTAACTTATCTTGCTTGTCATGTTTTAGAACTTAAGCTGTTCCCCCACTGTGATTACAGTGAATGAATGTAACCATGGGGAGTCATGTCCGCACACTCTGTCCCTCTCCTTTTATAATGCCTGCACTCTCTGACCCTCTTATTATGTCCGCACTCTCTGACCATCTCCTTTATTAAGTCTGCAGTCTTTGACCTTCTTCTTTATCATGTCCGCGCTCTCTGACCCTCTCCTCTATGTTGTCTGCAGTCTCCGTACTGTAAAAATAAAACAAATTAACCTGCACTTTTAGGAGCTACAGAGTATAGAAGGGAGGTGGGTCACACTGCCGCAACCAGAAAGTCGGCAAGACTTTGCCAGGCAACTTTGAGGCAACTTCAGTAAATGCCTGGGTAATCTTCCTGTAATGTCGGATCCAAATCGCATCAATTTAAGTAGGGCTGTTACTGATTAAAATTTTCGTGTTTGATTAATCAATTTTTTTTTAAATTGATTAATCGACTAATTTCGATTAATTATAACGCACATACAGATCCAACTACTTTTAGCTGATCTCCTTGCATTGCAACTCTGCATTAGTCAGTGGTAAATGTGGTATACACTATATACAATCACCCGACACTAGTTAGTTTCCACAATCTGACTTAAATTCACAGTTCACACAAATATGTTTTAAATTTAAACTGTAGCACTGACATAAGTAATTTTTTTTTCCACAGTAGCGTGACAATCCCTCCACCTCCGGTCTAACTAATCGCTCTCACCTTATGGCATGGACCCCCGTAGGGGCTGCTGGTAGTTGTGGTCCGCCTGTCACCCTCCCCAGCCAAGCACACAATCTTCAGTCACTCTATGCACAGGAAGCAGTCCAAGCACTTTGTTTTTTTTTTTGTATTTTTATTGGGGGAATTTATGCCTAGATAATTGCAGTAATGTAGGGACAGAGCACTATATACATGTTATTTTTTAAATTAAAAAAAGTATTTTTCCCCAAAAAGTGCGCTTGTAAGCCCGCTGCACAAATACGGTGTGACAGAAAGTATTGCAACGACCGCCATTTTATTCTCTAGGGTGTTAGAATAAAAAAATATATATAATGTTTGGGGGTTCTAAGTAAAAGGGAAGGAGATGGGCAGGCAGAAAAAACAAACAGCTCCATTAGCATTGCTGGGTGTCATACCAACGGCCACCACAAGAGGGTGCCAGATTCTAGAAGGTACCATAGGACTGCACAAGGCCGCAAAGCCGCGGCCTCAATTACCGGCCGGCGCGGTCCATCGCGATCGCGGGGGGGGGTGCACTATGGAGACAAAATACCCCCAGCTGTGCTGCCCCGGGCGCCAGGTCACTAATTCTAGTCGCCAATGCGACTTGGCGACCGGGGTTTGTCGAGCACTGACCTAACTCATGTAGCAACACTAGAGGGTGCTACAGTTGTTGCGTTACACCCAAAACAAAAATTATTATATATTACAGCTTACCAATTCCTAAATGTTTGCTGCATTAGTTTTCCTTTTTTAGTCTTTCTTGTTTTCACCTGGTGATCCAGCCAGCAACACATCCTGTCCTAGTTTGGCTCCTCTATGGAGGAGCACTGGAGTCACCCTTAGACAACAGCACCATCTGCAGAGGGTAGTGACTAACAAATTAAGCCTAACTCTAGCTTTTGGGAAAACATTTTTAACTATGGACAGATTTACACTAGATGTGGTGCGAATTCGCTGCAAATCTGCACCACATCTAAATTGCAACCTGGTCATGCGAACTGATTGCGGAGTGTATGTTAAGTTAACAACACAACGCAATCAGTTTGCAAAACGCAGCGCGAATTGCAGAATTGGATTGCATGGGTGTGAACACCCATGCGATCCGATTCTGGTGCGGACAAAAAAGGGTTCTGGTTCAAATGCATGTATGGCTGAATTCGCATCGCACAGACATTGCATGTGATCTGCACAGCAATGCAGTGCGACTCACATGTCATGTCTAGCATCGCACTAGAGTGAACCGGCCCTAAATGAATGAATAAAAACTGACCATTGTAAGCACCCCTGTCCGTGTTACATGGTTTGTCCCAACCCTCTGACTTCCACTTTTGCTGCACATCTCTATCTGTAAACCCAGGGTCACACTGAGCTGCAGGAATGAAGCCGTGCGAGTTCAGCTGAACTCGCGCGATTTCACTCCCGCATGTCAGCCCCGTCCAGGTTTCTGCACAGATGTCAATGTAGATCGCAGCCCAAAATCGCAAAAAGTAGTACAGAAACTACTTTTTGAAAACGGTGCGACTCCGCAAATGCAGCATTGCACCGATTTAGGATGGTGCCATTGCCGCAGATTTGACATGTCAAATCGCATGTCAAATCATACCAATGTGAACCGGGGCTCAAAGGAGGTTAACATCAGGATCAACAGGTAAAAAGACTGCATGAGATTTATTGTGGTTTACAAAAAAATTGAAAATGTTGCACATCTAAAGCTTCTTGAAGGGTAATATTATGAATATGGGATATTTTAAGGTTTACTGAGGCAAGGGGATGTTTTTTTTATTTGTTGCCTTGTCTGAGGAAAAAAGTGCAGTTGCAATGCATGTGTGTTTTTTCATTATTTGTTTTACTCATTAATTCTTATTTTACTCTCTTCTAGGTTATCATTTGTTTTGGGATATCCTTACTCCTACATCGCTATGTAGGTTTTTCTGTGGTGGCCCTGCTAGTGGAAATTAACTCAATTTTTCTGCATCTGAGACAGATCCTTCTCATGGCCAACCAGCTGAAAACCACTCTCTACCGGCTTAACAGTTTACTGAACCTGGGCACATATGTTATCTTCAGAATCCTCACTCTGGCGTGGATGACAAGGTGGTTGGTTCTAAACCGAGAGAATATTCCACTTCTCATCTATACTATTGGTAGTGTTGGAATGGCCATCATGACTCTGATGAACATTGTACTTTTCTACCGACTCCTTCGAAGCGATTTCCTGAAGTCAACCCGTGACTTGCCAAGTGATAAGGATAAATAATTATTTTATCGGTTTGAGCCTAATTATCAAACTTCAAGGGGGCTTTTTGACCAATTCAACCTCCTGGAGGATGACACTTCTTGTGACGGAAGCATACATATTTTCAGTACTGGAGAACAGTTTCCTCCACTATTCATAGCACTCCACTGCACTCTAACCCCTAAGAAAAACTTTTTTTTTTTAAAGAATGAGCTCTTCAGTCAAACTGTTATTCGTTCTGTAGTTAAGCACTTATTGGGGCCTTTGAAAGTTGTGTTCCAGAATCTGTATTTATAATGCTTCCAATGCTTTTATGCAAAATTGCTCAGCCACTGGTATTTTTTAGCAGTAATGCTAATAATGTAACAACAATGACCAGTCTTCCTCATTTGTTCAAGGCTTATGAAAATTTAATTTTGTGGATGGGAAATATGACCAGCCAAATCCTTTTAGTAATACATATTTAAATACTTGTGATGGTAATGATACTCTGCTGTGGAAGTAAAGACAGATCCCCTGCAGCAAGTGCTTTTCACTGCTCTATAAATTTAAATATTTTGCATATAGACACACACACGTTGTAGGCCCTTTTTTTTATCTATACTACAGGCATCAATTTTGTGGACTTAAAGTGGATGTAAACCCACTATCATCCTTTCTAAACTACTGCCATAGTGGTTATCTATAAGGATATACATGCCTCCTGCATGTATTCTTGCCTGTCAAATGTCTCCCCTCTGTCTGTTATGAGACCCGAAAAACTGCAGATTCTGTGGGTGGGTCTGTTATCCGGAGCGGTCGGTGGAGTTGTGATGTAAGTAGACTCCCCGCCCACCTCTACACTCCCCTTGTCAACATGCATTTTCTCCTGTGTATTTCTTACACTGAACATCTGCTATGATCACTAACATCCAATCAAAACCCAGAAAAGTCACTACATGACCTCGGCATGCCCAATCATGCTGAGGTGTGGAGCAGCCAATCCTGGGAGAGCTGGAGAAGAGTTGGAGAAGAAAGGAGGGAAGGATCTGAAGTACACAGAATGCCTCTCAGGCACCTGTCACTCACAGCAAGGGGGAAGAACTGACTTTCTCTGTGTGTCAGTTTTTATCTTACTGAAAAAAAATAAGACTGCTCAGAGCTGGATTAACTCTTTGTGACAAGACTAGGCACAGATTACATGAAATCCTATACTGTACAAGGTGCAAGCCTTAATTAAAAAAAAATATGGGGTTTACTGTATTTTCTGGCGTATAAGACTACCTTTTACACCAAAATTACACAGCCAAAAAGCAGGGGTCGTCTTATACGCCGGGTGAAGAAGCCGCCAGATGGATATCAGTCCGCCGGGCGCTCTGTAAAATTGTAATATGTATACAGTATGCGCCGCTCAGCCAATCCCGGCGGGCGATGCACTCTGATGAATACAGAGCCTGCTAAGCCTGCTTGGATTGGGTCACAACCTCTGCCAATCCGAGCAGGCTACATGAGTCAGAGCGGCGCGGGCTGATGTCACAGCCTCTGCCAATCCGAGCAGGCTTTGTATCCATCAACAGATTAGTAAATTTAATGCCTGCCGTGATTGGCTCAACGGTGCACACTGTCTGCACACTGTATTCTGAAGTGTACCTGGCGCTACTGTACTAACACAGCATCATATACTGTGTGTACTTGGTGCTCTACATATTAACAAAGCATCCTATACTGCACATCCAGCTCCAGATCTCCCCTAAAATACAGGTATGATTTATGGTGCTTTGGAGGAGAGGATTCATTGTTGCTGCCTACCAATTGTGGGATCTCTGGGACTTGTAGTTCACCAGTTTCCTTTTTCTGATGTTAAGTCTGATGTTTTTTTTTGGTTTCTGATGGTTTTTTGTAAATGGTGTTGCCTCGGAAGGGGGTAGTCTTATATGGCGAGTATATCCCCAAACCTAAGTTTTCACTGGAAAAATAGGGGGTCGTCTTATACACCCAGTCGTCTTATACGCCGGCAAATACGGTACATCCACTTTAATTAGTTGACAAGATTGCATACTAATGGATGGATATGAAAAGTACATAAACAAAAATGGCTGCCTCTCCTGTTCATGTTTAGAAAAAAGTTTGGACACTATAAAGAGTTTATCACTTTCAAATACAGTGGACTCCTGCCCTTTTTTTGTGGAGTAAGATGAATAGTCCCACCCCCTCCCACGGAGGTCTATCAATTCTAGATTTAATTTGCAGGACAAAACTGGTATTGCAGATCATCAAATATAGTGATATTCCATGAGCGCTGCCATAAAACAATAAATGGCTTTTAAAAGGATGGCTATAGCTTATGAGGGCTGGACCCCTTTGCTCCTATTTACTGCACAGAAAGAGGTCTGAAATGTTACCTTTTTAGTGAAAGTGGAAATCCCTTTGCATCGATTATTTTGTAGTGTTGCATTCCAGGGTATATGGCTACTGTTAAACACACATCTTTTACATATAGGTTTACCATATGAAGCACTTATGTAGATTTCAGAAAAGTTGACTTAGATCCTACCTCTTTGTTATGGTGCTAGGAATTTTAGCTTCCTCTTGTTAACTGGCCAGCTGAAAGGGTTTGAAACTTTAGCAAGTTTTTCCTCTGCAACATTTGCCATTCTACATGCCAACGGTATGCTACTTTCCTCACAACACTACCTCACAAGCTCTTCTCAGAGGTCCAGAGGAATCTCGGGTGCTTTGCATTTTACTGAAATGTTCGTTCCAGTGGAAAGAAAAAAATATTTATTTTTTTTCAAAATTGTCATGTTTTTGGTTTATAGCGCAAAAAATAGAAACCGCAGAGGTGATCAAATAGCACCAAAAGAAAGCTCTATTTGTGGGAAAAAAAGGACATAAATTTTGTTTGGGTACCACGTCGCACGACTGCAAAATTGTCAGTTAAAGCGAGGCAGTGCCGTATCGCAAAAAATGGCCTGGTCAGGAAGGGGGCAAATCCTTCCAGGGCTGAAGTGGTTAAATTGCAAAGCATGGCAGCTGCGGCAGTGTGTACTGCT
Organism: Lithobates sylvaticus; assembly: GCA_028564925.1. Taxonomy (NCBI): domain Eukaryota; kingdom Metazoa; phylum Chordata; class Amphibia; order Anura; family Ranidae; genus Lithobates; species Lithobates sylvaticus. The sequence goes on along the minus strand of CM053027.1, from coordinate 120,836,452 downwards.
CTGAGGGGCACCATGTCTGCTTGTAGTTTGGAGGTAAAAACGCAGACTAACCACCTGTTTTTAATGCCACCTGGTGGCCTGTGAGAATGGAGCTTAAATGTTTTTTGCTTCTCTGTATGGCTCGCATAACTTAATACTGCTGAGTAGTACAGAGGATGTGTTTTCTGTGAAAGAACTGAATTTGATAGCAGCTGATCCTCTAGAAGGCAACCAAAAGATTCATGAAGGTCTTTGCTTGGTGACTTGTTCCACAAAATAAGTGCAAAAAGATGTATATTACAGTTAAAATAACATGCAGTTATTCATCAAAATGGTGTAGGGCCCACTTTATACAGTTAAATTGCTCATTTAGATCTCCCCACCATAACTCATGGCTTTGATCTAGCCTACCTTGGAATCTTACCCCTACAGTTACAAGGCTATTCTTACTCTTCTGTTGAATTCTGCATAGTATAAAACAAGCTAGTATCTAGTAGGAGGGCCTTCATAATAGCTGTAGTAGATAACCTGGGAACACACAGATATTACCAGTGGAAGAATTTGGTGATTACTTACTAGTACCTACTTGGGGTATATTTAAGTAGTAAATGGGACTTTCATTACACATTCAATAGAGGCGAATCATTCAATTCCATTTAAGACTGGCACCAGGGAGATTTGCCTGCAGTGAATGTTTGGTAAATGTCAGATTAACTGCTATATATATGCCTCTAAATGTATTTCTATAAAAATGCTAATTTTAATTCCCTAAATTTTTAATAACTTTTTCAAGTCCCCTGCAGGTAGTAATATTAAGTGTGTTAATGGATAAGTTCACCTGTAAAAAAAAAAAAATATATATATATATCTATCTATAATATATACATCCAATCCGCTGGACGGATGGATATATCCCCATCCATCTGTTTTTAGCGGAACGCATCGTGAAAGGGGCCTAAACCATTTCCAAATAAAGTGCGTACAAAAATACAAATGTCGTGCTTACAGGAATACAAATGCTCCAATGATTTGTGTTACTTGCACTCGTTTTTGTTTTCTGGTAAATGCTCTGATGTCAAAGCTCTGCTACAATTCACTGTTGTCACATAGCAACAGTATGTATCTAAGCAACTCCCAGCTTTTACTATTTATTAGTAGGCCATCTAGGTGTGCACTACTTACTTCTGATAAGCACTCTGTCCATTACTAGCACTATATTTTAGCCTGCAAAAAAAATGTATACAGGAAATGTATATGGAAACCACAAGACTGACAAGTCATTCATACACTCAGAGCAAATTAACTCTCCAGTACAGAATTGCAGTTCAACCTTTTACATTTAATTTCTGTATATTTAATTTATTTGTATGATTAAGTGCCATAAATTATTGCACAAAACTTGCAACAACAAAAAATTCCACTTAGCCTTATGTTTTCTACATGAAGAGCTACAGTGGGGGAAATAATTATTTGATCTCCTGCAGATTTTGTAAGTTTGCCCATTTACAAGGAAATGAAGGTTCTATAATTTTTATCATGGGTGTATTTTAAATGATAGAGACAGAATATCAACCAAAAATCCAGAAAAAAAACACCTAAAACAAATGCTATAAATTAAGTTGCAGTTCAGTGAGTAAAATAAGTATTTGATCCCCAAGCAAAACATTACTTAGTACTTGGTGGAGAAACCCTTGTTGGGAAGCACAGAGGTAAGATGTTTCTTGTAGTTGGTGACCAGGTTTGGACACATTTTAGGAGGAATTTTGGTCCATTCTTCTTTACAGATCTTCTCTAAATCCATAAGGTTTCTTGGCTGTCGCTTGGCAACTCGAAATTTTCTAAAGGATAAAGGTCTGGAGACTGACTAGACCACTCCATGACCTTAATGTGTGTCTTCTTGAGCCACTCCTTTGTTGCCTTGGCAGTATGCTTTGGGTCATTGTCATGCTGGAAGACCCATCAACGACCCATATTTAGTGTTCTGGCTGAGGGAAGAAGGTTCTCTTCCAAGATTTTACAATACATGTATTACAATACATCTATTGGCCCCTCAATGCAGCAAAGTTGGCCTGTACATTTTTAGCAGATAAAAAGTCCTAAAGCATCATGTTTCCACCTCCCATGCTTGACTGTAAGGATGCTGTACTTAGAGTCATAGTCCAGCATTTTTCTTCCTCCTTCCTTCCTTCCTTTCTTTCTCTGCTAAAGGTACAGACCGACTTTTCTGCATCGAGGGGCCAATGGATGGGGCCATGTATTGAGAAATCTTGGATGAGAACCTTCTTCCTCAGCCAGAACACTGAAGATGTTTCATGGATGGGTCTTTCAGCATAACGACCCAAGACATATCACCAAGGCAACAAAGGAGTGGATCAAGAATAAGCACATTAAGGTCATGGATTGGCCTAGCCAGTCTACAGACCTTAATCCTATAGAAAATTTATGGAGGGAGCTGAAGCTTAGAGTTCCCAAGTGAAAGCCAAGAAACCTTTAAAGAATTTAGAGAAGATCTGTAAAAAAAGAATGGACCAAAATCCCTCCTGAGATGGGTGCAAACCTGGTAACCAACTACAGTAAAAGTCTTACCTCTCCGCTCTCCACCAAGTCATGTTTTGCATAGGGATCAAAAACTTATTTTTCTCACTGTAAAAAATGATAGACCCTTAATTTCTTTGTAAGGGGGCAAACTTACAAAATCTGCAGGGGAATAAATAATAATTTTCCCCACTGCATATGCTTTGCATATTTCAGGACTTGTACAAATAACAGAGCTTGCTTCTCAGGATTTTAGAGCCTTCAGTGGGGAACATGCAATGACTCCATTAGAATCCATCTTTTGTGGACATCATGAACACTAAGCTTAAGAACAATATAATTTGGATACATTTCTTAGGGTATGTGCACACAAACATTTCAAATTATGCTGTAGCACTCCTTGCCGCTTTCAGTACTCCTATAAGTGTACACATTAGAACTTAATTTCTTTAGCACTGGCAGTGCAATGCATCAAAAAAAATTCTACCTAATAAAAGGCCCCCATGTCAATGAGAGACTCACATTCTGCCACACATGCAGCATTGTCTAGCTAGCATAAAAGTAGGGGTGAGAGTGCCCTCTGCTGACAAATAGTGAGACTGGGTCCTGCCATTGGCAATGAGAGGAGTGTAGGTGTGTGGTGAAACTTAAGGAGTCTGAAAAGGGGATTTATTGTTTTTAATGAAGCCTGAAAGATGTTTTAGCAAAGGATAAGAAAAAGCAAAGGTTTTGCTTTTTCTTATACTTTGATAAAACATCTTTCAGGTTTTGCCTTTTCTTATAATTTGATAAAACATTTTTCCTGATCACCAAAGTCACAGGGAGAGGAAGTGAGGGCTATCTGGAGTGGCCACCAAACAGGAGAAGTGAAATCTTCCATTATCTAAAATAATACCGTTTTGGCTCTCAATATTCTTTAACAAATGCATATTTTGAAGGCTGACACCTTATTCTGTGCATTGTTTTTGCAAACCTGTAATGATCCATATCTTATGGATGTTAAAAAAAAATAAGTGTTCTAATTTGGAGCCTTTAGTTTGACACTTCATTTGGGAGGCCCTTAATTGTCTTCTGAAAATGTGACTGCGAAAATTGGAGCCCTTTGTCAGGCTTTTTACTCCTGATAGATATTACAGAAAATTCAGGATATAATTACCACTCAGGTATTTACACATTGTAAATTTTTAATATAATAGATTTACATATTGTTACCACAAAAAAAAATATCTCTGGAAAAATCACATTTTATATACTTTTTTCCTTGCTTTTGCACTATAGGATTATAACAAATGTGATGGCATGCTCAGGCTCTAGATGAGATAGTCCTCTTGCTCTTCTTTTTTTTTTTTTTATTTTTTTTTTTTTTTTATTTAAAATCTTTAGTGACAAGTGTTTTTCATTTTTGATACTCACTCTGTTCTTTTACTATGGAGACTCACTACCAGTCATTATAATTTACCCTATGCAGGCAGCTATATTGTTGTTTCTGTTTTAAAAAAGTAAAAAAACTCCATGAGGTTGCGAGCAGTGTTCTAAATATGGATCAAATGCGTATTAATTGTACTGTAATTTTAATAAGTAATTTTGGCAATGTGTTTTAAAATATTTGAATATCGTTTTACATTTTTTAATTTTGTGCATATTAAATATATGATTGAAATGCCCTGTTTTTTTTATTTATTTCTTTTTGTTTTTTCTTCTTGTGCAATGTTATATATTAGTCACTTTACTTGTACGATTGTTTAAATCTAAAATGCTTACACTGAAATTCTTTTCTTTTCTTTTTTTGCTGGTATAGAGGCTTGCGTTGGTATAAAATAGTAAACTTTTCTGAGAGGCAAATGGGGGCTCACATTGCCAGTCCCTCTCTGAAGATATCTGTGAAGGTTCTCATTGGTCCAGGTCATGGTATAGCTAATAGTAGTTAGCCACATTCAATTGAATTTATTATGTTGTGTTGAAGATGTTTCGTAGCTTACCAAGTTACTTCTTCTGTCCCAATGAGTATCAGGAAGATACCTGAGCATTTATATTCACACCTTAAAGCAGATTTCAAGCCTAGGTGCAACTAATGGTTATTTTCATAATCATTCAATTAGTTGGGCGATTTTATTGTTTCCATTATTTGGATAAAAACCTCAAAAAGGTGTGGTGTGCAATTTTAGTTGATATGAAAAGTTTCTATATGCAGTGGTAAAAATAAATAATCATCTATACGGAAAGAAAGAAAAACAAATGTAAAAAAAAACTAATGCACTGCTTTGCAGAGACTGGTCTGTAATATTGTGTGTGTGTGTGTGTGTGTGTGTGTGTGTGTGTATATATAATATAAATATGCCCAGAAGTAGCCTATACAGGATTTTAACTGGGAGTCCGCCATGAAGCTACATTAAGAGGGGGGATAAATCTTTTTATATTCAAGCACTAGTATATATAATGCTTAATACTCCCTGGCACAGCGCTGGCTTAAGATCAGAATCAGATAAATATACAGGGGAGGCTGGGGGGCAGCTGGTCACAGAAGGTCTTTTACCTTAATACATACAATGCATTAAGGTAGAAAAAAAACAAAAAACACCTGTCTTTAGATTCACTTTAAGACCCCTTTCACACTGCAGCGCCGGTAAAACAGCGATAAAGCATCGGTCGTTTTTGCAGCGCTTTTTTTTCTTTAAGGTAGCGCTCCGAAGTCGCCCCAAAGATGCTGCTTGAAACTAAAACACCTGAAAACTGCCTCAGCGTGAAAGGGTTCTTAATCGCATTCTTCTCCTTCCCAGGACTACATGACTACATCTCTCACACATTCACAAGTTCTCAGGCACTTACAGCTCAGTACACCATTCATACATATCCGTATGTTTGTTGAACTGTGTAGAATGACATGTATACACAGTGCAGCACACATAGAGCTTACCACACTGTTCATACTGACACGTAAACAAATATTGCATTCTGTAGGAAGGCCAACTAATCAGCTGACCAACTAACCGATAATGAAAATTGTTCAACTATTTTTATTATTGATATTATAATCAATTGTTTAGTTTGAGCCCTAGTTGAGACTAGGATCTAAAAATAGATTGCACTGTTGAGATCAAGATCTAAAAATAGATTGAACTGTCGAGACCAAGATCTAAATATAGATCTAACTGTTGAGACCAAGATATAAAAATTGTACTGTTGAGACCAAGATCTAAATGTGTACAAAGGGGGGTGACCAAATGCGCAAATCAAAGGGGAAAGATTAATAAAAGATAAATAACAAATGCCGCAGCCACCATTAAAGTGTTCCCACACCAATAAAGATATTAAAATAGTAAAAAATGTGGCGCTTGCAAATAGGGCTGAAACAACTTATTGATTATGAAATGAATCGATTACTATTTTCATAATGGATTAATCGGCCAGTAACATAATGGGGTTAAAAAAAATACTAAAATGAGCCCTTTACAAAGAGCAAATAATTGGTACTGTAAATATTACATTCACAGTTCTACAGTAAAAAAAATGAACCCCTACAGTAGTGATTATCTGCTTTTATTTGTACTATAAAGGACTAATTTTCATTTTTTTAACCCCATTATGTTACTAAACGTCTCAGGCCTGGTTCACACCTATGTGTTTTTTGGTTCTTTTTTGCAGAAACGCACTACAGTTTGTTTACATGGTTTCCTATGGGACACGTTCACATATATGCTTTTTTCAGCCACTGCTGTTTGGAAAGGGTCAGGGACTTTTTTTTTTTTAACGCAAAACTGTGCTTTTTTGGTTCAATATACTTGGATAATGGAGAAGCTGCAGAAAAGCATGTAAAGCGTTTTTGCAGCAATTTGTGTTTTTTAATCTGCCCAACAACTAATTGGCCAAAAAAAGTATATCTCTTGTGTCTGTTATTCTCAGAGTGGATTAAATATTTTGCTCCCTAACCATATAGTTGGTTATTTATATTTACCACTGCTTATAGATATTTAAGAATAAATTTCCTTTTTTTAAAAACTTTACATATTAACGAAATTATACACCACACTTTTTTTTAAGGTTACTAACCGATTAATCAATTATTCGAAACAATAATCGGCCAACTAATCGATTATGAAAATAATCGTTAGTTGCAGCCCTACTTGCAAATACTAAAGGATACCACTCCAAGGGGAAACTCCAACAAGGATGGCTCCAAAAATGCGTCTAAGAATTAATATCTAAAATAATTGGCGTATAGCAGCAGGTAATCAAACAGTGCTATACAAATAAATGCATAAAATATCAAACAAGTGTATCCAGTTTCAAGTAAAAAATGAATCGGTGCAAAAAATAGACAATAATTTGTGCAATAAAGAATGCGTGCAATAATGAATTTGTGCAACAAATAGCAAATAAATATGCCAAGCAGCAATTCAGTGGAAAAATAAATATAAAGTGCAAAAAATATGAATAAAACTGAGCCTGTGCAAATATGCCGGAATGTGCAAAAAGCAATAATAAATATTGATGAACATATAATAAATGAATAAAGTGGCAGTCCAAAGTAATCGTGCTCAAATAAAAAATCCTGTGCCCTCCAAATTGCTATTGCTGATAACCAGCTCCCATACACAGTGCAATCACTATGTGGATTAAATTCCCTGTGCGGTGAGTTTTTCAAATATGGCTGTACAGTCCTTTTAGCAGTTTAAAGGTGCTCTCATCCATGCAAATTCCAGTGTATCCAAGGTGTTTCCCCCAGCCTCTTACCTCTAGGTAAGGAGTAAACAGCCTTACAATGAACAAGCCACAGGTCTCCACCTCCTCCTCCTTTAATCCTCTTTTGCAGCGTCCTTACCAGCTCCTCTCCAGGCAACCATTGGACATGGGGGTATAAAGAAGGAGGCACTCCATAGTGCAGTATTTTAAAAGTATTTATTATAATAAAAAGTAGAAAACTTACAGTTAAATGTAAAACTATCAGCGGTAATGAACAGTGTGCGATCCCGGCCGAGATCGCACACACATTGTCACCTGTCTCTACTCTCCTGAAGCGTTGCGTCACGCCCACGTGACTTTTTCAAAGGATTTTAGAGACGGGTGAACAGCGGTGACTTAAGTAAGGCAACGGTTGTCAGGGCAACCGTGCAGATTCGATACAATCGGGAAAAAATACATACATATTGAGGTAATAATTTTACTAATAGTGTTAATCCTCTCTGGTAATAAATACATATATAACTTTAAAACCGAAATATGCATGAATAAAGATTTATATATGGCATTGTGTGGCGAAAGTGCAGAGATAAGCGCCATCTGGTGGCTAAAATAAATAATTTAACTCCACATGGAAACGGTAGTCAAGGGAACCGTGCTGATTCGATACGATCGGGTAAAAAATACACATATAAGAGTGATCATTATCCTAATATCATAAATCCTCTCTTGTAATAAAATTAGAAAATTTAAACCAAAATAGGCGCAATATAAAATTATATATGGCATTGTGTGATAAAATATTGGGATACACGCCATCTGGTGGCTAAAATAAATATTTGACTCCACATGGAAACAAAAATGGTAAAAAATGTAGCAAACACCGCGCTAATAAATGCAAAAATATTGAAATGCCCCCATACAGCAAATATTAGGGCTAAACAGTGACATAAAATGAAGTGTACATAGGTAGCAGCAGCAAAAAATGTGGATACACACATAAACAAGATAAAACAATAAATAAAGCCGCGCTAATTGAACAGATAGGTGATTGGTGACCTATACCTTGGTGTAAAATAAATCCTCAAGCAAAAATGTGATATATGCAAAGGAAAAACAACAAATTATATATCAAACAATATGTATGCACATTTCCAATGCACCCAAACAATAAAGTCCAGTGACATAAAAGATGAATAAAAAATGAGAAAAATAAAACAAATATGTAATAGGTGAAAAAATAGTTCATAAGTGTGATAATGTGAACTTAGACTTCTGGTGACAATAAAAAATCGAAAACACCGTGATCCACCACCAATATAAGATTGCGCTTACCAGAGGGCAAGCTTAAAAAAGCCTGTAGTATAATGTAAACGGGACAGATATGGACCATCAGACATCAGCAGCAATCTGGATCTCCTCAGACAAATTAGACCAGGGATAGAAGTTCCAATGATGTTTTACCGCTTGGATCAATCAGGAATGGACACACTCTCCAAACAAAAGCATCGACCCCAGACTCATTCAGCAGCCAATATGGAATACAGGAAGAAAAGGGGATGCTCCCATAGTGTGATACCAAATAATACGTTTATTAAAAAAGAAAAAGCAATCCTACTTACACAAAGAGAAAAGCATATAAGCAGGACAAGTAAAATACGCCGGCCGGCTTGCAATACACCCGCTCACAACGCGGAACGCGATGACGTCAGTGCGTCAGCCTCCCTACGTCCGTTTCGACCAATCGTCGTCTTTTGGAAACAAAAATGCCTAGTAATACCATAGACACTTGGGCAGCTCAATTTTAATCAAGACAACCGTGGGGGCAAAGACAATAAATATCAATACATAACATATGACAATAGTCTTCAGGGGGAACAATTAAAGCAATAATTTATAAATAAATAGCTAAGGACGCTATCGGATATCAAATGCGTGCCATCTAGTGGCTAAAATTTTAATTTGCAGATGGGCAAGAATCAAAATGACATCTCAATGGTAAGCAGAGGGATTACAAATTAATCCAATCATGGAAGAGGGATTAATATAAATGCATGATAAGAACCAATAATAAAATACCATCAAGCAGGTCATATTTAAGAATGAGATCCTAATATAAAAATATAATAAGATTATATATATATATAAGGTATATAGAAACATAAGATTATATTAAAATCCTCTTTGGAACATATAAAATAAATAAATGTGCTAAATGGCCAATAATAGACAAATGCTAAAAGGCACCAATTAAACGAAGATTAAAAAAGATAAAATCAGCCCATAGATTCTCCAATTCATGTAGGCAATCAGACAAGAAGGACATATAATCCAAATTACTCCTGCCGACAACCAGCTCCCCTATAGTTCTCACAAGAACATAAAATTAGTAATACTTTTTAAAATAATGGATGGCCAATTATAAACAACTAGTAAAAGCCACCCACCAGACTAAGATAAAGGAGATAAAATCAACCAATAAGTAATCCAGTATATAAAAGCAGTCAAACGAAAGGGGGGGGGCATGGTCAATAATTAGATATAAAACAATTTATGTCAAACTCAACGTTATGTCCTGATGGAAATAATGTACGCAGCTCATGAATCCAGCGAGATTCAGCCTGGCTCAATTTTCTTACTTTATTGTCCCCCCTCCAGTGGGGTTTGTATTTCTCAATACTTCATACCATAAGGCCCCTTTCACACCGGGGCGTTTTTCATGCGGTGCAGCGCTAAAAATAGCGCCTGTTCACCGCCTGAAAAAATCCGGCCCCTTAACTCCAGTGTGAAAGCCGGCGGACTTTCACACTGGAGCGGTGCGCTAGCAGGATGATAAAAAAAGTCCTGCTAGCAGCATCTTTGGAGCGGTATAGGAGCGGTGTGTTCACCGCTCCTATACCGCTCCTTCCCATTGATTAGAATGGGACACCGCGGTAAAACCGCTACGGCGGCGCTCTGCGGGGGTGTTTAACCCTTTTTCGGCCGCTCGCGGGGGGTAAGACCGCACCGCACCGCGAGCGGCCGAATACCGCGGTTAAAACGACGCTACGGCGGCGCTCTGCGGGGGTGTTTAACCCTTTTTCGGCCGCTCGCGGGGGGGTAAAACCGCACCGCGAGCGGCCGAATACCGCGGTTAAAACGACGGTAAAGCAGCGCTAAATATAGCGCTGCTTTATCGTCACCGCGGCTCCCCGCCCCAGTGTGAAAGGGGCCTAAGTGAGGAGGGGTCTCTGTTATGGACCTGATCGTAATGTCTAGATAGGCAATGTTTAGGAAAACCTATTTTTATATTCTGGGTGTGTTCCCTCAATCTCAACCATAATTAAGACAAATAGGAGAAGGAATCATCAACATTAGTGGGGTGGAATTAACCAAAGATGAAATCAAGGTATTAGATAAGGGCCTGAAATTTGCTCCCAAAAGAAATTTGAATAAATTCAATACGTATGTGGACATTAATAAATTTATTAGGAATCTACATATTAAGAAGTACATGTTAAACAAACCAGGGGACAACACGAAGAGAAAAGAAAGTGAGGTGACTGAAATAAAATTCAGTAATTTAAAAAATAAATCCTTATTCAACATCCCAATTGGAACAGAGGGACACATTGAGGTATTCCGCAAAATGGTTTTAAAGGAACTACAAGATTTAAAAGTGAAAAAAATGCATGACCCTGGAGATATAAAGAATGACATCAAGAAATTGGAAGAAAGAAAAGAGGTGGTCATCAGACAAGCAGATAAAGGAGGAGCTATTGTCGTCCAATCCAAGGTGGCATATCAAGAAGAACTGAATCGACAATTGGAAGATAAGGATACCTATTTGAGATTAGCCGGCAATCCAATTATAAGGTACAAAGATGACCTAGCGTATTTGATTGAAAGAGGAATGACGAAAGGCCTACTAAATAAAAAAGAAGGGAAGTATCTGCAGCCATTGAGTTGCAAAATTCCAGTGATTTTATACCTTACCCAAGATACATAAAGATAAAGATAAACCACCGGGAAGACCGATAGTTAACGGAATAAATTCGGTTGGAGCCAGAATTGGTGAATATATTGATTGTTTTTTACAACCTGTAGTAAGAAAAACCAATTCAAATCTTAGAGACACTAAACATCTTATACAGCTATTGGACAACATAGAATTAGATGACAGGCCCATCTACCTCGCTACAGCAGACGTTGCATCTCTATATACAATCATCAACCATGAAGAGGACATACAAGCAACTAAATGGGCACTGAAAGAATTGATGTGAATTGATATGAAAATCAAACAGACGAGATTTCTTGTGGATTGCCTCAAATACAGCCTTGACCACAACTACTTCTGGCACGATAGCAATTACTATAAACAGATCTGTGGAATAGCCATGGGAGCGAAATTTGCACCCAGCGTGGCCAACCTCTACATGGCAGAATGGGAGGAGGATGCCTTATACAAGAAGTGGCCCCAGCAACTCCTCCTTTTTAAAAGATTTATTGATGATATTATTGTAATTTGGGCAGGAGACAGGGAAAGCCTTATTGACTTTGGTTTTAATCTAAACACAAATACTAAGAACATTAGAAATAAGTGACGAAAAAATTCATTTCCTGGACCTAGAGATCTCTAAAGAAAAGAGAAGACTTGTGACACAGACGCACTTTAAACAGGTCGACAGGAATAGTTACCTACCGCTTGATAGTTGCCATTTTGCTCCCTGGCTCAACAATATACCAAAAGGACAATTGATCAGGTTGAGAAGAAACTGCACAAAACCTGAAGTTTATTGGTAGGAGATTCATCCAGAAAGGGTACAAGCACAATTTTATAAAAGGAAAAATAGAAGATGTCACCTCTATGGATAGAAAATTATTAATTGAGGATAAGGCCAAAGATAGAGGATATACAGACTGTGTACCCTTTGTGATGGACTACACCGTACACCATAAACAAATAGAAAAAATCTTTAAAAAGCACTGGAATATTGTGAAAGCCGACAGACACTTAGGAATAGTATTACCTGAGAAACCTAAAATCACTTACAGGCGGGCCCCCACTTTAAGAGACCTGATTGCTAAAAATGTCTTAGATCCCCCTCCTGAGAAAAAGTTCTCGTTCTTTGAAGGAAAAGTTTTTTTCCCGTGTAAAACATGCTATACTTGTAGACATACAAAAGCAAAAAGAAGAAAATGTGTTTTAAATCTACAGTAACTGGGAAAGATTACCAGATTAAGGATTTTATTTCATGCAGAACAGAAGGGGTTGTCTACCTTCTGGAATGCCCGTGTCATATTCAATATGTTGGGAGGACCAAGAGAGAATTATGGTTGAGATTGAGGGAACACGCCCAGAATATAAAAAATGGCTATCCTAAACATAGCCTATCTAGACATTACGATCAGGTCCATAACAGAGACCCCTCCTCACTTATGGTATGGGGTATTGAGAAATACAAACCTCACTGGAGGGGGGACAATAAAGTAAGAAAATTGAGCCAGGCTGAATCTCGCTGGATTCATGAGCTGCGTACATTATTTCCATCAGGACATAACGTTGAGTTTGACATAAATTGTTTTATATCTAATTATTGACCATGCCCCCCCCCCCCCTTTCGTCTGACTGCTTTTATATACTGGATTATTTATTGGTTGATTTTATCTCCTTTATCTTAGTCTGGTGGGTGGCTTTTACTAGTTGTTTATTATTGGCCATCCATTATTTTAAAAAGTATTACTAATTTTATGTTCTTGTGAGAACTATAGGGGAGCTGGTTGTCGGCAGGAGTAATTTGGATTATATGTCCTTCTTGTCTGATTGCCTACATGAATTGGAGAATCTATGGGCTGATTTTATATTTTTTAATCTTCGTTTAATTGGTGCCTTTTAGCATTTGTCTATTATTGGCCATTTAGCGCATTTATTTATTTTATATGTTCCAAAGAGGATTTTAATATAATCTTATGTTTCTATATACCTTCTATATATTCTTATTATGGTTTTATATTAGGATCTCAATCTTATATATGACCTGCTTGATGGTATTTTATTATTGGTTCTTATCATGCATTTATATTAATCCCTTTTCCATGATTAATTTGTAGTCCCTCTGCTTACCTTTGAGATGTCATTTTGATTCTTGCCCATCTGCGAATTATAATTTTAGCCACTAGATGGCACGCATTTGATATCCGATAGCGTCCTTAGCTATTTATTTATAAATTATTGCTTTAATTGTTCCCCCTGAAGACTATTGTCATATGTTATATATTGATATTTATTGTCTTTGCCCCCACGGTTGTCTTGATTAAAATTGAGCTGCCCAAGTGTCTATGGTATTACTAGGCATTTTTGTTTCCATGTGGAGTCAAATATTTATTTTAGCCACCAGATGGCGTTTATCCCGATATTTTATCACACAATGCCATATATAATTTTATATTGCGCCTATTTTGGTTTAAATTTTCTAATTTTATTACAAGAGAGGATTTATGATATTAGGATAATGATCACCCTTATGTGTATTTATTTTTTACCCGATCGTATCGAATCTGCACGGTTCCCTTGACTACCGTTTCCATGTGGAGTTAAATTATTTATTTTAGCCACCAGATGGCGCTTATCTCGGCACTTTCGCCACACAATGCCATATATAAATCTTTATTCATGCATATTTCGGTTTTAAAGTTATATATGTATTTATTACCAGAGAGGATTAACACTATTAGTAAAATTATTACCTCAATATGTATGTATTTTTTCCCGATTGTATCGAATCTGCACGGTTGCCCTGACAACCGTTGCCTTACTTAAGTCACCGCTGTTCACCCGGCTCTAAAATCCTTTGAAAAAGTCACGTGGGCGTGACGCAACGCATCAGGAGAGTAGAGCCAGGTGACGCTGTGTGTGCGATCTCGGCCGGGATCGCACACTGTTCATTACCGCTGATAGTTTTAGATTTAACTGTAAGTTTTCTACTTTTTATTGTAATACTTTTAAAATACTGCACTATGGAGTGCCTCCTTCTTTATACCCCCATGTCCAATGGTTGCCTGGAGAGGAGCTGGTAAGGACGCTGCAATAGAGGATTAAAGAGGAGGAGGTGGAAACCTGTAGCTTGTTAATTGTAAAGCTGTTTACTCCTTACCTAGAGGTAAGAGGCTGGGGGAAACACCTTGGATACACTGGAATTTGCATGGATGAGAGCAACTTTAAACTGCTAAAAGGACTGTACAGCCATAGTTGAAAAACTCACCGCACAGAGAATTTAATCCACAGAGAATTTAATCCACATAGTGATTGCACTGTGTATGGGAGCTGGTTATCGGCAATAGCAATTTGGAGTGCACAGGATTTTTTGTTTGAGCACGATTACTGTGGACTGCCACTTTATTCATTTATTTTATGTTCATCAATATTTATTATTTATTTTTGCACATTCCGGCATATTTACACAGGCTCAGTTTTATTCATATCTTTTGCACTTTATATTTATTTTTCCACTGAATTGCTGCTTGGCATATTTATTTGCTATTTGTTGCACAAATTCATTATTGCACGCATTCATTATTGCACAAATTATTGTCTATTTTTTGCGCTGATTCATTTTTTACTTGAAACTGGATACACTTGTTTGATATTTTATGCATTTATTTGTATAGCACTGTTTGATTACCTGCTGCTATACGCCGATTATTTTAGATATTAATTCTTAGACGCTTTTTTGGAGCCATCCTTGTTGGAGTTTCCCCTTGGAGTGGTATCCTTTAGTATTTGCAAGCGCCACATTTTTTACTATTTTAAGATCTAAATGTAGCATTTGCCCGGGAAGGAGCTGCTGGCAATTATTTGGGCTTGTACTCTGCTCTTGCTCCCCTTGAGAAATTTCTCAACCCCCTTGACACAGCTGTGTAGTGGTATTGATCTGAAACCCAATGGCAACAACAACCCAACAATAAAATCAAATATTGTATTTTTACCGTTACCTTGGCATCCACCTGCCTAAAGATTGGAAACAATCTCTCACCAATCGTGCTTTAACCAACCGGTAATTTTACTGGAAACTGGTTCAAAATCACAAACACAGTAATAATGGTAATATACAGGGTTGTACAATACTGATGGTAATATACAAGGTCAGAACATGTAATAATAAAAGGCCATTCAAATATTCAGACCCAATGATATACTGAATACTACATGTGGGCGTGTCTCCAAGTGGGACTGGTGCTCAGGGTGGCAAAACCGTAACACTGGGCACTTTCCCACTTCCAGTACAGCCACACAAAAACACACAACTTGTAGTCTGCTATACCGCACTGAATATCAGTATGTTATGGTACATATGCTCAAGGGCTCCCCCTAGATTGCAATACCTCCCCCTGTACACACTGCATGATAAAAAGCCTTATACTGGATGATAAGTCTCTTGTCTTCTATCTTTAGCTAGCTCAGTTAACCATTTTCAGACCGGACCATTTTGCTGGCTTAAGACCAGACCACTTTTTGCGATTCGGCACTGCGCCGCTTTAACTGACAATTGCGCGGTCATGCAACATGGCTCCCAAACAAAATTGACGTCCTTTTTTTCCCCACGAATAGAGATTTCTTTTGGTGGTATTTGATCACCCCTGCGTTTTTTTATTTTTTGCGCTATAAAAAAAAATACGACAATTTTGAAAAAAACACATTCTTTTTTTACATTTTGCTATAATTAATATCCCCAAAAATATATAAAAAAAAAAACGTTTTTTTTTTCCTCAGTTTAGGCCGATACGTATTCTTCTACATATTTTTGGTTAAAAAAAAATCTCAATAAGCGATTATTGATTGGTTTGCGCAAAAGTTATAGCGTTTACAAAATGGGGGATAGTTTTATGGCATTTTTATTAATATATTTTTTTTACTAGTAGTGACGGCGATCAGCGATTTTTATTGTGACTGCGACATTATGGCGGACACATCGGACATTTTTGACAAATTTTTGGGACCATTGTAATTTATACAGCAATCAGTTCTATTTAAATGCCAGGGGGTGGGAGTGTAGGGGTTAAGTGTTCCTAGGGGTGTGATACTAACTGTGGGGGGCGTGGCTGTGTGTTAGTGAACACTGATCTCTGGTCCAATCACAGGGAACAGAGATCAGTGTCACTTGTTGCTAGGCAGAACGGGGAGATGCTGTTTACTTCCACAGCTCTCCGTTCAGCCTTCCCGTGACACGATCGTGGGTATCCCCGCGGTGATCGAGTCCGCGGGACCCGCGACCGGACTCACAGGGGTCCCGACCAGCACACGCGCGTGATTGCACAGCGGCATTCTTAAAGGGACGTACCTGTATGCCCTTATGCCTGTTTGTGCCATTCTGCCGACGTACACTAGAGGGAGCCAAATACTAATCTAATAGCATTACATTATTATATACAAATAGATTGAACTGTTGAGACCAAGATCTAAAAATAGATTGAACTGTTGAGACCAAATTTTAAAAATAGATTGAACTGTTGAGACCAAATTCGAAAAATAGATCGAACTGTTGAGACCAAGATCTAAAAATAGATCGAACTGTTAAGACCAAGATCTAAAAATAGATCGAACTGTTGAGACCAAGATCTAAAAATAGATCCAGGATCTAAAAATAGATTGAACTGTTGAGACCAAATTCTAAAAATAGATTGAACTGTTGAGACCAAGATGTAAAAATAGATTGAACTGTTGAGACCAAGATCTACAAATAGATTGAACTGTTGAGGCCAAGATCTACAAATAGATTGAACTGTTAAGACCAAGATCTAAAAATAGATCGAACTGTTGAGACCAAGATCTAAAAATAGATTGAACTGTTGAGACCAAGATCTACAAATAGATTGAACTGTTAAGACCAAGATCTACAAATAGATTGAACTGTTGAGACCAAGATCTAAAAATAGATCGAACTGTTGAGACCAAGATCTAAAAATATATTGAACTGTTAAGACCAAGATCTACAAATAGATTGAACTGTTGAGACCAAATTCTAAAAATAGTTCGAACTGTTGAGACCAAGATCTAAAAATAGATCGAACTGTTAAGACCAAGATCTAAAAATAGATCGAACTGTTGAGACCAAGATCTAAAAATAGATCGAACTGTTGAGACCAAGATCTAAAAATAGATCCAGGATCTAAAAATAGATTGAACTGTTGAGACCAAATTCTAAAAATAGATTGAACTGTTGAGACCAAGATGTAAAAATAGATTGAACTGTTGAGACCAAGATCTACAAATAGATTGAACTGTTGAGGCCAAGATCTACAAATAGATTGAACTGTTAAGACCAAGATCTAAAAATAGATCGAACTGTTGAGACCAAGATCTAAAAATAGATTGAACTGTTGAGACCAAGATCTACAAATAGATTGAACTGTTAAGACCAAGATCTACAAATAGATTGAACTGTTGAGACCAAGATCTAAAAATATATTGAACTGTTAAGACCAAGATCTACAAATAGATTGAACTGTTGAGACCAAGATCTAAAAATAGATCGAACTGTTGAGACCAAGATCTAAAAATATATTGAACTGTTGAGACCAAGATCTACAAATAGATTGAACTGTTGAGACCAAATTCTAAAAATAGATTGAACTGTTGAGACCAAGATCTAAAAAAGTGATCCAGGATCTAAAAATAGATTGAACTGTTGAGACCAAGATCTACAAATAGATTGAACTGTTGAGACCTAGATCTAAAAATAGATCCAGGATCTAAAAATAGATTGAACTGTTGAGACCAAGATCTACAAATAGATTGAACTGTTGAGACCAAGATCTACAAATAGATTGAACTGTTGAGACCAAGATCTAAAAATAGATTGAACTGTTGAGACCAAGATCTAAAAATAGATTGAACTGTTGAGACCAAGATCTAAAAATAGATCCAGGATCTAAAAATAGATTGAACTGTTGAGACCAAGATCTAAAAATAGATCCAGGATCTAAAAATAGATGGAACTGTTGAGACCAAGATCTAAAAATAGATCCAGGATCTAAAAATAGATTGAACTGTTGAGACCATGATCTACAAATAGATTGAACTGTTGAGACCAAGATCTAAAAATAGATTGAACTGTTGAGACCAAGATCTAAAAATAGATCCAGGATCTAAAAATAGATTGAACTGTTGAGACCATGATCTACAAATAGATTGAACTGTTGAGACCAAGATCTAAAAATAGATTGAACTGTTGAGACCAAGATCTAAAAATAGATCCAGGATCTAAAAATAGATTGAACTGTCGAGACCAAGATCTAAAAATAGATTGAACTGTTGAGACCAAGATCTAAAAATAGATCCAGGATCTAAAAATAGATTGAACTGTTGAGACCATGATCTACAAATAGATTGAACTGTTGAGACCATGATCTACAAATAGATTGAACTGTTGAGACCATGATCTACAAATAGATTGAACTGTTGAGACCATGATCTACAAATAGATTGAACTGTTGAGACCAAGATCTAAAAATAGATTGAACTGTTGAGACCAAATTCTAAAAATAGATTGAACTGTTGAGACCATGATCTACAAATAGATTGAACTGTTGAGACCAAATTCTAAAAATAGATCGAACTGTTGAGACCAAGATCTAAAAATAGATCGAACTGTTGAGACCAAGATCTAAAAATAGATCGAACTGTTGAGACCAAGATCTAAAAAATAGATCGAACTGTTGAGACCAAGATCTAAAAATAGATCGAACTGTTGAGACCAAGATCTAAAAATAGATCCAGGATCTAAAAATAGATTGAACTGTTGGGACCAAATTCTAAAAATAGATTGAACTGTTGAGACCAAGATCTACAAATAGATTGAACTGTTGAGACCAAGATCTACAAATAGATTAAACTGTTGAGACCAAGATCTAAAAATAGATTGAACTGTTGAGACCAAGATCTAAAAATAGATTGAATTGTTGAGACCAAGATCTACAAATAGATTGAACTGTTGAGACCAAGATCTACAAATAGATCCAGGATCTAAAAATAGATTGAACTGTCGAGACCAAGATCTAAAAATAGATTGAACTGTTGAGACCAAGATCTAAAAATAGATCCAGGATCTAAAAATAGATGGAACTGTTGAGACCAAGATCTAAAAATAGATCCAGGATCTAAAAATAGATTGAACTGTTGAGACCATGATCTACAAATAGATTGAACTGTTGAGACCAAGATCTAAAAATAGATTGAACTGTTGAGACCAAGATCTAAAAATAGATCCAGGATCTAAAAATAGATTGAACTGTTGAGACCATGATCTACAAATAGATTGAACTGTTGAGACCAAGATCTAAAAATAGATTGAACTGTTGAGACCAAGATCTAAAAATAGATCCAGGATCTAAAAATAGATTGAACTGTCGAGACCAAGATCTAAAAATAGATTGAACTGTTGAGACCAAGATCTAAAAATAGATCCAGGATCTAAAAATAGATTGAACTGTTGAGACCATGATCTACAAATAGATTGAACTGTTGAGACCATGATCTACAAATAGATTGAACTGTTGAGACCATGATCTACAAATAGATTGAACTGTTGAGACCATGATCTACAAATAGATTGAACTGTTGAGACCAAGATCTAAAAATAGATTGAACTGTTGAGACCAAATTCTAAAAATAGATTGAACTGTTGAGACCATGATCTACAAATAGATTGAACTGTTGAGACCAAATTCTAAAAATAGATCGAACTGTTGAGACCAAGATCTAAAAATAGATCGAACTGTTGAGACCAAGATCTAAAAATAGATCGAACTGTTGAGACCAAGATCTAAAAAATAGATCGAACTGTTGAGACCAAGATCTAAAAATAGATCGAACTGTTGAGACCAAGATCTAAAAATAGATCCAGGATCTAAAAATAGATTGAACTGTTGGGACCAAATTCTAAAAATAGATTGAACTGTTGAGACCAAGATCTACAAATAGATTGAACTGTTGAGACCAAGATCTACAAATAGATTAAACTGTTGAGACCAAGATCTAAAAATAGATTGAACTGTTGAGACCAAGATCTAAAAATAGATTGAATTGTTGAGACCAAGATCTACAAATAGATTGAACTGTTGAGACCAAGATCTACAAATAGATCCAGGATCTAAAAATAGATTGAACTGTTGAGACTAATGCCCCTTACACATGGTCGGAAATTCCGACGCAAAATGTCTGATCGGACCATGCTGTCGGAAAATCCGCCCGTGTATGTGCTCCATTGGACTTTTTCCGTCGGAATTTCCAACGAAAAAAATTTGAGATCCTGCTCTCAAATTTTCCGACAACAAAATCCGATCTGACTTTTTCCGATCGTGTGTAGAGAATTCCGACGGACAAAGTGCCATGCATGCTCAGATCAAACTATGAGACCAAAGCTATTGTCTATTAGCCTCTACGTAGTTCCGTCGTACGCACCGGACGTCACGACGTTCGGAATGATCGGATTTTCCGACAACTTTGTCCGACCGTGTGTATGCAACACCAGTTTCGGACAAAATCCGTGGGAAAAAATCTGACGGAAGTGTGTCTTGCCTACAGTCAAGCATGGTGGTGGGAGTGTCATGGTCTGGGGCTGCATGAGTGCTGCCGGCACTGGGGAGCTACAGTTCATTGAGGGAACCATGAATGCCAACATGTACTGTGACATACTGAAGCAGAGCATGATCCCCTCCTTTCGGAGATTGGGCTGCAGGGCAGTATTCCAACATAACGACCCCAAACACATCTACAAGATGACCACTGCCTCGCTAAAGAAGCTGAGGGTAAAGGTGATGGACTGGCCGAGCATGTCTCCAGACCTAAACCCTATTGACCATCTGTGGGGCATCCTCAAACGGAAGGTGGAGAAGCACAAGGTCTAACACCAGCCAGCTCCGTGATGTCGTCATGGAGGAGTGGCAACCTGTGAAGCTCTGATGAACTCCATGCCCAAGAGGGTTAAGGCAGTGCTGGAAAATAATGAAGGCCACACAAAATATTGACACTTTGGGCCCAATTTGGACATTTTCACTTAGGGGTTTACTCGCTTTTGTTGTCAGCGGTTTCGAAATGAATGGCTGTGTGTTGAGTTATTTTGAGGGGACAGCACATGTACACTGTTATACAAGCTGTATACTCACTACTTTACATTGTAGCAAAGTGTAATTTCTTCAGTGTTGTCACATGAAAAGATATAATAAAATATTTACAAAAATGTGAGGGGTATACTCACTTTTGTAAGATACTGTATATGCATCTGTCAAACAGGTGTGGAAAAATTGGTCCTTGGGGGTTAATTGTGCCCATGAAACCTATACCAAAACATTTCTTCCAGATAAATCAACACCCACAAAGCTAGGTAGCCTAGACAGTCTTGCAGAGATTTCTCTATCTGCAACATCGGCATCAGGGGCCTTGATATCGGCTGCTAATAAAGGAATGATTTATTTTGATACATGTCAGCCGGTTAAGGGAGTCTGTGGACATATGCGTGTTTTCATCTGTTGCAAAAACTCCGGCAGCACTGAATGCCCATTCAGATAGCACCCTGGATGCAGGGCAGCCCAGCAGCTCAATTGCATACTTGTGCAAGTTTTGGCCAGTGGTCTATTCACATGATCCAGTAACCCAGTGTATCGTCAACTGGAAAGCTCTCCATGTCTGTTTTCGCCCCTAGATGAGCTCCCACCATATGATGCAGACACTGCCGATGGGTTGTGGAAGCTGACAGCCCTGGGCGCCAAGGACTAAAACACTTTTTAAATGCATCACTGAGGCGGCCCCCTTCTCCACTGCTCTTCCTTTGACCAAAAGAAAGCCTCAACACCAGTGATGTAAGTAACTGAGTTAAAATAAACTGAGTTACATAACTCAGTTACTTTAGAGGGTAACGAGTAATCTAACTGATTACTTTTCCCCTCATGGTAACTCAGTTCCCATTACTTTGGCTTAGTTACCCCAATTACATCTACCGTCACTAGATGGCAGTAGTGTAATTCCGGTGTCCTGCCAAAAAAGTTCACCCGCCGGATAAGGACCCCCTGTACTGCGCAGGCGCAGCGCTTGCGCAGTATGAAGGACTACGGAGCTTCCGAAAATTGCCGAACCTAAACAGCTCTGAGTGAACTCTACACAGCGCAGGCGCAGTTAACATGTAATTGTACGAGGCGATGCCGCACCTTCATGATGCTCGTGCTACTCTGCAAGGGGCGTCTATCGTGTAACTAAGGGGCGAGTCTAGTATTACTGTAACCAAGGGGCGCATTTATTATTATTGTTATATATCGAGCTCTGCCCATTAATTTAACATTCACCCTCTTCTGTAGAAATCCACCCCTTACACGATATAATAATAATAGACCCGCCCCTTGCTTGCACGATATAACAGATCTGCCCCTTGGTTAGAGTAATAATAGAGCAGCTCCTTGGTTACACCATATATAACAATAATAATAAATGCGCCCCTTGGTTACAGTAATACTAGACCCGCCCCTTAGTTACACGTATAGAATATTAAAAAAAAAAAGTCAGTTACTTTGCTGAGTAACTAATTACTTTTCCAATGTAGTAACTGAGTTACTAACGCAATTACTTTTTGGGAGAAGTAATTTGTAACTTAACTAAATTACTTTTTTAAAGTAAGATGACCAACACTGCTCAACACTAGCTTTTCCATAAGACTGTAACCTACCAGAGTCTGGAAAGGCATTACATAAACTCCTCTTTGTCAGGTCACCTGAGACCAGGTGACAGGTGCACTCAGTAGGAGTCAGAAGTGCACCGCTAGGTAGTGGACCTTGGGACTGACTGCTGCGGATTGTACCCAGGGAGATTCAGGACACAGGTCTACTGGATCACTAGCACAGATCCCAGTGGGCTCACAGTAGACTACAGGAGAAGGAAGCAGCAGGCTGGAACGACAAGGGTAGTAAGGGGATAAGGCAGAGGTCAGGGCAACTAGCAGATGGGAACAACAGAGTGCACGCCAAAGGTTCAGGGTCACAAGCAGACAGGGATGGTCGGGGACATGCCAAAGGGTCAAGGTCACAAGCAGACAGGAATCGTTGAGAACACGCCAATGTCAGTAACAGAGACAAACATACAGCACACGGCAAACAGGAACCAGGAAGCCAAACACACCATGGATACACAATGGTTGATCAGCACCACTGGCTTGCAGTGCACAGGTTAATATAGGTTTCCCTGATAGGGCCTGGGGTGGAGCCATGCTTAGAGGAGAGGTTATAAAACCCACCAGGTGAGAGTGGCTGGCCTCTTAGTCTGAACACATGAGGAGAGGTAAGCAAACAGGAGAAGATTACTGCATAACCATGACACTCTTTAAGGTGTCCTCAAAATATTTCATCCTCTGCTCCCTCTGTGGGGACAGGATGAGTTTTGAGACTCTCCCCTTGTAACGATGGTCAAGGAGGGTGGCCAACCAATAATGATCCTTTTCCTTGATGCCAACAATTCTTGTGTCCTTTTGCTGGCTTTGAAGAATAAGGGAGCCCATGCACAGCAAGTTTGAAGAGGCATGAGAAGCAGAGTCCTCATGGTCACTGAGGATTACTGCCTCCTCCCAGCCACATACTACTCCCAAGGGTTCTGGGGACGGAAAACCATCTTAAGGTTGCCTCATCTATTGCCATCTGTGACCCTGATTGGGTCTTCATTGGTAAGCCAAACTCGCTTGTATAAAAATTTGCTCCAGTACTGTTGTTATTCAATGTATAATTATGTACCTCTCTCTCTTCCTTTCTTAATACCTTATGAATCAATTAATTAGAAGAATGTATTTTCTCTTAGATGTATAAGGTCAATCCCTCCTGAAGAAGCAAAATATTGCGAAACATGTATTGGATTATACATTGGACCTACATCTTCGGAGGCTCCACTAGTGTGTGGGGTTCCCATCATTCAAAGTCTGTATCATCTTGCCTTTGTATGCAATTATGTTTTATACGTGTCTTATTATGTGATTTATATCAATGTGTATCAAGTTGTTTTTCTACAATAAATATAACTTT
The DNA here is from genome assembly GCA_028564925.1 of Lithobates sylvaticus. NCBI lineage: Eukaryota > Metazoa > Chordata > Amphibia > Anura > Ranidae > Lithobates > Lithobates sylvaticus. Next base: position 120,812,227 of record CM053027.1, on the reverse strand, counting down.
TTATATTCAATTGTCCATTTCTGGTTACCGAGAAAGTTCATATACAACTTCTATGTCATGGGGCACACCTCATCTCTTAAGGTTTGATGTACACTATATTAGCAAAAGTATTCTGACACCTGCCTTTACATGCACATAAACATTAATGGCACCCAATCTTAGTCCATAGGGTTAAATACTGAGTTGGTCCAATCTTTAAAGCTATAACCTCCACCCCAAACTTGCTCATTCATGTGTTTATGCACCTTGCTTTGCACTGTCCAAATTATTTGGTGGAGGGGGGATTATGGTATGGGATTGTTTTTCAGGGGTTGGGCTTGACCCCTTCGTTCCAGTGAAGGAAACACTTAAGGTGTCAGCATACCAAGACATTTTGGACAATTTCTGGAACGGCTTGGGAATGGCCCTTGCCTGTTCCAATATGACTATGCACCAGTGCACAAAGTCCATAAAGACAAGGATGAGCGAGTTTGGGGTGGAGGAACTTGACTGGCCTGGACAGGGTCCTGACCTCATCCAGACAGAACACCTTTGAAATTAATTAGAGCGGAGACTGCTAGCCAGGCCTTCTCGTCCACATCAGGGCCTGACCTCAGAAATGCGCTTCAGGAAGAATGATAAAACATTCCCATAGACACACTCCTAAACCTTGTGGACACCCTTCCCAGAAGAGTTGAAGCTGTTATAGCTGCAAGGGGTGGGCCAACTCAATATTGAACCCTACGGACTAAGACTGGGATGCTGTTAAAGTTCATGTGTGTGTAAAGGCATGTGTCCCAATACTTTTGGTAATATAGTGAATGTCTTCCTCTGCTTCAATGCCTCTAAAACAGCCATAATCCTCCTTCTCCTCCCCCTCTACTCTTGTGTGTTCTGTGGCGTCACAAGAATGGTGTCTGCATAAAGCAGGCCTTGAGAGGAAAGGGAGTCCTCCTCTTCCTCCTGCTGCTCTGCCTCGAGTGCCCTGTTCATAATGCCATGCAGAGTCTGCTAAAGCAGGAACACATTAGGGATTGTGTCACTGGTGCATGCATTGTCATGCCTCACTATCCTTGTCGCCTCCACAAATGGTGCCAGTACAGTGCATGCATCCTTTATCAGCAGCCATTGGCATCAGGGAAAATAAGCAGAGCCGCCCTCAGCTTTTTTTCCCGACGCCAATGGCTGCTGAAAAAGCCGTACTCTTTGAAAGCCCTCTGCTGCATGTGCAAAGTTGAGTTCCACCTGGTGGGCATGTCACAAATCAGGCGGTTTACACACCAGAGGGGATGATGTGAGGACAACACGGAGGGAGGGGCCTGTTGATGCCAGCCGGAGTGGGAGCGTGGACGCGGGAAAGCCGATTTTTCCAGAGAGTGAGAGGCTCCGGACCAGCCAATGACATCTCCCGAACCCGCTCCAGAACCTGCACTCCCGCTTGCCTCGGACCTGGAAGCCCACGGGAACGTGGGCGAGACCTGTGGCCGCCTCCCTCCTCCTGCTCCAGCCCCTTACCAAACTAGCCAGCTCCCGTAGAGAGCATTCAGCAGCCCGCAGATGCTACCTAGCAGACTGGCAGCACTGGGGACGAACGAAAGACAGGAGCCTATCAGTAAACCACGACTAAAGTTGAAGGGCAGAAACAGGAGGAACCCCATGTGGGACGTTATAGTTGCAGTGTATATGTGATGCCTTGCTTCTCTTTTTGTATAAAGCTTATATATCAAAGGATGGAACGGAGTATCTGTATCTGATGCAATATATCTTATATTAGCCATGATCTGTGACAGAACTTGAGCTTCTTTACAGTCTGATAGCTCGCACCTCTGATTGATTAATGCAATTGTAGCACACAACAAACAGGGCTGATGTGTCAAAAATAAAAAATAAAAATCAGGCGGTTTATGTGCAGGTGGAATTCCGGCAAAATTTCAGCCAACCAAACACTGGCTGTGTATGACTGCCTGAAATGGCTACAGACTCTTCTGGCCTGCCTTAGAAGCTCCTGCAACCCTGGGTATCTGTTTAAGAAACGCTGCACCACCAAATTGAGGACATGTGCTAGGCATGACACATGTGTCAACTTTCCCTGTCGAGGGGTGGACAGGAGGTCAGTGCCACCATCACACACACCACTGTTCCTGGCTCAACCTTCTGCGGCGTGAACCACCTCTGGGCCTGCCCCTGCAAAGCTGAAATAATCTCTGCTCTGGTGTGGCTCCTGTCCCCTACACAGACCAGTTGAAGCACTGCAAGGCATCTTTTAGCCTAACTCTTTGTATAGCCCCTTGAATTCTGGGGGGTGTTGGTGGTTCATAGGACAATTCAGCACAGGGGGGGAGCTGACAAATCTCACGTCATCACCACCAGCTGTATGATGACGTGGCGGTAAAACAAGCTCCAGCACTGAGCCCTGTCCTGCATTCTTAGTTGCAAGCAGAGTTACCCAGTGTGCTGTAAATTAAATATATCATCCCTGACTATGCTTGCTGGACCAAGAGTCAGCAGTAAGGTGGACCTTACGGCTGACTGCCTTGCCCAACGATCCCACAATATTGCCTTCCACGTGATTGTACAAAACTGGAATGGCCTTATGTGCAAAGAAATAGCTTCTGGGAACCTGCCGTTGTCATACAGCATATTCTGCAAATTCATGGAAGGGGACAGAATCCACCAGACGGAAAGACAGGAGCTGTAAAGCCAACAGCTTGGACAAGCTGAAATTTAGACGCTGGGCATGTGGGTGGCAGTGACTGTATTTTTTTTTTTGCTGCAGCAGCAGAGAAATTAGCTTGCAATACTTCTAAAGCTGGTAGTGTGCTGCTGGCAGACACGCTGCAAGGACCTGTGACACCCTTCACTATACCATCATCCCTGCCAGTGGAGGCTGCTGAGAGGTCATGAGATATATCCGGGGTAGACCTGAAAGGTGAGGAGGTGAACAATTGTGTGCCTTTTGTGTGGCTTTCAGGTGCTCTTGCCAACAAACTAAGTGGTAGCAGGTTAACCGCGTGCCGACCGCCTCACGCCGATATACGTTGTCAGAAGGACTCGTACAGGCAAACTAACGTACCCGTACGTTGCCTTTTAAGAGGCGGCTTGCGGGCACATGCACGTGCCCGCGGCAAGCTCCGTGAGTTGGGTCACGGGTCCTGCGGACTCGATCGCCGTGGGGATACCCGTGATCGTCTCACAGGGGGGAAGAACGAGGAGATGCTAATGTAAACAAGCATCTCCCCATTCTGCCTAGTGACAGTGTCACTGATCTCTGCTTCCTGTGATCGGGAGCAGAGATCAGTGATGTGTCACACATAGCCACGCACACCCACAGTTAGAAACACTCCCCAGGGCACACTTAACCCATACACTGCCCCCTAGTGGTTAACCCCTTCACTGCCAGTGTCATTTACACAGGAATAAGTGCATTTGTATAGCACTGATTGCTGTATAAATGACAATGGTCCCAAAAATGTGTCTAAAATGTCCGATGTGTCCGCCATAATGTCGCAGTCACGATAAAAATCGCTGATCGCCACCATTACTAGTAAAAAAAAAAATTATTAATAAAAATGCCATAAAACTATCCCCTAACGCTATAACTTTTGCGCAAACCAATCAATAAGCGCTTATTGCGATTTATTTTTATGAAAAGTATGTAGAAGAATACGTATCGGCCTAAACTAAGCAAAAAAATATTTTTTTATATATTTTTGGGGGATATTTATTATAGCAAAATGTAAAAAATTATGCGTTTTTTCACAATTGTCGCTCTTTTTTTGTTTATAGCGCAAAAAATAAAAACCACAGGGGTGATCAAATACCACCAAAAGAAAGCTCTATTTGTGGGAAAAAAAGGACGTCAATTTTGTTTCGAAGCAACGTCGCACGACCGCGCAATTGTCAGTTAAAGCGACCTTCCTCTGGTCAGGAAGGGGGGAAATTCTTTCGGGGCTGAAGGGGTTAAATGCCTTGTCAAGCATGTGGTACCCAAATGGTTGGTGGTTTTGCCACATTTTATGTGCTTGAAGCAAAGTTTTCAAATTGCAACAGTGCGATCGGCTGCACATGTGCTAAAAAAGACCCAGACAGCTGAGCTGTGGGAAGTGGACCAGGAGATAACATTTCCACAATCTGATGGAATAGGGAGGCTGCTCTCTAATCTTCCATGATTGCTGCCTCTGGAAGACATCCTGCCTTGTTCACTTTCCTCATCTGCTCTATCCGGCACCCAAGTCGCATCAGTGACCTCTTCATCATCACTAGAGCCAACTTGGCAATATGCCGTGGCTGAGGGAACATAACTGCCAAGATGTTGTTTACCAATGTTCTCCCCTCTCTGTAGACTCATGTTCCTACCTTCCTCAACCTCAGAGTCCGAACCAACATCAGGATCAAGTAATGCCTGTGCATCATTAAGGAGAAAATGGCTGGCACTGTTTTCAAATAACTCTGCTGACTCCTCCATGCAGGATGCTGGGGCTATGGCGGGAGTAGCTGTGGACAAGGAAGCAGAGTAAGCCATTCTGCCAGCTGCGGTGGACTGAGCACTAGTCTCTGCTTGGGTGATAGAGGATGAGGATGGTTTAGTAAGCCAGTCCACCCCCTCCTCTGCATGCTGTGGATGGATGGCATGGGCAACATCACTAAATAGAGAAAGTGGTGACCTGCCCTGACCACATCCATCTTTGCCTATGAACACAGTCACTGCTGGCCCCTTCACAGTGGCATTGGAACATCTTCCTCTCCTTGTTGGCCTCCCAGACATGACGGGGGGGCTTGTTTCCGAAATGTAATAGAGATGAGAAAATGTGTAATTGGATGCACTTTAATCAATGGAAAGTGGTGTTTTGTGCACTTTAACTTGAGGACTGCCAGTGACAGAAATGTCACTACAATATACTGCGGTAAAACTGCACTGGCGCACTTCAATATACTGCAGTAAAACTGCACAGACGCACTACAATATACTGCAGTAAAACTGTACAGATGCACTTCAATATACTGCAGCAAAAATGCACTGTGCACTACAATATACTGCAGTAACTCTGCACTGATGCACTACAATATACTGCAGTAAAAATGCACTGACACACTACAATATACTGCAGTAAAACTGCACTGATGCACTACTGCACTACAATATACTGCAGTAAAAATTCACTGACTCACTACAATTTACTGCAGTAAAACTGTACAGATGCACTTCAATATACTTCAGTAACCATGCACTGATGCACTTCAATATACTGCAGCAAAAATGCACTGACGCACTTCAATATACTGCAGTAAAACTGCACTTCAATATACTGCAGTAAAACTGCACTGACGCACTACAATATACTGCAGTAAAAATGCATTGACACACTTCAATATACTGCAGCAAAAATGCACTGTGCACTACAATATACTGCAGTAACACTGCACTGACGTGCTACAATATACTGCAGTAACAGTGCACTAACCCAATACAATATACTGCAGTACAAATGCACTAATGCACTACAAAATACTGCAGTTAAAATGCACTCACGCACTACAATATACTGCAGTAAAAATGCACAGACGCACTTCAATATACTGCAGTAAAACTGTAAAGATGCACTACACTATCACTATATTCACACTACACTGACATTCTACACTCACAATAGAATCACAATAGCACACTAACTCGCTAGTAGCAATGAACAGAGCCCTGTTCTATCTATCTCCACTCCAATATCACACTGCAAATGGCTGCTTAGGCCCTTTTCACACTGGGCGGTTTTCAGGCGGTACAGCGCTAAAAATAGCGTCTGTACACTGCCTGAAAAAATACGGCCCTATTCACTCCAGTGTGAAAGCCGGCGGGCTTTATCACTGGAGCAGTGCGCTAGCAGGACGGTAAAAAAAGTCCTGCTAGCAGCATCTTTGGAGCGGTATATATATATATATATATATATATATATATATATACGGCTGCGCTTTGCGGGGGATTTTAACCCTTTTTCGGCTGCTCGCGGGGCGGTTTTACCCACCACAAGCGGACGAATACTGCGGCTAAAACGACGGTAAAGCAGCGCTAAATATAGCGCTACTTTACCGTCACCGCGGCTCCCGCCCCAGTGTGAAAGGGGCCTTAGTGAAGAAACCTTTTATAGTGTGGGGTGGGTCTATGAGCAATGATTAAGCAAAATAATGATAAGCGCAACCTTATCACTGATAAGGACGATCGTCTGGATGATCGTCTTTGGGCCATCTGGACGCCCGGGAGTTCTCTATGCCTATTTCCGCTACCGATAAGGTAAGCGCTCTGTGAGTTCATTGTCTAAGGAGGATCCCTTAAGAAGCACTTTGCAAGAAGCACTTTATTCGTTCTGCAAGAATTTGCTGTTTATCCAGGATTCATTCTGGCTTTATATGTTTGGACTTTATTTTGAACATTTAGCACTTTACACTTTAGTTTATTGTTTTAATATTAGTTTATTATGTGTGTATCATCTTTTTAGTATATCACGTTTCACTTGCTACTTATACCATCACTTTTAGAGGTTGCGCTTATCATTATTTTGCTTATTAATTTTTTAGTGCACTTGTACACTTTATAGATTGAGCTGTGATTTCAGCCTTGTATATATATGCGTATATATATTTATACATTTTGTGCTTTAGTTTTTGACATAGAGTTCCCACTGTAGTTATTCACCATTGACACTTGGCGAGCGCTAGAGATTCACTATTTCATATGAGCAATGATTGGCCTCATGATTGTCATCATGACTTTCTCCAATAATGGCTCTGACAGTGTTCTGTGTCCTGATTGGGCAAAGCCTTCATTGCTTCAGCCAATCAGGGCTTAGAATGCTCTGTGTTGCGTGAAGTGATTTGTGAGGCATTCGGCAGGCCGAACAAACAGTCCAACGCCCTGACAATTCGGGAGTTCGCCGCACGGGCGAACAGCTAATGTTCGGGCCAAACTTATGCTCGGTCCGAATCATTTGCCCAAAACTACTAGTGACCAGAGTTCCCCTTTAGATCAGGGTCCGCAGAGTTCCCCTTTAGATCAGGGTCCGCAGAGTTCCCCTTTGCATTGTAAGACAAAGATGGAAACTCTGATGTAAGGGTGGATTCTAATGTAAGGGCAGGAAGGGGGCCTGCTGCAGAACATGTGCAAGGGTCCCACTGCAGGACCATAATAATGGGCCCCAAGTTTTGGTGGGGGGCCGCTTAATGTTTTTGTTGCACTGACATTTCTAGTTATGCCTCTTCCACACTGCTTCCGCCACAGACATGCCTAGGGTTCCTGGTAAAGAGGTGTAAAAAGGGAACCCGGAGTCGGTGTAGCAGGCGCTGTCCAGCCCGACCTGCCGGTGACCAGAGAGTACCTGGAGTGGAGCTTCAGCCTGGGGTTGGGAGGAGGGTGGGAAGAGCTGGGGGGGGGGGGGGGGCTGAGTTACTGCACCATGGGCCTCTGGGTTGTACTTTCCCCCTGGGCCCATAGTTGCCAGTCAGCCCCTGCTGTCTGTGCCGTTAGTGAGATTTATCCTCTTTACTGTTATTTTTAAAAGTGAAGGAAAATCCCAAACTTTGGATTGATACCATAACAGTAATAGAATGGAAATCTTTTGATGGGGAAACTGGTGCTGGTGACACCACAAGGTGTTCACACTTTGGGGGGATTTCCTTTCACTTCCTGTTTTGGCTATGGGACAGGAAGTAAAGGGAAATCTCCCCTATGGGACACAGATGGCAAAAACACTGACTGGGTCCCTCTTAAAGTTTTTCTTTCCATTCTGCATCGAACCTAAGGTCCAATTAGGTTTTAAAAACCCTTGTGTGTTACTACTCTCAGCATTACTGATCCTGTTACATGAACTATAACGAAGCATCACGTTTGCTTGCATTCACTTGCCACAGCACACCACATACACACCCTAACCCTATAATACACTGGCCACGCCCAGAGTGCCGTTCGTCACTTCCACATTTGGTGAGTGTCGTGATTTCATTGGTGTAACGAGAGGCCACTCGCTGCCTTGCACTTCCGGGTCATAGGTTGAACGTGTGTGGTGCGTTTCTCCGCCGTCGCTGTGTTTTGGGCGGAAGCTGGGCCTGGTAAGCGGGAGAGAAGAGACGAGGCCGGAGAGCCAGGTGTGTAATCTCCGTAGGGGAAGCAGGCTGGTGGGCGGCCTGGGCGACGTTGAAGGGGTTTTGCACGGAGTGGGCTCAGACCTGAGGCCTAAAGTGCGGGGGAAACTGAAATCGGCCCAGTATGAGTGTAGCATGTCTTATGTTATTGTACGGAGTGGGTGTGTAATACGGAGCCCTGAGGCCGGAGGACACGGTGGTTGTCTGCTAGGTGTGAGCTCCGTATAGCGGGCGCCGTGTGCTCGCTGTGAGGCCGGATCTCCATGTGTTATCTGAACCCAGGTAGAGGGAGCGAGGAGAACGTTGGCTTTGTGGATGTTCTGATCCCAGCCGACCTTCCATTGTGAGAACCATTCAACGGCTACACATTGTCGTCCTCCTCCTAGGTGAACAGTTGGTGTTCAGTTACCTCCAATCACTTTGATTTCTTTTTCAAATGAAAGTGCTGGAACTTTAACTTCTCTTCCCATTACAGTTATCAGTATTGTGTTCTTCTAAATATGCAATTATTAGCTGTATATATCAATCTACATTTTATATCACATGCTTTTATTTATATAATGCTCTAATAATTACTTGAGACCAGGTTGACCAGCAAATGGTTGCTGAAGTTGCGTATTGTGAAGCTGGCCATGCACGCAAAGATCTCTCTTGTTAGGCCGGGTTTACATATGTGTGAATTGGATGCATTCTTTCTTTACATCCAATTTGCAGGACATACAAGCCTGATCTGCTCTTAGTGGAGCTGGTTCACATGGGTCCGGGGCAGCTGCGGTCCACATTCCAAAAGGGTCCTGTGCGTGTTTTGGGTCCGGTTCAGATGTGAGTTCAGGCAAAAATTCAAACCTGACTTTCACCTGAACTGGTGAACAGAAACGCACCAGACCCCATGCTGTGAGCCCGCATATATGTGAACCCGGTCTCAAAGGGTAACTCCACTTAAATGGAAAAAAAATGATATAGGGTAGAGCTGCACGATTCTGGGTAAAATGAGTCACGTGGTGTTTTTTGGCGTAGAATAAAGATCACGATTCTCAAACATCACCTTTCACACTACACAAATTGGGCTAACTTTACGTTTTTTTTTTTTTTTCTTCATTGAAGTGTATCCCCCCCTCCCCCCCCCCAAAAAAAATTGCATTTGAAAGACCACTGCGCAAATACAGTGTGACATAAAATCTCTTAACGGCCTCCATTTTATTCTCTAGGGCAGGGGTGCCCAACATTTGGAAGAGCAAGGGCCACTTAGGCGACTTGGTAACCGGTCGCAGGCTACGATGAGCAGAGCGGGTGGATGGCATGTCCGCGTCCACTCTGCATTTGGAGAGCGGACACGGACGCAGCCCACGATACTTTTTAGCAGATCGTATTGGGGGTAGAACACAAGTCGGTTTGTCTGCCACTACTTAGAGGTGAATGGAGGGTCCAATTGGTCGGACTGACCGTGTGAAAGGAGTCCAAGGTTGCTTTCACACTGATGCGCTGCGGTTTACGTGTGCAGCGCAGTGTACCTTTTGGCTTTCCTGTAGTTTGCAATAGACTTCTATTATGTTCTGCAGGTTTGGTGCACTTTCAAAAAGCTCACCAAACTCACAGGTAATAGAAGTCTATGGCTCAGTGCAGGTAAACTGCTCTGCACCTGCGGATCAGTTTGAAAGCAGCCCAGTAACCACTGCAGAAAAGATATGCCCATATATACCCAGTGAATAAACTGACCTTTAATAACTGTATTCTTTCTATTCTATCCCAGAGCAGGAGGTCGCGGGCCACATCAGAGGGCTCCGCGGGCCACTGGTTGGGCACCCCTGCTCTAGGGTCTCTGCTAAAAAAATATGTATGATGTTTGGGGGTTCTAAGTAATTTTCTAGGAAAAAAAATTATTTTAACTTGTAAGCAACAAATGTCAGAAAAAGGCTTAGTCTTTAAAGCTCCACTTAAAGGAGAAGTCCAGCCTGAGCTCGTTTGGCTGGACTTCTCCTATGGGTCACAGGAGTGCAATTCGTTTTGCACTTCTGTGAACCGTTTTCAGCAGAGAGCGGTCTGAAGTCCGCTCTCTGCTGATGTCACCAGGATCAGTCCAGGCACCGCGTTATCCCGACTCTGGAAGTTTGGAACCGCCAGGTGCCTGGACTGATGGGCGTCTCAGCGAACTGCTGAGAAGGCCACTCCCCACCCCTCTGCAGCTCAGCGCTCCAATGAGCGTAGAGGAGCAGAAGAGCTGCTGATTGACAGGTAGCTGCTCGCGGAGGTGAGAGAGCCATTGGCGGTGTTCGGTGCCTCGGGGGACAGATGCAGCATTGGACCGATGCTGCATCCACCTAGGTAAGTATGATTATGGGATAGAAAAAAAATCCCATACTTCTCTTTTAAAGTTCCGCTTTAAGCACTCCTCCACCCAATATGCCACATTTGGAGAGCAGTGTGCCACTGACTGGCACGACTCTGCTCAGAGCAACAGGAAGCACTGAGTGATCAGCAGGGTTTGATCGCTCAGCCTTAGAGCTGGCGGGGGACAGATGCAGCATTACATCAATGCTGCATCCACCTAGGGAAGTACGATTAAAAAAAGAAAAATACCATACTTCTCTTTTAACAATTCTGCTGTTTAAAGGTGGCTCCTGTTCTCCTTCATCGAGAGTGGGGGCACTCAAATATAGGATGTGTGTTACTGGCCAGATCACCAGGGGGGAAAAAAAGCCTAAAAGAAAACGAATGCAGCCACTACATCTAATGATTAGTATGCTGCAGTATATTTATGTGTTTAAAGGATAAGTTCACCTTTCGTAACATGTTACACCCATACTTAGAGTGTATCATGTTACTATTACTCTTTTAAGCACCCAGTCTGAACAAGATTACTCAATCTAAACGCAGTATAAGGCTTGATTCACACCTTATGCATCTTTAGTGCTTCTTATTTTGAATATTTGCACTACAGCCCATTTAACATGGTTTCCTATGGAACACGTTCTGTAGAGCAAATCTGCAAAAAGCACTAAAAATGCATAGGTGTGAATCAAGCCTAAATGGCGAAATCGCCGCTTCAGGTTATTGTATTTGGACAGCTGTGGCTGCTGAATGCATCCAATCAGTCACTGTTGAGGTAGCCACTGTTCACATGCTAATTTCTTTACCTGGAGCCATTGAAAAAGTAAGCCACCCACAATACAATTTTTGCCTGATTCAACTCTCTATGTTCTAACTATTCAAAAACACTTTTTAGATAAGCAGCATCAACCAAAAGTATTATGTACTTGTGAGTCACTGTGGTAGAGACCTAACATTTTAGAGCGGGGGTCAGCAACCAGTAGATCGCAGTCTGGGTTTGCTAAGACTGCTGGCCATCCCAGCGCATCAGAGTGCAATGCAGAGGGACTACTTGTAAAGTTGGAGCTGTAGTAGGGAGCAAGAGCTGCCTAAGCCAATGCCTCCTCCGTAGTGCTGGCTCCTGTCCCATGTGGAGTGATACCAACTGCACTCCACCTCTTACCCCAGCTAGCGGTCTCCAGAGTGGTGCCAGCAGCAGGAAAGAGATCGGGTCAGTGTGAAGCAATATAATGGTATAGGGCTGTTTTCACACTGTTGCACCACGGTTTACCCACACCGTGAGTGCAGTGTACCTTCAGCTTTCCTGCAGGTTTGCTGCACTTAGCCATAGACTTAAATTATATCCTGCGGGTTTGCTGCACTTTCTGAAAGCACATCAAAACTCCTGGATGCACGAGTTCTGGTGCACCTTCAGAAAAGTGCACCACACCCGCATAATATAATAGAAGTCTATGGCAAAGATAACCCAGGAAAGTTGCAGATGCACTGCAGGTAAATTGCAGAAAATCAGTGTGAAAGCAGCCTTATAAGGGGGCTTGGAACAGTAAGGGTTAATTTACAGTTAAGACAGTGGTCTAGGGAGTAATGCACCCTGTCATGGTTGGTGGGTTTAGCACCTGGCAAGCATGACCCATTTAAGTGAATGAGACCACTCTACAGGTGCCTTGCAGCCTTGTGCAATACAGCAAACAAAAGGTTAAAGCAAGCAGCATTGTGTTGCTTTCTTGCCACCTGTTTTTAACCCCTTGGACCCGGCAGAAGCATGCAGTTGGGGGGCACTCGTAGAGTGGCCCCATTTACTTAAAAGGGTCATGATTGGCCGGCGGTTGCACCCACCAAAAGCAGCAGGGGGCTTAATTCTTGCTGCGGCATGTGTACACATTTGGCTGCTGCCTCAGCAACTAAAGATGGTAGGTATTTGCAGGGGAGGTTGACATATGTTGCCTCCTCACCACCTGATTTAAACCCATGATTGCCATGCAATGCACACAATTGTGACACAGTAGTATGGTTTAAATTGGGTATGAGGAAGCAACACGGTGGCCTTTTGACTTCTTCTCTTGTTTAGGTCTCCATCTCTCTTTAACCACTTGTCTACCGGGCACTTACACCCCCTTCCTGCCCAAGCCATTTTTCAGCTTTCAGCACTGTCACACTTTGAATGACAATTGCGCGGTCATGCTACACTGTACCCAAACACATGTTTTATAATTTTCTTCACACAAATAGACCTTTCTTTTGGTGGTATTTAATCACTGCTGGGTTTTTTATTTTTTTACACAAAAAAAAAAAAACATTTTTTTGTGTCAGTACATTTTGTAACTAAGTAATTTTTCGACTTCACTGATGTGCGCTTATGAAGCGGCACTGATAGGCTGAACTTGTGGGCACTGATAGGTGGCATGGATAGGCAGTACTGATGGGCATTGATTGACAGCAGTGATGGGCAGCACTGATAGGCGGCACTGATTGCCAGCTCTGACTGGCATCGCTAATGGATACTGATTGCTGCCACTGGTGGATTGATTGCTGGGCTCTGTATGGTGACACTGTATTGCTTTATTGTAATCGGGGCACTGATGAGTGCCCTGATTACCTACCTAGATGTCCCCCTGCGTGGAGATGCCGCTGATCGGCTCTCCTCGCTACACGCTCTGTCAGTGTGAGGCGAGGAGAGCCGATTACCGGCACTTCCTTGTTTACATGTGACCCGCTGTGATTGGACACCGCTGATCACATTGTTGAAGAGCCGCGGCTCTTTGCAGAGATCGGGGTCGCGCCGTGTCCTAGCAGCGCGCCCCCGTGGGCGCGGACGCTCTGGGATGCCATCATGATGGTGTCCCAAAACGAGAGCCGCCCCACTGTAATTTGATGGTGGGCGGGTGGCAATCAGTTAACCACTTGTCCGCCCACCGTCAAATGACTAGGGCTGCAACTAACGATTATTTTCATAATCGATTAGTTGGCCGATTTATTGTGTTGATTAATCGGCTAATAACCTTAAAAAAATGTGTGGTGTATAATTTAGCTAATATGTAAAGTTTAAAAAAAAAGGCAATTTATTCTTAAATATCTCTATGCAGTGGTAAATATAAACAACCAACTATATGGTTAGGGAGCAAAATATCAAATCCACTCTGAGAATAACAGTTAGAAAAGAGATATACTGTATACACTATTAGAGGAGATATACTGTATACACTATTAGAAGAGACATACTGATTTTTGTCCAATTAGTTGTTGGGCAGAATAAAAAACACAAATTGCTGCAAAAACGCATTACATGCTTTTCTGCAGCTTCTCCATTGAAGTATATTGAACCAAAAAAAGTTTTGCGTTAAAAAAAAAAGTCCCTGACCCTTTCCAAATACGCAGCAGCTGAAAAAAGCATAGATGTGAACGTGTCCCATAGCAAACCATGTAATGAACTGTAGTACGTTTCTGCAAAAAGCACCAAAAAACACATAGATGTGAACCAGGTCTAAGACATTTAGTAACATAATGGGGGTTAAAAAATAACTAAAATGAGCCATTTATAGTACAAAAAAAAGCAGATAATCACTACTGTAAGGCTTTCACTTTTTTACCGTAGAACTGTTAAAGTAATATTTACAATAGTGATTATTTGCTCTTTTTGTACTATAAAGGGCTCATTTTTAGTTTTTTAACCCCCATTATATCACTGGCCGATTAATCGATTATGAAATTAATCGATTACTATTTTCATAATCGATTAGTTGTCGATTAATCGATTAGTTGTTTAAGCCCTACAAATGACTGTGTGTCGGTGCGACTAATGTCCTGAGTGGCCAGTTTTATGGTGACAGACCAGAACTGCCGCTCTCGCCATTGCTAGGACACGGCCCAACCCAGATCTCTGTAAAGAGCCACTGGTGGGGCTCTTTGTCCAATCACAGCCAGTCACATGTAAATGCAGAAGTGCTGTAAATCTGCTCTCCTTGCCTCGTACTGACAGTGTGTGGTGAGGAGAGCTGATCAGCGCCATCGCCTCACAGGGAAGAACAGGTCTTAGTGCTCTGATTACAGTAAAGCCCCATCAGTGCCCATTACTGGTGCCAGTCAGAGCTGCCTTCTAGTGCCCATCAGTGCGGCATAATAGTGCCACCTCATCAGTGCACATCGGTGAAGGAGAAAAATGTAGTATTTACAAAATTTACAGACAGATACTAAGGAAAATACTAAGGAAAGAGAGCTCTAGTTATGTGAAGAAAATTATAAAAAAAATTTGGGTACAGTGTTGCATGACCACGCAATTGTCATTCAAAGTGGACAGCGCCGGAAAGCTGAAAAATGGCCTGGGCAGGAAGGGGGTGAAAGTGTCCGTATTGAGGTGGTTAAGGTTGCCTGCCCCTGTTCTAGAGATTCTTCTAGTACTGAACAGCCATGTCATCTGTAAAGTTCTGCAGGGAAAGCAACTGACATAAAAATAATGTAAATGATGCGTTCATCAACTGACTCATTAACTGAGTTGGTACCGCATTGAGACCCCTTTCACACTGAGGCACTTTTCAGGTGTTTTAGCTCTAAAAATAGCGCCTGTAAAGCGCCTCTCGTGCCTCCCTAGTGTGAAAGCCCAAGTGCTTTCACACTGGGGTAGTGCGCTTGCGGGACGGGAAAAAGTCCTGCAAGCAGCATCCTTGGGGCGGTGTATACAACGCTCCCTAAACTCCCAGCCCATTGAAATAAATAGCCTGTGATGTGGCACTTCCACAGCGCTGTCCCTTTTAACCCTTTGGCCACTAGCGGGGGATTAAAAGCTCCCTGCCAGCTGCCAAAAATTACGGTAGAGCGTCGCTAACACTAGCGGCGCCTTACCGTTGACGCCGGGCGCTTTGTGTCAAAGTAGCTTGAAACTCATGAATAATAGTGTATGAAGGACATCTTAATATGCCTGTTTGTTTTTGTATCTCTTGTGGGTCCATGCATAGTTTTGATTCCTGGAAGTCCTCTTGATGTCTTTCAAGTACATGCATTGTACTTTTTTTTTAATGTGTATCATTTCTTGTTTTTGAACTCGACCATAAAGCGCAAATTGTATGTTAAAATGTGCTGCAGTGCACAAGAAAATGTATATCTATGTAGAAATGTTAAATGACAGATGTTTTTTTTTTTTTTATAATTTTCTTTTACCATAAACAGATCTATTAATTTATGTGGCTGTATACATTTATTCAGCATTGCAGACATTAGTGTGAAGTTATAGTAGGAGAGTCCATTTTCAATGGAAATTTTTTTTTTAAAGTTGTAGTAAACTGGAAACTAAAAATTGGGCTCCTGAAGGATAATGTCATAATGTGGTGCTATGCGTGACATAGTAGCACATTATGACAGACTTGACTTAAAACTGAAAGCTCCAGCGGTACACTGTCACTGCTGCTGGGGCTTCCAGTCTTCCTTCTGGGTTTGCAGGCTTTGGCTGTTTAAATGGCTGGCACCATGTAAGAGCACAGTGAGCATGCGCCGGTGATGGCACTGTCTGCTACTAAACTACATTTGAGGTATTGGGAGATATTTAATAAGGTACTGTAGGTTTACTGTACCGTATAGGCTTACTTGTAGGTATAAATCAATAAGAGGTCTTTACTGCCGCTTTAAATGCCAGTAAATAACCTGATTCACTAACAAAGATTACGGTCTTCCACATGTACATGTCTGTCATTTGACTATGTTTGTGATGCTTGTGTTAAATTTCTTTATTTTGTTTTTCAGCTTGAAACACCATGGCTGGGGTGTTTCCATACAGACCTGGGGTTCCCCCCATGCCTGGCCCACCACCAGTAGCGCCAGATTACATGTCTGAAGAAAAGTTACAGGAGAAAGGTGAATTATTTTAAATTGACCAATATTATAATTTGCGTATCTCACTACACTACAGGTCAATTAAGAGTCCATTCACACAGGGGCAACACGACTTCCAGCGTGACTTTGGGAGGTAACTTGGACACGACTTGAGTATGAATCACAGCACGACTTGAGGCAACTTAAGAGGCAACTTGAAGTTGCCTCCAGGACAGGGGACTTTGCCAGTTGCCAATCGCATAATAATCAGCTCTGTGGGAGGGAGGGGTTTGCCTAGAAAACTATTTTTACTTCCTGGAAAGTTGCTTCAGTTAAGACAGGGGATCCGACTTGGAGGCAACTTCCATTGAAATCAATGGGTACAAGTCGCCTATAAGTCGGATTGAAGTAGTACATGAACCTTTTCTGAAGTAGGAGTGACTTAGTAGTGTACATTAAGATGGCGCCATTCACTTGCATTGATTTTTATCATGGCGCGCGACTTGAGGCAACTTCAAGTCGGATCCAAAGTTGCCCCTGTGTGAATGGACTCTTAATGTTTTAAACTGTCAATGCTTCTAAAATTAAAGGAAACCTCTGCTGAGCAAGCATGCAGCTAGTGAGAGGATTTAGTAAAATGTGAAATCATGTTTTGCATACTTTTTCTAGGTCCGTGCATGAAGTTGCATTTTCAGTATACAAGGGCATTAAAGTGGTTATTGAGGCAAAATACCTTACCTTAGTGCATTTTCTTCATTGAGGCAAAACATTTTTCAAAAGTTGCTCCCCCAATCTCCCCTTAAACACTTGATCGATCTAGCGCTGTGCCCATCTGCAGCAACTCTTATCACAGGAGACTTGGCGGCAAGAGAAGCCATCGGCTTTGCTGCCGTTTGTCAAATCCTGTGAGGAGTGAGCAGGAGTGGGGCCAAACCAGGCTGTGTGTCTATAGATTGAGCCTGCGTGAGTGCCCCCTTGCTACGGGGGCACTCGGAAGAGGAGGAGCCAAGATTGCCTGCAGGGGACCCCAGGAAAGTTCATGGGGCTCATCTGCAAAACAATTGCACGGAGCAGGTAAGTAAAACATATTTTTTGGGGGGGGGGCTTTAAAACCACTTTAATGTCAGGATGCATATTTTCTGAGTATAATTTCTTTTAAACTGTTTAACACCAAGTGTTTGCTAATATAATTTTTTTTTTTTTGCATTAGCTCGCAAATGGCAACAGCTGCAGGCCAAACGTTATGCAGAGAAAAGGAAATTTGGCTTTGTGGATGCTCAGAAAGAAGACATGCCCCCAGAGCACGTGCGCAAAATCATTCGTGACCATGGTGACATGACAAACAGAAAGTTCCGTCATGATAAGAGGGTCTACCTTGGGTAAGGTCACATTTGGTTATGAGATATTTTGATGTCAGTCCTATAGTTACCTATGTATCTGTTGCCAAATTCCATTGCAGTTGTGTTTTATATAGATTGTTGTGCATTTGTTTTTCAGAGCTCTGAAGTACATGCCACACGCAGTGCTGAAATTACTAGAAAACATGCCCATGCCTTGGGAGCAGATTAGAGATGTGCCAGTGTTGTATCATATTACTGGAGCCATTTCTTTTGTCAACGAGATCCCTTGGGTTATAGAACCTGTTTACATAGCACAATGGGGGTAAGAAAAACTATACTCTGTTCCTCCCAATGTACGTTTTTTTTTGTATTATTATGAATTGTTCAGCATTTTATTATGTTTTAGTGGTATGTTTAAAATGTCTGTGGGGGGGGGGGGGGAGCCACTGAAGCATACGTGGTGCAGGCACTCGTATATGTTCCTGCACATATCTGCATTTGACCAAATGTCAGGCAAAGCGTTGCCACTTTCTGGTAGTGTTGGAGTTTGGACAAGTGTGGCAGGGCTTACTGAAAGCTGCTGCACTTCAAAGCTGTCAGCAGATTTCTAATTTATTTTGTTGGTATCACTTTTTTTAGGTGGTGTGGGGGAAGAGTTTCTAATGAGTTTCCCTCATTTTTGAACGTTTCCTCTAACTGTGCAGCATCTCACCCTCTGCTTTTGTTCCCAAGATTTAGCAGTAGGTTATTGTTAAGTAGAGCAGATCTCTAAAGGTTGCTCTTGCCCTAGGAGCTCTGGCCACATTTGGCACACTTGCTAGATTATTTTATGATGTTTGGCAGGATGAGGTCTTCCTGTTTGTCACTGTGTCCCATATAACTCTTTAAACAGGTCAATGTGGATCATGATGAGGAGAGAAAAGCGAGACAGACGTCATTTCAAGAGGATGAGATTTCCCCCCTTTGATGATGAGGAGCCACCTCTGGATTATGCTGATAACATTCTTGATGTGGAGCCCCTGGAGGCTATCCAGCTGGAGCTGGACAATGAAGAAGATGCTCCAGTCATGGACTGGTTCTATGATCACCAGCCCCTAAGAGACAACAGAAAGTAAGACTTCTCACACTCAACTTTGTGATATCAACATTCACTAAATCTTTAGAGTTCTCCTTTACCATTTGTTGTATAAATTATTTCAAGTAAAAAAAAAAAAAAAAATTATAACTTGCAATTATGCAATTTCCTTCTAGGTATGTGAACGGGACAACATACCAACGTTGGCAGTTCACGCTTCCTATGATGTCGACTCTGTACCGACTGGCCAATCAGCTGCTCACAGATCTAGTTGATGACAACTACTTTTACCTGTTTGATTTGAAAGCTTTTTTCACATCTAAGGCTTTAAACATGGCAATTCCAGGTGGGCCAAAATTTGAGCCATTGGTTCGCGATATAAATTTGCAGTAAGTCTGAAACATACTCTCAACTTAGATTTTATACCCAACATTTTATCCTTTTGATTTCACCAGTAACCTTTTTTTTTTTCTTAGGGATGAAGATTGGAATGAGTTCAATGATATTAACAAAATCATTATTCGCCAGCCAATTCGCACAGAGTACAAAATCGCATTTCCGTATCTGTACAACAATCTCCCTCATCATGTGCATCTGACATGGTAAGGAATAGAGCCAGATATTGTCATACATGATTATATACAGTGATTGCCAGTTCACCACAACTTTACATCATCCTACAGGTACCATACTCCAAATGTGGTTTTCATTAAGACAGAGGATCCTGATCTCCCAGCTTTTTATTTTGATCCTCTTATCAACCCCATATCACACAGACATTCTGTAAAGGTGAGTGCTATATTATGTTAAATTAAAGTTTACAAACCTTGATTTGAAATAGGGAACTGCTATTCACATTCTGGTTCTGATTTCTGCAATTTGTCTTGATGCAATTCACGATTCCTGTTAATGGGAGTTTTTGAACCCTTAATTTTCTCACGTTTGTGATAATGTCGCTTAAAATGCACTTTGATTTTATTCATTTTGTAATAAATGACAGGCTTTTGTTATCCCATCCAAATACAATAAATCATATGTAAAACTTTCTCAGTTTTATTTTTTGAAACAAGTGAGTTAGAACTAAAAAAAAAAAAATGTACCTACCGTAGTTACATCGCCATCAAATTTCACTACCTACACTGTAGCTGCATCCATAGAAAAATGTATTTTTAGACCCTTGATTGTGTATTCTTACTGAATGGACTTGTTAAGTATCCTTTTTATTGTAACAAAAAATGTAATTCTATCCTCCTTTAGAGTCAGGAGCCTTTACCAGATGATGATGAAGAGTTTGAGTTACCAGAATATGTGGAGCCATTCCTCAAGGAAACTCCTCTTTATACGGACAACACAGCCAATGGCATAGCCCTGCTTTGGGGGCCTCGCCCGTTCAACCTGAGGTCAGGTAGAACACGAAGGGCTGTTGACATACCGCTGGTGAAGAACTGGTAAGTGCTGTCATGGCATTCAGACATGTTAATACAAAATTTTGTATTTTTGTTTCTCAAGTAGTCACATCTGATTTGTTAAAGGTACCGGGAGCATTGTCCAGCTGGTCAGCCTGTTAAAGTTCGTGTCTCCTACCAGAAACTGCTGAAGTACTATGTCCTTAATGCTCTTAAACATAGACCACCTAAGGCCCAGAAAAAGAGGTGAGTTGCCTTGAGTGGCTAAAGTGGCTTTTTATTTTGTACTGTTTTCTGATATCTTAACAGTTTATCTGTTTTTGTTCAGGTATCTATTCCGCTCATTCAAAGCTACAAAGTTTTTCCAATCCACTAAGCTGGACTGGGTGGAGGTTGGACTTCAGGTGTGTCGCCAAGGCTACAACATGCTGAACTTGCTGATCCACAGAAAAAACTTGAATTACCTTCACTTGGACTACAATTTCAATTTGAAACCTGTAAAGACACTCACCACCAAGGTATAACTACATAAGTTGTTCTGAGTATCAATACATTAAAAATGTGGGCTTTGCAAGGCAACGTTAAACAATCACAAGTTAGATTAAGGCTATCTTCACATTGTAAAGATTTTAAGAATTCTTATGCTTTGCAGAAATTTTTTTTAAGCTGAAGGCAAGTAGCAAAGTATAAATTTTATATACACAAATATGAATTGTTGTGTCTGGCAAAGAATAAACCAGACAAACTGGGACTCAGGTGGAGCCAATGGCGCCGCAATGCTGTCTCAATCAATGAGGATGGAGAGATCCGGACAACCGAGTTTCTCGTGCAACATCGCTTGATCTAGACCAGGGGTGGCCAACCTTTTTAAAGAGTGAGGGCCACTTAAGCGACTTAGTAACCAGTCGCGGGCCACAATGGGTGGAGCAGGCGGATGACATGTCCATGTCCGCTATGCATATGCAGAGCGGACATGGCTCGCTCTACTCTATGGGTCCTCAATCTGATCTGCCATGATCGAATGGGACGGATCCCCCCCTCCTTTTTTTTCTTTTTCTTTTTTTTTTTTTTATTTTTTTTTTTTTTTTTTTAGTGGATCGGATTGGAGGTAGGTGGGTGTTCACCGCCACAAGTTCGTTTACATCTGTGGCTCAATAGAGGTGAATGGAGGGTCCGATTGGGTCGGACCATTCATGCCAAAGGGGCCTAATGCTGCTTTGAAACTGACGTGCCGTGGTTTACCTGCACTGCAGTACACCTGTGGGTTAGCTGCACTTTACCTTAGACTTCTCCTATTATATCCTGCAGGTGTGGTGCATTTTCTGAAAGCTTACCATACCTGCAGGTAATAACAGAAGTTTATGGCCCAGAGCAGGAGGTCGCGGGCCACATTTTTATCTTAATGCATTAAGAGAAAAAAAACTTTTGCCTTTACAAACACTTTAAGGAACACTCATCATTTATATTCGATGGTGCAGCGTTTCGTGTCTGACATGAGTAGAGGAGAGCCGATCGACTGCTCTCCTGATGGGGGGGGAGGGGGGAGGAATCTGTGCTGATTCCCGCCCAGGGCCGCCAGGGATGGCCACCACACAGGGCCACCAGGGATATGCCAATCGGTGCCCATTAAAAATGCCTGCCAGTACCATTATTGGTGCCCATCAGTGCCATCTAATTGGTGCTGCCTTATCAGTGAAGGAGAAAAAATGCTTTTTTTTTTTTTACAATTTTATAACAAGCAAACTTTTGTTCCCTTAAATACCACCAAAAGAAAGCTCTATTTGTGGGAACAAAATGATAAAAAAATTTGGTTTCCCGTTTCGCTTGATTGCCTCTCCCCCCCCCCCCCCCCTATAAAACATGTGTATTTATGATCAAGGTACTGTGACTGCTTTATTTAACCATTCTCGTATATCTTCATGCAGGAGCGTAAGAAGTCTCGATTTGGCAATGCCTTTCATTTGTGCCGAGAGGTTCTTCGTCTGACCAAACTGGTGGTGGATAGTCATGTGCAGTATAGGCTTGGTAACGTGGATGCCTTCCAGGTAGATCAATGGTCCACTTAAGCAGTTTACATACCCCCCCCCCCCCCCCCCCCCCCCCCCCCCCCCCCCCCCCCCCCCCCCCCCCCACCCGTGTGTGTGTGTGTGTGTTCTCTCTGACAATTTGCCAAAATCTATATAATAAAAAATAGTATGGCAGTCTAGAGTAACTATTCTTTCTTCTTTTTTTTTTTTTTTTTTAGTTATCAGATGGACTTCAGTACATCTTTGCCCACGTTGGCCAGCTGACTGGCATGTACAGATACAAGTACAAACTTATGAGACAGATCCGAATGTGCAAAGACTTGAAACACTTAATCTATTACAGGTTTAACACAGTAAGTGCACTTTACACTTGGATTTATTTTGTCTCGTGTCAAGGACTGTAAGCTAATTCAGCCCCCCCCCCCCCCCCCCCCCATTTCTTCCATTTTCCCTGAATTAGGGTCCAGTGGGAAAAGGACCAGGTTGTGGCTTTTGGGCAGCTGGGTGGAGAGTTTGGCTTTTCTTTATGCGTGGCATCACCCCGTTGCTGGAGAGATGGCTTGGAAATCTTCTGGCTAGACAGTTTGAAGGTTGGTAATAAGTTGCCTTTTTAACTGCAGCTCTGTGACTTATAGGAGTTGTACTTGTTCTCTGTGCTTATGCATGCTCTCCTCCCCCTTTTTCAGGTCGTCATTCCAAGGGGGTAGCAAAAACTGTGACTAAGCAGAGAGTGGAATCTCACTTTGATCTGGAGCTGAGAGCAGCCGTCATGCATGACATTTTGGACATGATGCCAGAGGGTATCAAGCAGAATAAAGCAAGGACTATCCTGCAACACTTGAGTGAAGCCTGGAGATGCTGGAAGGCAAACATTCCCTGGAAGGTGAATGCGGAAAATGTCCTAGATAATTTGCTTGAAATATTTTAGCACAAATCCGATAATCACAAATAATATCTCCATTGTAATTGGTTAACACTTGGGCTCTCACATCTGTACTCTCCCTTTTTGGACTGTTAACTTGATAATTCGGCATTAACTTTGTCTTTATGTAACAAAGTAATACTTTATATTGTCTTTTAACCCCTTTACGATTGACTTTCTTACTGGACGCTGCATATATGTAGTCCTTGTGCACAAAGCTATATCGCTTGACCATGTAATCACTGTGATGAGCCTGTAGCAGTGATCGGCACTGAGAACCTGCCCCTGTACAGTGGGAGGAGAAGAGTATACACTTTGGGGGGTTATTTACCAAAGGCAAATCCACTTTGCACTACAAGTGCAAAGAGCAATTGAAATTACACTTGGAAGGGCAGTCGCTGTAGATCCGAGGGGGACATGCAAGGAAAATAAACAGCATTTTAGCTTGCACATGAATGGATAATAAAATCAGCAGAGCTTCCCCTCATTTCAGATCTACCCCTCAGATTTTCAGAGACTGCACTACAGGTGCAAAGTGCACTTGGAAGTGCAAAGTGGATTTGCCTTCCGTAAATTATCTTTTTTTTTTTTTCTCACTAGAGAAGTCTGAAAAAAAATAAAAATCTGTTCTGGGGGGAAAAACAGTGCTAGCGTCAGTGTTTTTAGGTTTAAAAACATTCATGGGCCCTTGCATTATTTAAACGTTTTAACTGCTTATACAATTTTTTTTTTTATTTTTAGGTACCAGGTCTTCCTACACCTATTGAGAACATGATTCTCCGGTATGTAAAAGCAAAGGCTGATTGGTGGACAAACACTGCCCATTACAACAGAGAGCGTATTCGCCGTGGTGCAACTGTGGACAAAACCGTGTGTAAGAAGAACCTCGGCCGCCTGACACGTCTGTACCTGAAGGCTGAGCAAGAAAGACAACACAACTACCTAAAGGTGAGCACTAGAGTGCTAGAATTTCTGATGTAAATAAAAATCACATCCTTATACTGAAAGCTGAATGTATTTTGCTCCTTGCTTAACTGCTTCTCATCGGTTTTAGGATGGGCCCTACATCACTGCTGAAGAGGCTGTAGCAGTATACACCACCACGGTGCACTGGCTGGAAAGCAGAAGGTTCTCTCCTATACCATTCCCTCCTCTTTCCTACAAACATGATACTAAACTGCTCATCCTGGCTCTTGAGAGACTGAAGGAAGCATACAGGTAATCATGTGGCCCTTACATTAACCCAAGTGGTTTTAATTAGCAATCTGTTGCAGTGAGCTGATGCATAGAAACCCAGGGGCCCATTGAAGTGTTGTAAGCTTAATTCTAAAGTGTTTATTGGAAGTTCCAAACTTCACTTTTGCAGATAAAATACTCCTGTTCTTATTTAAGCTGAACAGTTGCAGGTGATTGTACCATTTTTATTTTTATTTCTGTCCATTGAAACTCGATTCTTCTTGATTTAGTGTGAAGTCCCGTTTAAATCAGTCTCAAAGAGAAGAATTGGGATTGATTGAACAAGCGTATGACAATCCCCATGAAGCTTTGTCCAGAATCAAGCGTCACTTGCTCACTCAAAGAGCTTTCAAGGAGGTAATGGGCAATTTGATCTCTGTAGATTTTTAGACTTTTTTATTTTATTTTATTAAGACTGTGTAAATTGCAAGATTTTCATATTTTTGGCTTTTTTTTTAATTTTAAGGTGGGAATAGAGTTCATGGATCTTTACAGTCACCTAGTCCCTGTCTATGATGTTGAGCCTCTCGAGAAGATCACTGATGCTTACCTGGATCAATATCTGTGGTATGAAGCAGACAAGAGGCGACTCTTCCCTCCTTGGATCAAACCTGCAGACACAGAACCCCCTCCTTTACTTGTGTACAAGTGGTGCCAAGGTAAAAACTATAGACGATACTTTCTGCAATAATGCCACTTTAAGAAAGCTACTGAAACTTTTTAAAACTTTGTATTGTAAAAATGTATAAGGTTTTGATTGCTATTAACTAGGTGCCATAGCAGAGTGAAATTTAAAAAATGTGTTGGGTTACATTTTAACATTTCCTGAAAACTTATTACGTTTAATTGAAAATGCAGTTGGCAGATGTTGTGAGATTTAAGCTATATCGCTACATCTGTACAAAACTTCCAGATAAATATGTGCAGCCATATCTTAACAATATCCTAACTGTGAATCTTACTGTTATCTCTACCCTAACACCTAAACTTCATCATGTTAAGTTACATTTAATCTCACCCTATATATAAAAATGAACTATTAGCTGGGCAATAGCAGTAAACCCAACTGTATTATCCATCAATCTGAGCAGTTAAAGGAAGGCTATAGTGGGAGGAATTTATCGAAACGGGCGGCCAGGATCTCAAGCAGATGTGCATGGCAATCAATCTTTCATTTTCAAAGCTTAAAATGGAACTTTAGTCATAAAATGTAAGTCCTGCTAGATCACTTTAGGCTGGTCCTTTTTGCAAATATAGCAAAAGCATAAAAAAATAAGTGTCCTATATAGTTTAAAATCCAGTAATGCACCAATTCACCCTGCTCTGCACATGATCAGTTGCTCTCCATTTTAATGCTGAGTTTGTAGTGGCCGATCTGACAGCCTTAAAGCGGAATTAACCCCCTCCTATCCTTTACAGCCGAGGAAGCTGCTTTTGTTTGATCTGCAACTGCCATGGTGCTGCACATGTGATCAGTTATGAATCCAGCCATTAGATGGTTTGACAGTTTGGTTAAGGACAAATAGAAATGTGACCGCAATCTTGGCACTTCAGGAATGCAACTGTTTTCGAAACCAATAAATTCTATGGATTAAGTTCCACTTTATGATTTACTGCTAGGGCTCTGGGCTTCAGCAAATTGGCAGCCTCCGGCAAGAAGAAACAGGAACATTGCTGTAGGCAATTTCCAGCACATTAATAATTCAACCAAAATTAGGGTGTATGTTACTTGCTAAAGAACATTTATTTTTTATCAAGTTGTTATGGATAAAGTTCAGTTTTTAACTGAACAAGCTGAAGATGGACGCTGATCCAGAGTCTGGGTGATCTTGATAAATGTTTTTTTTTTTGCGAATATAATCTACTTATTTAAATATAGGTTAAACCTGTATTCTTTTCTTGTAGGATTGCATAATACTAAGAGGACATTTATCAATGCAAATGCATTTCTTTACGATATTGCATCTTTTGAAGCGTCTCATATGACTTCAGCACACTTTTTTGCATGAGATCTGCAAGTGCAGTAAAATGATTTGCAACTGAAATGGCTGCCATTCAGTTGCAAAGTTGGATGTGGTCATGATCATTTTTGTAAACCAGAAGTCCCATTGTTGGTAGTAGGAACTTTTTTTGGACTTTTATAGCATTTGTAGGTGACATTTTAGTATCTGCTTGACTCTTCGTGAGCTTCCTCCTATTGTGTACAGAAGTCTCCACCAAATTGGCCTTGAATAAGGGAGGAGAGGGGAATCTGGGAATGTAGGACCATGCCATGATAGAAATGTAGTCTAAGATTCCACTAGTCCTCTGAATGCTTCATGGGTAAAATTGGAGATTCCAATGTAGCCATCTTGCTGTAGAGGCACAAAATAAACCAGATGTTTGTTTAACCTACCAGTCCATTCATAATTAAAATGTCCTTGCTAGAAATCTGACCTCAAATTTTGTATATTGCAGGCATCAACAACTTACAGGATGTGTGGGACACCACTGAAGGAGAATGCAATGTAATGCTTGAGTCTCGGTTTGAGAAGATGTATGAAAAGATTGATTTAACTCTGCTGAATCGTCTTCTGCGTCTAATTGTCGATCACAACATTGCTGATTACATGACAGCTAAAAACAACGTTGTGATCAATTACAAAGTAAGTATGTGGAGGCAAAATTTTAATAGATTATATAGTTGAGTTGGTGCACAGTGTATGTGCTCTGAGCAGGAATAGGATTTGCATGTAATCTGACATCCAGGGACACGCATATTGACAATGTATCTAAGTGCCTTAGTGTCGCCACCCTATTAAAAACAATTTTATTTTTATTTTTTTTGTATATTGCAAGCTTACACTCCTTTTTCAAATGTTTGCCCCTCTTGCAGGACATGAATCATACAAACTCCTATGGCATTATTCGAGGACTCCAGTTTGCTTCTTTCATTGTTCAGTATTATGGTCTGGTGATGGATCTGTTAGTCCTAGGTTTGCACAGAGCCAGTGAGATGGCTGGCCCACCTCAAATGCCAAATGATTTCTTGAGTTTCCAAGATGTGGCCACAGAAGCTGCTCACCCCATTCGCCTGTATTGCAGATACATCGATCGCATCCACATTTTTTTCAGGTATGTTACAACTAAGCAGTTCAACATTTGCATTTTCTAAACACTCCATGTTGGTGATCATAAAGTTAATTGCTGTTATGTTAATTTTGTTGTAGATTTTCAGCAGATGATGCTCGAGATCTTATTCAGCGGTACCTTACAGAGCATCCAGATCCCAATAATGAGAACATTGTAGGGTACAACAATAAAAAGTGTTGGCCAAGAGATGCCAGAATGAGACTTATGAAGCATGATGTTAATCTGTAAGTAGTCTAGATCTTGCTTACCAGTAAAAAGCCATTGTTTTGGTGATGTGAGTTTTCCAACATAAAAAATATTTCCCCATTTTCATTAGCTGTGTAACATTTCAGGACTTATTTTGCATTCAAAAGCATTTCAACACTTAGGCCCCATGTACACCATGGACGCTGCTAAACATACGTTTGGACGCTTTTTTCAACTGCCCCTGAACTCATTTAATGTTATCCTATGTGACCACGGTCTCGTTTATTGCCTTTTTTTTAGGCAGTTGCGTTCAGACGTTGCAGATGCGACAAACCGCGTTTAGCCATGTTTCGTTTTATAGGCGTTTTTGGCCATTCAAAAAAAATTACTTTTTTTTTTTTAACACAAAACGGACGTTTTAAAATGTGGGTTACAATCATAAGCTAAATCGTTCAGGAGAGGTTGTAAAAACGTCCTGTGTACATGGGGCCAAAAGGTTGCACTTGACCCACTTTGCCTGCACCACATACATACCTTCTGCAGCCAAAGAAACACAAAGCTGGACAAATGCAGCTTCTTCTCCACACATCAAAAGTGAATGGTAATCTGCAAAAAAAAAAAATTGGCAGTTTTTTTTTTTCCTAATGGGGCTGTTCATTTTCCTAAACCTATTATATTGAAAATTGTTTGAAGTCTATGCCAGACTAACTATTTTTTAATCTCTTCTTAGTGGCCGCGCTGTGTTCTGGGACATTAAAAACCGTCTTCCTCGTTCTGTCACTACTGTACAATGGGAGAACAGCTTTGTG
The DNA here is from genome assembly GCA_028564925.1 of Lithobates sylvaticus. Classification (NCBI taxonomy): domain Eukaryota; kingdom Metazoa; phylum Chordata; class Amphibia; order Anura; family Ranidae; genus Lithobates; species Lithobates sylvaticus. Next base: position 120,783,861 of record CM053027.1, on the reverse strand, counting down.
TCTGTGTACAGTAAAGACAACCCCAACTTGCTCTTCAACATGTGCGGCTTTGAGTGCCGAATTCTTCCCAAGTGCCGTACAAGCTATGAGGAATTCACTCATAAAGATGGAGTCTGGAATCTGCAGAATGAGGTTTGCTATACATGGTGAATGTAATCAGGGCCAATGTTAAGATCTTGCTTCTCTCTATTCATTTTGTTTTAGAGCTCATTCACACTATATGAAAAGACCATCAGTTTTTCTGCACTAGAAAGATACAGGTCTTTTCAATGACGCACAGAAAATAATTTTTCATTTCCCCTTTTCAAACTGAAAACTAAGCCCTCGAGTGTGGTGCAGAAAAATGCATTCTATGTCAATTTTTTTATTTTTTTTTTTTTAACCGGTCAAGCTAGTAATAAGGCAATGGCATGCATTTGTAACTCACAAGACACTGCCCACAAAGCCAGAACAGAGTACTGTCCCTTACAAGAAAACAATCCATTCTTGTGTGAATGCGCATAAAAAAAAGAATCAAGCTAGCCAATACGCTACTCAGCTGTTTGCATCTCACTTGTTTTGTCCTTGTTCTACAACATTTGGCCTTGTATTATTTATTTATCTAGTTAACACTGTAAAACAAAGATTTATTCAAATAGTAACTGTAGGCTTGTGGAAGTCTTTGTGAAATTACCTTTTTGGGAGGTATTCCTGGGAATAAACTGCTAGCTGAAAAACTGGCGTTCAGTTTGTATTTTTTTTTTATTTTTTTTTTATTTTTATTTTTTTACAACTGTGGTTGGTGTAAGAAGTAATTGCTTTCATGTCTCCTTTCCTTTGGCTGCCTGCTGCACTTCACTTAGGTTATAGGCTAATATCTTGCTTTTGTAGGTGACCAAAGAACGTACAGCTCAGTGTTTCCTGCGAGTGGATGATGAGTCCATGCAGAGATTCCACAACAGAGTTCGTCAAATTCTGATGGCTTCAGGATCCACTACATTTACTAAGGTAGGTTGTAATTTATAGTATAGCAAATATTTTCAGGCAGTGTTTAGTCAGTTGTTAATGTTTATCTGCTATGTAAGCTTAAGCCCTGGTTCACACATATGCGATGCAAGATTCCAGTGCCGGTTCCCGCATTGCATCTCCCCTGCAAACCGTTCACTCTGCTCTCTGCGAACCGCTGTGGTTGTCAATACAAAGGTAATGACACCCACAGATCGGATCGCAGTGCCAACTGAATTTGGACAGGAATCGGATCACATGGGTGTGAACACTTATGTGATCGGATTCCAGTGCAGGGAAGAAGATTCCTGCACCATGTTCGTGCAAATCCAATGAGAGTTCAGACATTGCAGGCGATTCGCACCCGCATTGCTGTGCAGCTCAAATGCTATGTCTGACATCGCATATGTGTGAACCCAGGCTGGCTCAACTTTATAGGATTTGACTGAGCTAGATTGCGCATGCACACGCAAGATTTTATTGGTTATTTTATCAGTGTTTGCATCAAAGCTAATAATTTTATTTGTTTGCCAGATTGTGAACAAGTGGAATACTGCCTTGATAGGCCTGATGACTTATTTCCGTGAGGCTGTGGTAAACACACAGGAGTTGCTTGATCTGTTGGTGAAATGTGAAAACAAAATCCAAACCAGAATTAAGATTGGTCTGAACTCTAAGATGCCCAGTCGTTTCCCTCCTGTGGTTTTCTACACACCCAAAGAGCTTGGTGGTTTAGGAATGTTGTCTATGGGACATGTGCTTATCCCACAGTCTGACCTCAGGTAATGTCGTTTTATTGATTTATTTTTCAGTGTAAATTATATTTCATTGATTTGTGTAGCTCGTTTAATAAACTCCAGATGGTTTATACACTTCAAGAAATATGTATAACATTACTGTTCATTGTTTCTTCGTAACATTATTTAACAGGTGGTCAAAGCAGACAGATGTTGGCATCACCCATTTCCGCTCGGGTATGAGTCATGAGGAGGATCAGCTGATCCCTAACTTGTATCGCTACATTCAGCCCTGGGAGAGCGAGTTCATTGACTCTCAGCGCGTCTGGGCTGAATACGCTCTGAAAAGGCAGGAGGCCATCGCTCAGAACAGGTGAATATTGTAAAAAGTTGGTCCCTTTTTTGATGTCCATATTATTTGACATAGAACACCTTTTTTATTTTATTTTTTTTTTTTAATTTTTTTTAAATTTTATGTATGCTTTGTTTCAGACGTCTTACATTGGAAGACTTGGAGGATTCATGGGATAGAGGCATTCCACGAATTAACACCCTGTTCCAAAAGGATAGGCACACCCTGGCCTATGACAAGGGCTGGAGAGTCCGTACAGACTTCAAACAGTATCAGGTACTAAAAGTCATTAGTTTTGATGACCTGATTCTCCATATACTTTGTTTCTGTGAATTACACTTTATTTTTTTTTATATTAATTTTTTTGTCTCCCTTCAGGTACTGAAACAGAATCCATTCTGGTGGACACATCAACGTCATGATGGAAAGCTTTGGAATTTGAATAACTACCGTACAGATATGATCCAGGCACTTGGAGGCGTGGAGGGGATTCTGGAGCACACATTGTTCAAAGGCACATACTTCCCCACATGGGAAGGTCTCTTCTGGTAAGAAGGTCTACCTTTTTTTTGTTCCTTTAACAGTATCTATTAAAGTTGTTTTTAAATATTTATCCCGCTGGCTGTTTAACCGCCTACCGACCAGCTGCCATTGTTATATGACGGCAAGTCATGACCCTGACCTGCGGGCGGATCCCCATTCTGACAGAGATCGACTGTTCCCAGTGATCTCTGTAATGTCCCTGCCAGCCCATCATCCCCCCCCCCCCCCTACAGTGGGAACACACTTAACCCCTTGATCGCCACCTAGTGTTAACCCATTCCCTGCCAGTGACATTTATACAGTAATCAGTGGCTAGTTATAGCACTGTTTTCTGTATAAAGGTCAATGGACTCAAAAAGGGTTCCGCTTTGTCCCGCTAAAAATCGCGGCCATTACTAGTAAAAAAAAATTGTAAAATTGCCACAAATCTATCCCCCATTTTGCAAACGCTAAAACTTTTGCACAAACCAATCAATATATGCATATCTCTATCTAGCGAGAGATGAATACTTATGCCACCAAAGGAAATCTTTGTGAGAATAAAAAAATGTCAATTTTGTTTGGATACAGCATCACATGACCGCAATAGTCAGCTAAAGCGGTGCAGTGCCGTATCGCAAAAAATGGCCTGGTCATTAAGGGGGCAAATCCTTCCGGGGCTGAAGTGGTTAAACGGATAAGCTGGTTGGTTGTACACTGGTGACACTTGATCCATGTGTGGCTGTCTCCACTGCAGCTGCTTATTAGTAGTGCATTCTGACAGCCGAAGATGCAACTGTCGGAATGTCCTGGTGGGGGAGGAAGGAGTCCTCTATCCATGCTTGTGTGGCTAAAGGAAATTTAACAGTGCATGGCCAGCTTTCGCCACAAGTCTTGAGACAGTGGTAGATTTTTAATTAGAAAAATTGCACTTTTGACAAGCTAATAAACAGGCATTTAAATTTACATTGCAACAGAAGTGTTTGGAACATTTTTGTTAGCGTATATAAACCCAACATTTCATATTCCCTGTATGTGCCTTCTGTTTCATATACTTGTATGAAAAAGTATCCTGTTCTCTGTATTGCTTCCTTTTGTGTGAAATCCCTGGCGTTCCTGCCAATCCCTCTGCTTTCTTATTAAAAACTGACCACACTAAGGAGAACACAGTGGTGAAGTTCTCTAGCTATGCTGGGAACTGTGTGCTCTCCTCCAATGATCAGTCTTGTCCTCTCCTGCACAGCCTTTACTGAGAAGATCAGTTTGCTGCCGTGTGTGTGTATATATATCTCAATTTAGCTATATACAAATGTTTTGCCTTTTCATTTCCATTTTAAACTAAATGGGTTGTTTTTTACGAGGTGAGGACTTGCATATAATTTTTAAATGTTAAGACGTGCCATCCATATATTTTATGCTCAATCATGGTCCATCTTCTTCTTTTTTTTTTTTACCAGGGAAAAAGCCAGCGGCTTTGAGGAATCAATGAAATGGAAGAAACTAACCAATGCTCAGAGGTCTGGTTTGAATCAGATCCCCAACAGAAGGTTCACTCTTTGGTGGTCCCCTACAATCAACAGAGCCAATGTATGTTTATCATTAGAGATGTAAAAGTTGCTGGTGTGTGTGTGCTTTTTATTTTTTTTTATCTTTGTTTAACCACCCCAAATTTGTGTTTTGTAGGTGTATGTTGGTTTCCAAGTGCAGCTGGATTTGACTGGAATTTTCATGCACGGCAAAATTCCCACATTGAAGATCTCTTTGATTCAGATTTTCAGGGCTCACTTGTGGCAAAAGATCCATGAGAGCATTGTAATGGATCTGTGCCAGGTGAGTCATTTTAATTGTGTGCCCGGATTTATTTATTTATTTTTTAATTAATATTGTATAGTTCGGTCAAAGTAATTCCTGTTCTTTTTGTGGTTCAGGTGTTTGATCAAGAGCTGGATGCACTAGAGATTGAGACTGTCCAGAAGGAGACCATCCACCCCAGAAAGTCTTATAAGATGAATTCATCTTGTGCTGATATCTTGCTGTTTGCTTCCTATAAGTGGAATGTCTCTCGTCCTTCTCTACTGGCGGACTCCAAGTAATTTTTTTATTTTTTTGCATATTTTGTTTTACGTGTGTGTGTGTTTTTTTTTATATATATATATATATATATATATATATACCAATTTAGCAAACAACGAAAATTGTCGAAAGTCAACTAGTGTTTTTTTATTCTCCCATTTAGGGATGTCATGGACAGCACCACAACACAGAAGTACTGGATAGATATCCAGTTGAGATGGGGAGACTATGACTCTCATGACATTGAACGATATGCCCGTGCAAAGTTTCTGGACTATACCACTGATAACATGAGTATCTACCCATCACCTACTGGTGTGCTGATTGCCATAGACCTGGCCTATAACCTCCACAGGTGAGCAAATGTCTCCTTCATGGATATTCACACATCACAGAAGGTATTGGCTCGAATGAGTAAATTGTACTTTGTGTGAGCAACCATTTTTTTTTTTTTTTCTTTTTCAGTGCTTATGGGAATTGGTTTCCTGGTGGAAAACCTCTTATTCAGCAAGCAATGGCCAAGATAATGAAGGCTAACCCTGCTCTTTATGTGCTGCGTGAGCGCATCCGTAAGGGATTACAGCTGTACTCCTCAGAGCCCACTGAGCCTTATCTGTCTTCTCAGAACTATGGCGAGCTCTTCTCCAATCAGATCATTTGGTTTGTGGATGACACCAATGTGTACAGAGTAACCATCCACAAGGTACAGCTCATATGTGCATGTCACAAATGGTAATAAAACATTTTTTATACATCAGACAATTGACTGACATACATCCTTCTTTTTTTTTTTTTTAATAGACTTTTGAAGGTAACTTGACAACGAAGCCCATAAATGGGGCTATTTTCATCTTTAACCCCAGGACTGGACAGCTTTTCTTGAAGATTATTCACACGTCTGTTTGGGCAGGACAGAAACGATTGGGTCAGGTATGTTTTGAAATAAGCCTAAAATAGAACCAGTCTTATCTACATGAGCATTTGCTTTTGACATGTTTTAGGACCCTTTCACATTGGTTTTCTCCCCCCCCCAAACCCATCTGGTCCGCCTGTCAGTTTTTCAAGTGGACATGATTGGACCCCCCCCCCCCCCCCAGTCTCCTATGGAGCAGTGGGTGTCAACGAGCATGTGCCTGTTGACATCTGATCCTGTCCGCTAAGAACAGACGGACAGGGATCCTCCCCCCTCCCATCTGCCTGGATTGGATGGTAGTCAGGTGTTAAAGGACAGGCGGTCCGTTTTCATCCGGCAGCCCATAGAAGAGAGTAGGCTGTGTCTGTTCTGCATAAGCGATCTGCCTACTCAGCAGGGATCAGCAGACTGCCACGCGTGAAAGGATCCGTAGGGGTGTAACTTGTGTGCCGACTTTCCAGGTAGCTTAGTATTGAAGGTTACAAAAGATAATAAATGGGTGCAGGAGATGGCAAGACAAACCTTCTTCAGCTTAAACCTCCCTGCAGTCTCCAGGAGGTCCTGCTGTTGCATTGAAATGCTAGTTTTTATTTTATTTTTTTTAGTGACCCCAAACTATTTTTATGGGGAAAAAAACTCTATTCGAGTATCTAATTTATTCAAAGTATGTTCCATTGCTCTCTGCCTCCCACAAATCTCCAAATATTTATTTTTTACGATGCAGTGATCCGTATTCTGTTAAAGGGTGGCTACATTCATTCTCCACGGTCCCACTGTATACAGAACATAGCCACCCTCTCGCTTGCTCCTGAGATGGACTTTGGGATTTGTAGTGTGCATAGAACAGTGCTCATGACTGCAACGGATAATCACGCAAGAGGTTCTGCATTTCAAAGGATGTTAAAAGGAGATAGAAATACATATTGAGTAACAATTGTATAAAAAAAATGATTACAGGGCTATTAAGTGGTGGATGTGTGTGGAGTATTTTTAGAGAATTAAGGATATAGTTTAGTGTCACTTTATAAAGCGGTTCTTCAGTCTGAAACAAAATAAGTTGACAGATACACAATACTGTAACTGCTGACCTTTTTTTAATAGGACACTTTTCTGTCCAGGGATCCTACCAAAATATAGTTTCAAAAATTGGAGGGGGGAGGAGGCAGACAAACGGAACCTCCACAATTTGGGATAAATTACTTTAAAGTGATATTCGTTGTCTATTTATTTTTTGTTTAGAAATAACATGTTATACTTACCTGCTCTGTGTAATTGTTTTCACACAGAGCAGCCTAGATGCTCCTCTTCTTGGGTCCCTCGCTGACGCGCCTGGCCCTCTTGCTGAGTGCCCTCACAGCAAGCCGCTTGCTATGGGGGTAGCTGAGCCGCTGCTGTGTCCATTCAGACTTGCAGCTGCTGCCCAGCCCATGCCCCCTCTATTTATTGGCTTACTGACTTTGACAGTAGTGGGAGCCAATGGTGCCCGCAGCTCTCTCAGCCAAGGCTCTCATGCATGTTGCTAGGTCGAGATGGGGCTCTGGTACGTATTGGGGGGGCTGCTGATCACAAGCTTTTTTTTTAATTCTATGCATTAAGATAAACTTCTGCCTTTTGGAACCACTGTAAGTAAACTTGTAATGAAAAATGTGTTGTCTATCTTTACTGGAACATCCATTTTCACATGGAGATTAGCAAAGCTATTGTGGCTCGTTCTTTACCATGTGCAATTGATTACTTTGTAGCTGGCTAAGTGGAAGACTGCAGAAGAAGTTGCTGCTTTGATTCGTTCTTTGCCAGTTGAGGAACAGCCGAAACAGATCATTGTCACCAGGAAGGGCATGTTGGATCCTCTTGAGGTAAAAACCCATTTTTAACCTCTATGTGAATTTGCTTCAAGGGTGTTTTTCTAGTTCTGTATTGCTCTCATTGCATATTACATTTTTTTCCTATGTAAATTTCAGGTGCACTTGCTTGACTTTCCAAACATCGTGATCAAAGGCTCTGAGTTGCAGCTGCCTTTCCAGGCCTGTCTAAAGGTGGAAAAGTTTGGAGATCTGATTCTTAAAGCTACGGAGCCCCAGATGGTTCTTTTCAATCTCTATGATGACTGGCTGAAGACCATTTCTTCATACACAGTATGTGATTCTAGTATTGCTATCACTAAGATTTGTGAAACTTGAATGGCTTTTTTTAGAATGTGTTTTAGCCTTATGTACAACAGTTTAGTATTTAGGCAGCATCATGATACTTTTTAAGACCACTGATGGGTCAACCAATATTATTTTGGTAATTTTAGCTAAAATTGACTATAATCTGCCTTGCAGGCGTTCTCTCGACTGATCCTAATTCTGAGAGCATTGCATGTCAACAATGACCGTGCAAAAGTCATTCTAAAGCCAGACAAGACCACAATCACTGAACCTCATCATATCTGGCCCACACTGACTGATGAGGAATGGATCAAGGTAGAAGTTCAGCTAAAGGATCTCATCTTGGCTGACTACGGAAAGAAAAACAAGTAAGACATAACTTTTCTAATATTGTAAGCCTATTTTCCACCATATTGGTTTCAATAAAACATAATTGAGATGCAGGGAAAAGGTGCAGGTGGTTGTAGGTTCCACCTCAAGGGATCTTGGCACTAAGGCATCTTGCACACAATACTGATGTTTGAGCATCTGCCTCTTTTTGGATGCAATATCAGGTGTTTACTTGCACGTGCAAAATACTGACTGGGAATGCAGATTTTTTTTTTTTTTTTTTTAAACCCTGGAATTTGCAGCGCTTGTTTACATGCCTGTGTGTACAGGCACATTGTAAACAATGGGCTGCATTTTAGATCAGTAAAAAAAAAAAAAAAAAAAGCTCTACGGAGATTTTTCAAGCTGCAGTGTGCACCTGTCTCCCATTTTTCCTCCATACTCCTATATTTACATTCTTACTGTTTTACCTTGTCAGTTATATATATTTCTCTAAATGGAATATATCCTGGACCTTGTTTAGATTTGTGTCAGCAAAACTGTCTGTTTGTATTGCGCAACCTAAACATGTGACTTTTTCTATTTTTCAGTGTTAATGTTGCATCCCTCACTCAGTCTGAAATCAGGGATATCATTTTGGGTATGGAAATCTCTGCACCATCCCAGCAGAGGCAACAGATTGCTGAGATTGAGAAGCAGACAAAGGAACAGTCTCAGCTCACTGCTACCCAGACACGTACGGTTAACAAACATGGAGATGAGATCATCACTTCAACCACTAGTAACTACGAGACACAGACCTTCTCTTCAAAGACCGAATGGCGTGTCAGGTACAACTTCTAGCAGTTCAGATTTTTTATTTTTTTTTCATCTCGTTATCTTTGTTTTCATGTCGCTTCTCTGTTTAGTCACACTTTAAAAATCCGAGTTCTGGCATCACGTGCTTATCTGGCTCAGACTTTTAGTCTGAAAATAATATAAAAGCATGGTTTTACCGTTAGAAGTCACGATACTACTATGGTTCCTGGGAAGTTGTTTGTGTGTGTGTGTGTTCTATAAAATGTTCCTTCATTTTGCAGAGCTATATCTGCTGCAAATCTTCACCTGCGAACCAACCACATCTATGTGTCCTCTGATGATATCAAGGAAACTGGTTACACATACATCCTTCCTAAGAACGTGCTGAAGAAGTTTATTTGCATTTCAGATCTACGAGCTCAGGTATGCATTTATAGGAATGTAACTCTAGTGCTGTCTTCTCCTTTCTTCTTCTTTTTTTTTTTTTTTACATTTCTATCAGCGGCAGTCCTCAATTTTGAAGCGTGCTAAATGCCACTTTTTATTCAATAAAGTCCATCCAATCACACATTTCCCCGGTTCAATTAAATGTGGGCTTTTATAAGTTATCTGGAGATTGAATTTGTGCTTGGAACAATGTTCATGCTCATTAAATCGCCAAAGCTATGCATTTTCTTGTAACAAACATTAACGCTAAAAGGATGGCTCCTGTAAACGTTAAAGATTAGTTAAGGTTTATTAATTTTTGCTGCTTATTATACATTCAATTTAATGGGGTGATATAGCATTTGATCTGAATGTTTTTTACGTATGTTCTAAATTTTACATTTTGTGTCTAGATTGCAGGCTACTTGTATGGAGTGAGTCCACCAGATAACCCACAAGTGAAGGAGATCCGTTGTATTGTGATGGTTCCACAGTGGGGAACTCACCAAACAGTTCACTTGCCTAATCAGCTGCCCCAGCATGAGTATTTGAAGGTAGGTTTTATACATTTTTATACATTTTAGTTTGTGTATTTGTGGTGTGAACACCACCTAGCAGTACCTACTTTAGTAAGTAACCAGAATTCACCATCTAATGTTCTTGGGTTGAAAAGCCCATGCTTGTAAATAGTGTGCTTGTTAAAGCGTATGGATGCTGCAATCCGGTTACAAAATATAGAACACGTCCACCAAATTCTCCTCTAAATGACCTCCACCCTCATACAATGAACATTTTCAAAGTGATCGTAAAGAGGGACTGTACCTGACATTTTTTTTTTTTAAAGCCAGCCGCTACAAATACTGCATCTGCTGACTTTTAATAAATAGACACTTACCTGTCACAGGTTCCAGCGATATCAATCGATCAGCTCTCTGCTGCTGCCGACGCCATTCTCGGTGAGGGAATCTGGAAGTGAAGTGTTGCGGCTTCACTTCCCAGGTTCCCTACTGCGCATGCGTGAGTCGCGCAGCGCAATGAGAATCGACCCGCGGGTGTCCCGGCAGACCGCTCGCTGGGACAGGAAGTGGCGTAAACTCCCTTGGGAGTTTATGCCCGGAAGTGGGTGTAAATACCTGTCTTAGACAGGTATCTGCACCCCCCTCCCCCTGAAAGGTGCCAAATGTGACTCCGGAGGGGGGGTGGGTTCCGATGAGCGGATGTTCCACTTTAGGGTGGAATCCCGCTTTAAAGAGTTGCCAAACACTTGTGCGTTTTGTGTGTGTGTTTATTTTTTTATTATACAAACATCATACTTGCCACCTCTGTGCAGTTGGTTTTGTACAGAGTGCCCCCGATCCTCTTCTGGGGTCCCGCAGCAGTGCTGGTGGCTCCTCCTCGAGTGCCCCTTCGGGACACCCATGCGGGCATGCTACCAAGTCCTGCTGCTGCGTCTATTGACACAGACAGCAGGGCTCTGTCCCGCCCCGTGTCATTAGATTTGTTTGACAGCAGCGGGAGCCAAAGGCTGCGCTGCTATCAATCTATCCAATCGGGACACCGGCCATAGCTGGTGTGCTCGTTCCCGTTGTGGGAATTACATGGCTCAGGTAAGTAAAAGGGGGGGCTCAGGGCTGCATGACGGGAGGTTTTTCACCTGAATGCATTTTAAATGAGTGCACCAGTTCTCAAAACACTGGATAGCCTTAGTTTTATTAGAACATCTAAAATTACAATTGGTTGTGTGAACCAGTTTTTCTTTATTTAGATGTATGCTACATCATTCTTTTCATATTTTCTTACTGATTTTCCTTGTGTTTCTGATCCCTTATCTTTAGGAAATGGAACCTCTGGGATGGGTTCACACACAGCCAAATGAGTCTCCACAGCTGTCTCCACAAGATGTCACCACTCATGCTAAAGTCATGGCAGACAACCCAGCCTGGGATGGAGAAAAAACTATAATTATTACCTGCAGGTTAGTATGGGTTGGTTTGTAATGTGTTCCACAATAAAATGTTTATATTAAAAAAAAAAAAAAAAAAAAAAGATCTATATGTATGTATGTATGTATGTATGTATGTATGTGTACCTGCTCACACTGGCATTTTTAATCCCCTCAGCTTCACCCCCGGTTCCTGTACATTAACTGCTTATAAACTGACCCCCAGCGGATATGAATGGGGAAGGCAGAACACAGATAAAGGGAACAACCCAAAAGGCTACCTACCATCTCATTATGAAAGAGTACAGATGTTGTTATCTGATCGCTTCCTGGGGTTCTTCATGGTGCCTGGACAAGCATCTTGGAACTACAACTTTATGGGTATGTATTGTCTCCATTATTAAGTTGATTGGGTCTGTCACTAATGTTATCTGAAGAGAACTACAGTGCACAGTTACCCTTTTAGCTAATTAATATGTGTAATTGTGGAAATGATTATGGCTATGCAATTGGCAGTTCTGAGAGAGAATGTGATTGATGAAAACAGTGTGTGCTTATGCTGTTATAGCAGTATTAAACCACCAAACAACCCTTTTATTCTTTTGCAGCTTACCAACTCTTAGATGGGATGGCTTCAATAGTTTTTTTTTTTTTTTTTTTATGCTTTCTTTCCTTTATTTTCATCTGGTGATGCAGCCAGTAAGTCAGTTATTTTTCAACAGAACAAGCTCCTGCAAATGTAGCAGTTAGAGGCTTGAAATAAACCATTTACGACTGACGGGTGCTCTCCAATGATCAGCTTTTAGTTATTGATGTAAAACCTTTATCCCAAAAGAAGAAAAACGGTGGCTGTAACTGCAATGTGAGCTGGAGGTTGGCTTTATTTGTTGGTGTATCTAAATCTGCTAGTACATCTTAAAACCCCCTCCCTCCCAGACTGACAATACTGCTCCTTCAGAGTGGGGGCACTGTAATACAGGATGGCCATAGAAATAGTGAGGGAAAGCCCTCAAAAGTAATGCAGCCTCCACATCACAATGACTGGTAACTTGCAATATATCCTTTTTTTATTTATTTTTATTTTTTTCTTTCTTTTGTCTTTGAATACTATTTAAAATTTGTCCCACCAGCTGCAGGTGTTCTTAAAGTGCTGATTGATGGCTAGTGTCTTGTTCCTTTTATTCACGTTTTTGCCTTTGTTCTTCTAGGTGTCAGGCACGATCCAAACATGAAATATGAGTTGCAACTGGCTAACCCCAAGGAATTTTACCATGAAGTTCACCGCCCCTCACACTTTTTGAATTTTGCCTTGTTGCAGGAGGGTGAGGTGTACTCTGCTGACCGTGAAGACATGTATTCATAGTTTGTTCATTAAAAATAAACGTGGAACTTGGATCACTGTTGATATTCAACATAAGAATTGTAAGCATGAGCCCAGAAATCTCCACAGTTGTTACTTTGTTGCTGTGGTTTGTCCGGTTAAATTCCCCCCTCCCCCATTTTTTTCTGACTGCAGCTGTATAGAAAAATTGTATGCAATGTCTTTTATTTTCAATATCTTAAAAGGTATTGTTGGAACTAGTAACAATGTTGCTCTAATAAATGTTTTTTTAAATTATATAGAAGTGTGTTTTTATTTTTTTGCTTTCTTTTAAAGCTGAACTCCAGGAATTCAGCCAGTTTGTAAAATTTGCTGACCTAAGCAGTCTGGGATTGGGAAGGGAGTGTTGCACAGTGGCTACATGTGACTCCACAGCTGCAGGAGCTATCCAACAGTCTTTTCTCCACATGGTTTTTGGCGTTCTGCCTCTGGACATTGCATTAATAGCCTGGAAGTGACCTTCGTGCATTGGCTTCTACGTAAGGTGCTTTCCAGAACTTGTTTTGCAACAAAGCCAGAGCGCTTTCCAGGTCCAGAGCCTCTGGCACTGGAAAACTCACTCTGTGGGTATGCTGACCAGGCTGAGCACTTTGGGCTACTATTTGCTGATTGTATCACTGCACGTCTTTAAATTTCCCACTTTCCCCCCAATACCTACTGTGGAAATGGATTGATCACTCGAACTAAGCACCAATATCTGCTGGGAGCAGTGTCATGCTGTCTTTCCCACTATTCATTGTTGAAGCATCTCCCCCCTGCTGCTCCTGTATTACAAAGAGCCATGTGGAACTCCAATCTTTGATTTTGATTTATTTGTTCCTGCTGCCCACCTACAGTGACTGGTCACCTCCGGCCTGAACTTGCTACCAGTTGTTTTAGGTTTTGTGAGTATCTGAAGCCTTATCTTATGCCCTGAGCTTGCATCCGTGATAATCTAGCTGACTCCAGTGCAGCATGCTCACTCATGCAGTCAATACTGAAATCATGCTCTTTGAATTCTAGAGTCCTCCCTAATAGCTTCCTTAGCTCTGTCGAGTGTGGTCAGCTCCTGTCCTCTGCTGAGATCTTTACCAGTCATGCATAACTTTATGGCCCAGCTCACTTCTTTGCTGTCGCAGACCGCAGAGGCCACAAGTGTGCTCCCACGACTTCCCCTATAGATCCTGTATTTTTTTTCTGCCTGTTGCCTCTGAGCAATCAGCTACTGAGACTCTGATTCTGGATCTTGCCGGTCCTTGCTGAATGAGCTTGCTGCTGAGGAATCGCAGGCTTTTGCCATTACTCCCAAATTGAAAGAGATTGCTTCAGATCTTAGTGATACGACACACACCACTTTTAAACTAGAAAATCAGCCTGTTGCATTTACCAGAGCTCTCTCCAATCTCTTGGGTCATTTAGAGACCAAAAGACCACAAAGCCTTTCCTTGCACCCCTGCTGTTCCTAGTCTTCCTCTACTGAGCACTTATTAGCCCTGTACCCATTTGAAAAGGCCTTTTCTATGAAGTAGTATGCCCCCTTAATGGATCCAGAAGTGTCCTGCCTTAGCAAAGCCCGTCCTTAAGGACCCAATCTTAGAAGGTTGAAGGCTTTCTCTAGAGATGTAATTGAGTCAACATTTGGCAAAGCAAAGTTCTTTGAAGAGATCTTGTTACTACTGTGTTGGATCCCCTGGTCCTAGGACATTTGTAGCAAACAATTGCTTTATATTAGAGTTGGGATGGCCTACTGGAGGTTTCCCAATGGTGTAAAAAAAAACAACAAACACTAATTCCCAGCTCACTTACCATCCAGCTTGCAACAAACTGATCTGACCCTGTCTAACAGTTCACATTAACAAGGGGTTTAGTTTGCACACATTTCCAAATGCATGCATAAGCTGCAGCAACCACATCACACCACCCCAGTCTACTGACGTTCTAACTAGAAATTTGCGTCTCCTCAGTTGTAGCACATATATAATGATAGATGGTAGCGTGGCTTGGCAGCAGATGTAGCCGGAAGCTAGAGCTCTCTGCTTCGCCAAATCCGCACTTAAAACCTGCGACCTGTACTTCCCCCTACCCTTTTCAATGAATCCCGCTACTGGAGTCGATTGCTGACACTCATGGCTACACTCAGATACCTCTATTCTGCACAAAAACCATGTCATGTGGATTGAAAACCCCACTCTGCTCCCGACCAAAGCTCGCAGCGAGCAGACCCGTCCAGCAAAGGAGAAATACGAGAAGGCTGCCCAAAAATTATTCTCCAAGCATACGCCCAAAGAGTCTCCTTTTGTTGCCAGCTCTGCAAGATTACCTGGAGGACAATCGCATAGAAACGAACGATACAGTCCCGCTGGAAGATCCTGCAACCCCACTGTTACCGTGGGACAATGCGAGTACCCAAGCGAGCAGCTTTGCCATGCGGTCGGTCTCTCCTTCTGACCCTGAAGGCCCAGAACCTACTTTGAGAGATGACATGACTGCAGTCATCTCCTGCAACACTACTTTAGCAGCTCTGACATCAGAAATTAAGGGTGTTAAAATGGGCTCTCTTGTTAGACAAGACGTGCAGAAATTGCGTCATGGCGCGACTGCATTGGAGGGACGATTAAGTACATTAGAGGATGACTGGGCCCCCATATGTTATGTGCACTACAATACAGTTATCGCTAAACAGACTGCCCGCATCGTTGACATGGAAAATAGGATGCAGAGGAATGTTGGGCCATTGGCATCCCGAAAAAACTGAAGGGAAGAATCCGGTGTTTAATAAACAGTGGCTCCTGCAAATATATGGGAAATACTCCTTTTCTCCAATGTTGTGTGTTGAGCGAGTGCTCGTTTCTATTCAAACTGGATTGCAACGTTATCCTCTCGAGGGGGATGCTTTGGTGATGGCCCACTCAAATACTTCACTATTCCCAGATTTCTCTGCTGAGGTTCAGAGACAGAGGGCTCAATTCAACAAAATGGTAGTTATATCCTGCTCGTCTACGTGTGGTTGCAAGAGACGAGGTCCATGTCTTTGCAAAACCGCAACTGGTGTCACAATAGCTGGACTGAGAGGAGTACTCTATTTAGGATGAAGCGGCGAGTCGGAGGCAAGCTGTCTGATGGCTGTGAGCTTGAGAGTCTTCTCCAACATTTCAGTATGGCTTGTCGATGTCCACCTCTATTTGATTTTGGCAAGGCGGATGACCTGAGAGTAGAGCAATAACTAACTTTTACATGTTGGTGTTGCCTGTTGTGACACTTGCGCATGCGATGTGCCCTGGCAGGCAAGCCAGAGAGACCGTCCCCCCTGACTCAAAGGTTCCATGTGGACGCAGGTTTCCTCAAGTT
Organism: Lithobates sylvaticus; assembly: GCA_028564925.1. NCBI lineage: Eukaryota > Metazoa > Chordata > Amphibia > Anura > Ranidae > Lithobates > Lithobates sylvaticus. The sequence goes on along the minus strand of CM053027.1, from coordinate 120,767,926 downwards.
TTTCACAGAGACCTTGTTGGTCCATTTGCTGATCTTTTTCATATATCGAAGACTTTAACCGGGTAATTTTTGGGACACAGACGTTGGTATGGTAATTGTGTTTTGAGATGGGCAATATCGTTCTGCTACAAGTACAATCTGCCCGCCAGTCATTTTTTACGGATATGCAATGGCTAAATCCCATGTAGTGCTTAGCTGGGAAATGGGGTGAAAAGGTTTGGCTGTAACACGTGTGGCTAAACGCCTACAGTCTTAATACTTTGTTTGCAAGAAACACATATGCAGATCAGACCGTGCAGTTCTCTGCTCGTTTGCTCAGCAAACAATTTTACTCCACCCATTCATCATTTTCCAGAGGAGTAAGCATATTGATCCCTCAGGGGATTCCCTTTTTGAGCACACTTTCAGTAGTTGATAAAAATAGTCGATTTTATATTTTGATGGGTTCGATTTGTATTTTGGCCAATGTGTACATGCCCCCTCCTTTCTCCGCGGAAGCTCTTGATGAGTTTCTTGGCCCACCACTCTAATGTTGCAGCCCTCATTGTGGGAGACTTCAATAATTATTTAAACTTTGAACTGGATATATTTTATGGTGACACATCCTCGCCGGACTGCGGTTGGAGGTCTGACACCGTTTGCTAACCTAGTGGGACTTTATAATGCATGGCGCCTTAAAAACCCCTCAAACCAGAGTATACTCCTGCCACTCGGCCTCACATAGAGGCCTCTCCAGAATTGTCCTTGGTCTCTGTAATGAGGAAATGCTTCCACTAATTTCTAATACCCAGTATGAACCGAGGACTGTCTCAAATCATTCCCCATACTGAGCTCAGATCACCATTTTTGGCCCCTGTAAAAGAACGTACTGGAAAATAAATCCTTTCTGGCTATCAGTGTTTCTAGATCCCGACCCAGTAACTAAAGCCCTTACTGACTATAGTAATAGAAATACAGCGACTCTTGGTATGTACTGGGACACCCTTAAGGCCTTTCTCCAGGGTCAATTTATTAAAATGATTTCCTCCATCAAGACCAAAGCCTGGAAGCTTTCTGTATTGCAAGAAGTGAAGGAGACAGAGTCTGTATTTATTTCAAACCCTACAGATCACACAGAAAGGAGGTGGCTGGAAGCGAAAAACATGGCTAAGCAAATGACCTTAACGAAAGCAGAGAACAAATGTTTATTTTTGCAACAAACATTCTACGAGGAAGGAGAGAATACGGGACACATGATGGCCAAGTTCAGGAGAGGCTCCTCCGTCATATCAGCTATTCAGGATGTTTCTGGGAAGGTGGTGACTTCTCATTCTGATATACTGACAACCTTTTTGGCCTTTTACTCAGATTGTAGATGTATTCCTCAAAGGTCTCCTCTACTCCCATTGGAATTCAGGACTTCCTTTCAGAGTGTGCATTGCCATGGCTTTCTCGGTCTGATAGGGACATGTTAAATGCTCCATCACAACTGACGAATTAATGGCGGTGCAATTGAAACAGACTTTAAAGGCTGCCCTGCAGCTAGGCCACTTACCTCTGTCAATGACTGAAGCGTCCATATTCTGTTTTCTTAAGCTACTTAAGGACCCTTTTCTCCCGGACCTCTATAGACCTCTTTAATTGCTAACTGATATAAAACTTTTAGCCAGAGCATTGGCTGCTCGTCTAGCATCTGTTATCCATAAACTCATTCATGGGAACCAGTCAGGATTTATTCACTCCAGATCGATGGCTCTGAACATTAGGCGCTTATTCCTCAACATTAGGCGATTGAGGAATAATTTGCAGATCCCCATTGACAACCCAGGCAATAGGGTGATGCTGTCCCTCGACACTGCCAAAGCTTTCGACAGTTTTGAGTGGCCGTACCTGTGGGAGGTCCTGAGGGATTTGGGTTGGCGGACCAGTTTTATTAGATGGTCCAATTGTTATACACAAACCCTACAGCTAGACTACACATTAATGGGGATCTCTGACTCTCTGTCTTTATAGGGGCACGCAACAGAGGTGCCTGTTGTCACCTTTGCTGTTTGCACTGACCTTTGAATTGTTGGCAGAGACTGTCGGAGCCTCACCATCTATATCTGGTTTTAAAAGAGGTCCCGCAGAGGACAAAGTCTCATTATATGCAGATGACACTCTTCTGTACTTGGGAGACAACGCCTCCACTGCAGAATGTGATGTCCCTAATAGCGCTATTTGGTACCTTTTTTCTGGCTTTTCCATACATTGCAGTAAATCAGCCCTCCTCCCTTTTAGACGAGCTGACATCCCCTCTCCCGGATTGGCGCCCAGTCTCTCCCAGATTGGCGCCCAGTCTCTCCCAGATTGTCTCCTCCTTTAGGTACTTGGGGGTCCGTCTAAGTATTTCACTCTAAGTATTTAATCTACTTCCTATTATTTAATAAATTATAAGTTAAATGCACTGCCTGGTGCAGACTACCACTTTTAGTCATAGGAAGAGTCAACCTTATAAAAAGGATATAGGCACCCCAGCTTCTATACATACTCCAATTCCCCACAATGGATTCCATGTAGATGGTTCACATGTATTGACACTCTAGAAGTCTTATTTGGAAGAAGACAGTTGGAATCAAACTATCTACACTACAATACAGTAAGGATCAGGGTGGACTAGCAGTACCCAATATCAGACTTTACTTCCTGGCTTCACAGCTTCAACACCTGGGTGGTTGGGGGAGGAGGACCAGACTGACCCTGTTCGTAATTTTACTATTTCCTGAACTACCAATTTACCCTGCTATTCCTCATCTTGAGGCTGACTTACCTCAGTACCCTACTACGATGCCCACCATATGTTTACTAACAAAGCTTTGGGCATTTATCAAACATAGGGAAGTAGGGGGTGTCACCACTTCAGGAAGCTCAAACAATAGTATACCTCTTCACCAGTTTAGAAGCCACAGGTGCTGCCAATGCATGTAGCAATAGATAGGAAGTATTTCTGGACAGCCGCACTCATAGCTACGAGTAAGCACTCTTTTTAGTGTGAAACGTGTCAGATCTTCTGTCTGTTCTGCTGTGGCATGTATTTTTGATCCTGTGTTTTTTTTTTTAAATAAAAGGCAATTTTTTCAGAGTGTGGCTGTCCAGAAATACTTCCTGTTTATCAAACATAGTCTGGGTATGACCGGCGTCATGACATATACTCCATTGTGGCGCAACTCTTGCTACATGGAACTATATAAATTGGAGGGAGTTTCAGTCCTGGAAGACCTCGTGTATTTGCTACATTCCCCAATTATACAGTCAGACTATTTTAAACTCCTTCATGGACCTACAGAGGGAGTTTGAGCTGTCAAAGCAGCACTTTTACAGATTTCTCCTACTTAGACATGCTTTACAGACTCTGGTTTCAACCATTTAGGTTGGAACGCGCAGAACATCTCTTAATAAGTGACATACTCGCCACACAGAATAAAAAGGGCATGCTTTCGCAGATATACACTACTTTCTCCTCACGGACACAGGATGCAGCCTAGACTACCATGTAGACATAGGTGGGAACAAGACTTGGGTGAGATTGGAGGTGAGGACCGCGAACTCTGACGTCTGTGCTGACCATCTCAGTCTCTCCTTCATACAGACTCTCCCAGCTATTCATATTGCAAAGAACATACCGCACTCCGGTGCGGCTTCACAGGTGGGGTAGAAGGGGAATCTCCCTTGTGCCCCAAATGTGTGGGAGCGAACGCAGACTTCATACACCTGTTGTGGCATTGCCCAAAACTTTTCAGATACTGGAAAGAGGTGACCGATTTATTATATCTACAGTTTATCAAACCACTGTTCCCTTACATCCAATAACTTGTTTACTAGGTGCGGTTTATGAGGAACGTTTTACTCCAAATAATGTGGCAGCACTTAGATTACTGTATGTTGCTCACAAGCAAATCACTTGTTTATGGCTATCACAGAATATTCCAATCAGTGGATTGAACAGGTAAACGCCATTCTTATCAAAGAAAAATTAACGTATCAACACAAACACTACTACCAAATATTTTAAAATATGACAGCCGTTGTTAGACACTCTGGGCTTAGCACCCTCCCAATTGGTTCTTTATCAACTTCTACAGATATAACTTCATAGTGTCTCTGAAACTATAACTACTCAATATCATGGTCTACAATTTACAGGCTTCTAGCCTAATTAATGATTGAAGGATGGTTCTTTGGCTCTTGTTTCACTGGACGACTTACAGAGATAATTGGTGAAGACCCAATGTTACGGTAAAATTTTTGGTTTGTTAACCTTCCCATTGGAAGGCAGCTAGTTCACTTACATTACTTTTGCTTCTATAACTATGGTTGTGTCCGCCACTCAGTTGCCTGCTCTCCTACGGTTGTAAGTTCAAAGAAGGGGTGCGTTAGTTAAAAGTGCTCTTTTGTATGTGGAAATGGTAATTCTTGGTGTGTTTTTATTTTGTACCATCTTTTGTATACTACATTGCTTTTACTGAATGTACTGATGGAATATTTTTTTGTACAATTGGCCTTCTGACACAATAAAACCTTTTTCTGATAAAAAAAAATAAAAAAAAATAATGGATAGATTAAGGGCAGATATGCCTGGAGGGAGCCTATCCCTCCTTAAAGGTCTCCTGTCAGCACACACCTGGGGGACACTAACTAACTAACTAACTAACTGAAGAACCCATTTCTAAAAAGCATGGCCTTTGAGAAACCTCTTTGAATCTACACCAAATGGATGCCATTATCAAGTATGCCACTATTGGTTGCAGCACCCATTTTTTTCAGCTAAAGAGGCCTTAACTAATTTAGCTCCAGAAGGTTTAACCCCCCCCCCCCCCCCTTACAGTCCAGGCCACCTTTTGCGATTTAACTGACAATTCCACGGTCATGCGATGCTGTACCCAAATAAAATGTATGTCCTTTTTTTTCCACCACAAATTAGAGCTTTTTTTAAATGGTATTTGATCACCTCTGCTGTTTTAATTTTTTGCGCTAGAAACAAAGAACAGATGATTTTGGGGAAAAAACGATCTGCTCTAAAACACATCCAATAAAAAATAAAATGTTATCAATTTAGGCCAATATGTATACTACTGCTACATGTTTTTGGTAAAAAAAAAAAAAAAACACAAACCTAATAAGTGTATATTGATTGGTTTGCGCAAAAGTGTGGCGCAAGGTTTTTTGGCTGGGCGGGGGGGGGGGGGGGGGGGGGGGGTAAGTTCACTTGCTGGTTGTTGCCTGGCTTACCAGTGCCCATCAAAGCTAACCACTAAACTCACCTACCTGACACAATTACACATATACACTGACAGTAGTCACACACACACACACACACACACACACCCCCTCCCCCTTTGATCCCAGCCATCCTTCTGCCTCTGATCCCATCCATCCTTCTGCCTCTGATCCCATCCATCCTTCTGCCTCTGATCCCATCCATCCTTCTGCCTCTGGTCCCATCCATCCTTCTGCCTCCGATCTCAGCCATCCCTCTGCCTCCGATCTCAGCCATCCCTCTGCCTCCGATCTCAGCCATCCCTCTGCCTCCGATCTCAGCCATCCCTCTGCCTCCGATCTCAGCCATCCCTCTGCCTCCGATCCCAGCCATCCCTCTGCCTCCGATCCCATCCATCCCTCTGCCTCCGATCCCATCCATCCTTCTGCCTCCGATCCCATCCATCCTTCTGCCTCCGATCCCATCCATTCTTCTGCCTCCGATCCCATCCATCCTTCTGCCTCTGATCCCATCCATCCCTCTGCCTCCGATCCCAGCCATCCCTCTGCCTCCGATCTCAGCCATCCCTCTGCCTCCGATCTCAGCCATCCCTCTGCCTCCGATCTCAGCCATCCCTCTGCCTCCGATCTCAGCCATCCCTCTGCCTCCGATCTCAGCCATCCCTCTGCCTCCGATCTCAGCCATCCCTCTGCCTCCGATCTCAGCCATCCCTCTGCCTCCGATCTCAGCCATCCCTCTGCCTCCGATCCCAGCCATCCCTCTGCCTCCGATCCCAGCCATCCCTCTGCCTCCGATCTCAGCCATCCCTCTGCCTCCGATCTCAGCCATCCCTCTGCCTCCGATCTCAGCCATCCCTCTGCCTCCGATCCCAGCCATCCCTCTGCCTCCGATCCCAGCCATCCCTCTGCCTCCGATCCCAGCCATCCCTCAGCCTCCGATCCCAGCCATCCCTCTGCCTCCGATCCCAGCCATCCCTCTGCCTCCGATCCCAGCCATCCCTCTGCCTCCGATCCCAGCCATCCCTCTGCCTCCGATCCCAGCCATCCCTCTGCCTCCGATGCCAGCCATCCCTCTGCCTCCGATCCCAGCCATCCCTCTGCCTCCGATGCCAGCCATCCCTCTGCCGCCGATGCCAGCCATCCCTCTGCCGTCGATGCCAGCCATCCCTCTGCCTCTGATCCCAGCCATCCCTCTGCCTCTGATCCCAGCCATCCCTCTGCCTCTGATCCCAGCCATCCCTCTGCCTCTGATCCCAGCCATCCCTCTGCCGCCGATGCCAGCCATCCCTCTGCCACTGGAGAAGAATTTACTTTTTCTGACTGCTTGAATTTTTGGATAAAAACGTTTTAACCATGTACACTTGAGCAGTAATCATGATGCATCACGGAATTGAATCGTGGACAGGTTAATCGTAATCAAATTGTGAGACCAGTGAAGATGCAGACCCCTAGTGAATGGTCTTTTAACAAAAAAATGTTGAAATAAATTCTACTTGTGTATACCCAGCTTAATGAACTTATCCTCTTCCTCAGGTTCCCAACCTGAACCTTCCTTCAGGGCTTTTATTCCAACCTGTTCCCAGATCTAGATGGGGCATCTTCCATCAGGTCTGTCATTACTTCCCTTCACAAGGGAGACTTCCTTTATTAAGGATGTGTACCTGCATGTAGCCTTGAGTGTCCAGATATTACACCAGTTCAGGTGGATCTAAAAATCGGTGCTGGAACCGACTCATAATTTGAAATGTCTGGGTCTAGTGCTTGAGTGGTTCTACCTTTAGGAAAATGTTCACTTTGCCTGAGAGTCCTGGGTCTTTTCAAGGTTGTCCAGTTTCTCTCCAGACCCCTGCAACGCAACATTCTGTCATCATGGAAGAAGTCAGCTCATTCCCTGGATGGAAATCAACTCCCAGCACAGGAAGTCTATCACTAATAACTTGTCTGCAGCTCATATGTCATATTTGCAGTAGAGGCAGGAAGGTAATAACACTGTTGCTACTATGCTTGTGCAGTATAATAGACATTTAAATGTAGACCAGGGCCAGCCACAATAGCCATACCCTGTGAGAAGCACATTCAGAGCAATCACTGCAGCAGGTAACTCAGACAGAAATTGGAAGGCCATGTCCAATTGCAACAGTCAGCGCACATTACTTACTGTGGCTTACATAAGCACTGTAATCTCATCTGAAGTTAAAGCTGACATCTCCTCACAGGCACCGCTCACCAGCACCAGCACCCCCTTCCTGCTTTACACCACTAAACATACTGAACATTGTGCCTTTGTTCCAACCCCCCTGTGTTCTCACCCAAGCCCTAAACACCAACCCTCCACTCACCACTGCACCTGACCCCCATCGTACACCCTTGCTCTCATTACCAATCCCACTTGCCTCCACTCCATTTGCCATTGCAAAAACATCTGCTTTGTGCTCATTGCCACTGCACTGATGCATGCCTTAGCCCTCACCAGCACTGGACCAATGCACACTTGTGTGCACTCGGTTTAATGAGGAATGGCCACATTTTTTCTAGTAAAGAAAAAAATAATAATGAGTTGTTTATAAAAGTTTAAAACAGATATTGTTTGCACTTGCCATAAAATACTTTTCTCAGTTTACTGGGATACATAGCAGACCTTGTATTTGCCCTGGACATAGAAGGATACAAATATTTCCCTTCTCCTTGGGTTATACCTCAATACCCTAAGGTAGGGAAGATGGCCCCCTATATCATTTGAAGGAAACTATCTTGCCAGACCAAATCACACAGCTGCCAGAAAAACTTTGCAGCCAAAATTGGCATCAGCACAATCCTAAATGGCTAGTTTGTAAATATATGAACAGAGGGCATGGCTGTCTTGCACATCTGAGAGAAAGAAGACTTGTGCTATGGTACTCTGATGGCATAGACCTGAGAGATTGTCTGAAATCTAGTGGCTATTGGTAGCCTTGAATGCAGGTCCCTTAGGACCAAAGAAGTGTATCTGTCCTGAAGGAGGCGGAAGAGTCCAGATAAATACAGAGAACCTGCCTAACATCCTGCAATTAAAGTGATACTAAAGTAAATTTTTTTCATTTTAAAATCACAAACTTGTTATACCTACCTGCTCTGTACAGTGGTTTTGCATAGAGCAGCCCCGATCCTCCTCTTGTCGGGTCCCACACTGGCGCTCCTGCCCCCACAACAAGCAGCTTGCTATGAGGGCACCTGAGCCAAGCTGCTTCTCTGTGTTTCCATTCAGACACGGAGCTATGGCTTGGCCCCGGCCTCACTTTCCTCATTGGCTCACTGACTTTGACAGAAGTGGGAGCCAATGGCACCCTGCTGCTGCTTAGCCAATGAGGAGAGAGAGTCCCGGGCAGCCAAGATCCCGGTTCTCGCTCTGTCACGAGCGATCGCGGGTGCCTGGCAGTCATCGCAGCGGGCGTGTGCACATGCCTGCTGTTATTTTTTTTTATTAAAGCAGCAACGTACAACTACAGCGATTTTGCGCAGCTGTGTCAACCTGCTGCAGCTAGCGGTTAAGGCTATCTCACGAGGAAAGAGATTGATGTATGCTAGATGGCAGGACATTGTCCCTTAGGTAAGGCACCACATTAAGAAGATAAAGGTAGGCTGAAAACATCCTTGTGGAAGATCAAAAAAAAATAGCGTTTTCAGAAATCCAGGTGGTAACAATCGAAAACTACTATGAAAAAGCAGACCACAGCATAGACACTAAGGGCTCTTTCACACGGACGGACCGTATGTCCGTTTTTCATCCTTCCGTTTTCGGATGCAAAACGGACATACATGTATCCCTATGGGATAGCGGGTGTAAGCGGATGAACATCCGCTGACACCCGATCTCGTCCCTGCCCCCTATGGTCCGTTTCTGCAGACGGAGGAAAACCCTATTTTTCCATTCGTCTGCAGAGCGGATCGGATAACGACGGACTCTACGGTCCGTCGTAATCCGATCTACCATAGGGGAGAGCGGCGCTCTGACAGGTCCGTCCCTGCACTGTGTGCAGAGACGGACATGTCCTCTTCCTGCTCAGCGGAGATCGCTCCGGCGATCCCCTCTGAGCAAGCGGATATCCACGGGGCAGATCTGCACTGATCCGCCCCGTGTGAAAGAGCCCATAGGGGGAGATTTACTAAAACTGATGCAGCTGAGCATAGTAACCAATCAGCTTCTAACTTCAGCTTGTTCAATTGAGCTTTGACAATAACACCTCTAAGCTGTTTGTTTTTTATGAACAGCTGCACCAGATTCTGTGTGAACCAGTTTTAGTAAGGCTACTTTGACACTGGGTTGTTGCGAGTGCTGGCGAAAAAGCGCCGCTATATTTAGCGGCGCTTTATCGTTGTTTTAGCGGCGCTATTCGGCCGCTAACGGGGCAGTTTTAACCCCCTCTAGTGGCTGAAAAAGCGTTAAAATCGCCCGCAAAGTGGCGCTTTGCAGGCGGGTTTGCAGCGCTGCCCCAGTGTTTTCAATGGAAAGGGGCGTTTTAGGAGCGGTAAATACACCGCTCCTACATCGCTCCAAAGATGCGGCCTGCAGGACTTTTTTTGACCATCCTGCTAGTGCACCGCTGTTTCAGGGCGCTTTGCAGGCGCTATTTTTAGCGCTGTAGCCCTTGCAAAGCACCCCAGTCTGAAATGGGCCTAAATCTACCCCATAGATCCCAAACAACAGTCACTATAAAAGACCCACTCGGCATCTCAATCAACAAAAAATAATAATAAAATGTATCAGTATAAAAAAGTTAAATGATAAATGCAATACAGGATGTAAAAGGTACCCAAGGGAAGCATGCACTTATAGCCATATAATGATCATCCTGAAGCTATATTTCAATGTAAGGTGAACAGCATTATTATGATGGTAACTGTAGCATCAAGAAAACATCTATCCATCCACCCCAGGTGCATGATATAAAGGAAGTCACTCTGTAAAGCAACATGAAACATGGCTGTTATTGTGTGCAAAGCATAGTAGATAGATGGCAGCAGAGAGAAGCAAATGGCAGAAGCACAGTAACAAGTAATATAGTGGATAATCCCACAGAGCAAAATCAGAGCTGTTATACAGGTGCATCTCATAAAATTTGAATATCATAAAAAAAAGTTAATTTATTTCTGTAATTCTGTAACTCATACATTTTATATAGATGCGTGACACACAGAGAGTGATATCATTTAAGCATTTTTCTTATAACTTTGATAATTATGGCTTACAGCTAGTAAAAACCCAAAATTCAGTATCTCAGAAAATAACAATATTACAGGAGTCAAATAAAAAAAAAGGATTTTTAATACAGAAATGTATGTCCATGTACAGCAGGGCTCGACAAATCCCAGGCGCCAGGTTTCATACTTACACTATCGGCTGTGAAACCTGCCAGTGCCGTCTGCCAGTGCCAACCATTGCCACCTGCCAGTGCCACTTGCCCATGCCATCCAGTGCCAACCACCACCTGAAAGTGCCAACCAGTGCCACATGCCAAAGCCAGTTAGTGCCACCTGCCAGTGCAAATCAGTGCCACCTGCCAGTACCAATTAGTGCCACGTGCCAACCTGTGCCACTTGCCAGTGTCACCTGTCAGTGCCACCTGCCAGTGCCAACCAATGCCATCTGCCAGTGCCCATCAGTGCCATCTCAGTGCTGCCCGCCAGTGCCACCTAAGTGCTGCCCGTCAGTGCCACCTGTCACTGCTGCCTATTAATGCCACATATCAGTGCCCATTAGTGGTACCTGTCAGGCAACACTGAGGTGGCACTGATGGGCACTATCAGTGCTACCTTAGTGCTGCCTATTGGTGCCCATCAGTGCCACCAGTCAGTGCCCATCAGTTCCAACCTCAATGCCACCTCATCAGTGCAGCTCATCAGTGCCCATTAGTGCAGCCTATCAGAGCACATCAGTGAAGGAGAAAAAAAACTTATTTGCATAATCTTATAACAAACTAAACAAAAGTTGATTTTTTTTATTTAAATATTTTTCTTTTTTCGCTTGGCATCAGGCATGAGCAATTCTTATTGCCTGATGCCCCAGACATGCAGTTCTGGGTGCTGGGCAGAGGATTTAAAAAACTGGCATCTAACTTTTTCAGCTGGCTCCTAGATTCTAAGCAAATTTGTCAAGCCCTGATGTACAGTAAAGTATGCACTCAATACTTGGTTGGGGCTCCTTTTGTATGAATTACTGCATCAATGCAGCGTGGCATGGGAGCGATCAGCCTGTAGCACTGCAGAGGTGTTATGGAACCCCAGGTTGCTTTGATAGCGGCCTTCAGCTCGTCTGCATTGTTGGGTCTGGTGTCTCTCATCTTTCTCTTGACAATACCCCACAGATTCTCTATGGGGTTTAGGTCAAGCGAGTTTGCTGGCCAATAAAGCACAGTGATACCATGATCATTGAGCCCATGTTCACATTGGGGCGATTTGGAATGCGATTTGACATGTCAAATCGCATGCCAAATCGGCAGATATTGCCGGCAATGACACCTCCCGAATCGGTGCGGTCCCGCACCGATTCCCAAAAGTAGTTCCTGTACTACTTTTGGTGACTTTGAAGGGTACCCGCACAGATGTCTCTGAAATCGCTCCTGAAGTCGGACTGACATGCGGGTATGAAATTGTGCGAGTTCAGCTGAACTTGCATGATTTTTAACCTGCAGTCAGTGTGAACCTAGGCTAAACCAAGTACTGGAGACAGAAAATGAAAAAGAAATCAGCATCTCCATAAAGCTGGTCAGCATGAAGTGCTCTAGAATTTCCTGGTAGAGCTGACTTTGGACTTGATAAATCACAGTGGACCAACACCAGCAGATGGCATGGCTCCCCAAATCATCACGAACTGTTGAAAATTTTGCAATTAATTTGGAAATCAAGGTCCCGGAGTCTGAAGGAAGAGTGGAAAGGCACAGAATCCAAGTTGCATGAGGTCCAGTGTGAAGTTTCCACAGTCAGTGATGATTTGGGGAGCCATGTCATCGGCTGGTGTTGGTCCACTGTGTTTTATCAAGTACAAAGTCAGCGCAGCCTTCTATCAGGAAATTCTAGAGCACTTCATGTGTCCGCTGACACCCACTGACATCCAATCGGATCCTGCCCACTAAAGACAGACAGATCGTTTTTTGGATAGAAGCGGACAGGTGGTCCATTTCCATCGGGTTGTGTCTGTGTCTGCTCTGCATCAGCTGCCGGAGTCTGCCCCGTGTGAAAGGGGCCAAGTGCACTACTTAGTTATTAGAAAATTGACAGATTTACAACACAGGAAGGGCCATTACAGTAGGTGATATTGGAAACTGGAAAAATTGGGGCCATAGCCCAAAAGGAAGAAGAATTGAAAACATACATTTCCAGAATGCAGAAGAGAAAATAAGAATTCCAAGGAGAGGAGTTCAGAAATATTATTAGGATGTTATTTGGCTGGGACACTATGAAAATAAAAAGCAGCACATACAGTGGGTATAGAAAAGAATCACCCCCTTTAAAATAATCACATTGTGTTGCTTTCCAGCCTGAAATGAAGACAGACACAATTTTTGTTTTATCCAGCTGTATTTACTCATAACATTTACATATAACACCAACTTGTCAAAAAAATAAAATTAAAATTAAAACAGAATCACTGAGTTGGAAAAAGGATCACCCCCATATGTCAGTATTTTGTTCAACAACCTTTTGCTTTAATTACAGCCTTAAGTCTGGAATATGTCTCTACTAACTTTGCACATCTAGACTTTGCAATATTTGCCCACTCTTCTTTGCAGAACTGCTCAAGTTCAGTTAAATTTGATGGTGACCCTTTGTGGACTGCAGTCTGCAAGTCATTCCACATATTTTCAATGGGGTTTAAAGTGGTTGTAAACCCTGTTACACCACTTTTACCTACAGGTAAGCCTATAACAAGGCTTAACTGTAGGTACCTTAAATATCTCGTAAACTTGTACAGTTTAGGAGATATTTCCTTAAAATATGCAAAAAAAATAAGTACAGTGCTTAACTATATATACTGTACATAGGAATATCCCATAAGGGATATAAAGTGCAAACAAATGTAAACAAAATAAAGTGCAAAGTGATAAATATTAGAATTAAAATAAATCACATAAATCCATAAAGTGTCCTTGTAAACAGGGCCGATCCTTCCTGGGGTGCAGCGGGTGCACCGCACCCCAGCGCTGTATGTTAAACTAGCAGAGGGGCGCCGGCCGAAGCTGAGCGCACTGGCTTGCTAGAATCGCCGGCCGCCCAGCCGGCGGCTAGCTAGCAGCCAGTGACGTCAGTGAGAGACCGCGGCCGCCCCAGCATTCAGAGCGCGCCGCGGCCTCCCCAGGATTCATTGCACGCCGCCTCCGCGGCTGGTGTACAAGCTCCGCCCACCTCTGCCATGTTCTTCAGGCAGCGTGGCTGAGAGGGGGCGGAGTGAACGGAGCGTAGAGAGAGCTGCTTGTGCCAAGCTTCTGTGAGACCGACGAGTGACCCCTGCACTGCAGTCTGCACCAGACCAGGAACTTGGAAGTAAGTGACAACAAGTTGTGCCCATCAAGCGCCCACTGTGTCCATTAAAAGCTGCCACTGTGCCCAATCAAATGCCCACTGTGCCCATCAAACGCCCACTGTGCCCATCCAAAGCGGCCACTGTGCCCATAAAACGCCCACTGTGCCCATCAAACGCCCACTGTGCCCATCAAACGCCCACTGTGCCCATCAAAAGCTGCCTCTGTGCCCATGAAACGCCCACTGTGCCCATCAAAAGCTGCTACTGTGCCCATCAAACGCTGCCACTGTGCCTATCAAACGCCGCCACTGTGCCCATCAAAAGCCGCCACTGTGCCCATCAAAAGCCGCCACTGTGCCCATCAAAAGCTACCACTGTGCCCAATAAAACACAGCCACTGTGCCCATCAAACGCAGCCACCATGCCCATCAAACGCAGCCACCGTTCCCATCAAACGCAGCCACCGTGCCCATCAAACGCAGCCACCGTGCCCATCAAACGCAGCCACCGTGCCCAATCAAACGCTGCCATTGTGCCCATCAAAAGCTGCCACTGTGCCCATCAAACGCTACCACTGTGCCATCAAATGCTACCACTGTGCCATCAAATTCTACCACTGTGCCCATCAAACGCAGCCACTGTGCCATCAAACGCTACCACTGTGCCCATCAAAAACAGCCACGGTGCCTATCAAAGGCAGCCACTGTTACCATCAAACGCAGCCACTGTGCCATCAAACGCCCACTGTGCCCATCAAACGCAGCCACAGTGCCCATCAAACGCAGCCACGGTGCCTGTTAAAAGCAGCCACGGTGCCCATCTAACGCAGCCACGGTGCCTATCAAAGGCAGCCACTGTTCCCATCAAAGGCAGCCACTGTTCCCATCAAACGCAGCCACTGTGCCATCAAACGCAGCCACTGTGCCATCAAACGCAGCCACTGTGCCATCAGACGCAGCCACGGTGCCCATCGAATGCAGCTACGGTGCCCATCAAATGCAGCTACGGTGCCCATCAAACGCAGCTACTGTGCCCATCAAACGCAGCCACTGTGCCCATCAAACGCAGCCACTGTGCCCATCAAACGCCCACTGTGCCCATCAAACGCAGCCACTGTGCCCATCAAACGCCCACTGTGCCCATCAAACGCAGCCACGGTGCCCATCAAATGCAGCCACGGTGCCTATTAAAAGCAGTTACTGTGCCCATCAAACACAGCCACTGTGCCCATCAAAGGCAGCCACTGTGCCATCAAACGCAGCCACTGTGCCATCAAACGCAGCCACTGTGCCATCAAACGCAGCCACTGTGCCAAACGCCCACTGTGCCCATCAAAAGCTACCACTGTGCCCATCAAACACAGCCACTGTGCCTATCAAACGCAGCCACTGTGCCTATCAAACGCAGCCACTGTGCCCATCAAACGCAGCCATTGTGCCCATCAAACGCAGCTACTGTGCCCATCAAACGCAGCTACTGTGCCCATCAAACGCAGCTACTGTGCCCATCAAACGCAGCCACTGTCCCTATTAAAAGCAGATACTGTGCCCATCAAACGCAGCCACTGTGCCCATCAAACGCAGCCACTGTGCCCATCAAACGCAGCCACTGTGCCCATCAAACGCAGCCACTGTGCCCTTTCAACGCAGCCACTGTGCCCATCAAACGCAGCCACTGTGCCATCAAAAGCCACCACTGTGCCCATCAAACGCAGCCACTGTGCCCATCAAACGCAGCCACTGTGCCCATCAAAGGCAGCCACTGTGCCCATCAAAGGCAGCCACTGTGCCCATGTGCCCATCACTGTGCCCATTTTTGCATGCAGTTTTCATGCATTTTGCAGTTGTTTTTTTTCTTTAAACACACTGTATATGGTTGGTTGCTAAGGAGGATGGGAAGCCAGCCACTTTAACTTTATTTAATTGATATTTGCACTTTTGTGATCTTATGCATTATGCAGATCTGTTATTTGCACTTTAGTGATTGTATTTATTGGAAATTTTAAAAGTACAGAATCAATCTATCTTGCATATTTTGCATCTGTAGTTATAGATTTTCTGCTACCTCATTTTATCTTCAAAAGTTTAATATTGTTCAGTTCATATTTATATTCCGTTTTTTTTTTCTGCTACACTATTTGATTTACATGCACTTGACACAGAATTGTCAATAAATAAAACATTTATTTTGACTTGTCAAAGCCGTTAACTAAGTTATTGTATTGGGCTTACAGATGTAGAGGTGGAGTTGTTGCCATAGAAACATTAGTAAAGGGGAGGAGTTAGTAAGATGACCACACCCACGTGGGGGCGCCAGAAATATTTCTGCACCCAGGCGCCTGTGACCCTAGGATCGGCCCTGCTTGTAAATATGGCAAATGTTTAAAATAATGAAAACAGATATGTCTATAGATGAAAATGATCTCTTCACAATCATCCGTCTCTGTGCATATTGTCAGATTCCTGTGCTCCTTCCACCGATTTATTCCTCTGGAACTCCCCTCTTAATATTTTCCCTCCTTAGTAATGCTGCTTGTGAACTCCATTCATATCAATAACATGTAAAGCAATCAGACCACCTTACAATAGTGCTTATCCTTTTTTTTTTTAAATGTATTCAAACTGTACAACATATATGCATGTGTATATAGCATATACCACTTGTGCTAGAACAAATGTTGCGCCCATCAGTGTTGCTCTTAAAATAAAATATGGCCATCAGAGTGTCCCTTAACATAAAATGTGCACATTAGCATGCTACTTAGTTGCTCTGATGTGCATATTTTATTTTAAGAGCAACACTAATGGGCACTTTTTATGCCAAGGGGCACACGGATGGGCACATTTTGTTATGCCCATCAGAGTCCCCATTAACATAAAATATTCCCATCAGCCTGACCCTTAACATAAAATAAGTAGCATGCTGATGGGCACATTTTATGTAAAGAGCACTCTGATGGGCATATTTTATGTTAAGGGGCACTCTGATGGCCATATTTTATTTTAAGAGCAACACTGATGGGCGCATTTTATGTAAAGGGGCAAGCAGATGGGCATATTTTGTTGTGCCCATCAGCATGCACGCTTATTTTATGTTAAGGATCACACTGATGGGCATATTTTATGTTAAGGAGCACTCTGATGGGCACAACAAAATATGCCCATCAGTGTTGCTATTAAAAGAAAAAAATGTGCCCATTAGACCAGTGCCAGTAAATGAACCACTTTGTGCTGCATAAATGGCACCAGTGTCAGTGTTACACTGGTGCCACTAATGCAGCACAAAGGGGTTAATTAACTGGCACTGGTCGCTAATGTACCAGAAACCAGTGGCAATACATTAACCCCCTCATGCTGCATTTTACAAATTGAGTGTGAGTAAACTCTGTTTCTATCGCATTAAACCTAATTGAATTTGTATTGTTTTAAGTATATTTTTGTTTTGAAACAACATTGATTCTTTCTTAACCACTACGCGCCCGCGCTATAGCCGAAAGACGGCTGCAGCGCGGACGCTCCCTGCAGGGAGGACGTCCCTGGACATCCTGCTGTTTACTTCCCTAATGCGCGCTCCTGAGAGTGCGCATCGGGGAAGTTCTGTGCTGGCCGTGTCCGTCGGACACAGCCAGTCACAGATCGCTGTAAACGCCCAATCACAGCGGCCGTTTACAGCGAGATTGGCGTGTCCAATGAGAGATATGTTTACATATGAGATCATCTCTCAGCGCCGCTCTCCCTCCTCACACAGACAGCGTGTGAGGAGAGAGAGATGAACGGCTCCGGCAGCCGTAAGTAAAAAAAAAAAAAAAAAAAAAAAAAAAAACGAAATGTGCCATCTGTCCCCAGTGCCACCTGTCCCAAGTGCCATCTGCCAGTGCCACCTGTCCCCAGTGCCACTTGTCCCCAGTGCCATGTATAAGTGCCATCTGTCATCAGTGCCACGTGTCGTCAGTGCCATCTGTCATCAGTGCCATATCAGTGTCACGTGTCATCAGTGCCACATATTAGTGCCATCTGTCATCAGTGCCACGTATCAGTGCCACCTGTTAGTGTCACGTGCCATCTGTTATCAGTGTCAGGTGTCATCAATGCCACGTATCAGTGCCATCTGTCATCAGTGTCACGTGTCATCAGTGCCACGTATCGGTGCCATCTGTCATCAGTGCCACATATTAGTGCCATCTCTTATCAGTGCCACGTATTAGTGCCACATGATATCAGTGCCACGTATAAGTGCCATCTGTCACCAGTGCCACATATTAGTGTCATCTGTCAGTGTCACGTGTCATCAGTGCCCCGTATTAGTGCCATCTGTCATCAGTGCCACATCAGTGTCATCAGTGTCATCAGTGCCATCTGTCATCAGTGCCACGTGTCATTGTCCTGGTGCTCCAGGGCCTTCAAAAGTGTAATAGGTAGTCAACAAGTTAGATGTGTAATTTATGCTCCTAGAACATGTGATGGCGCTCCCTGCATGTTGGGCCTCTCTAAGTGGCCAGGCTGTGTAAAAGTCCCACACATGTGGTATCGTAATACTCAGAAGGAGTAGCAAAATGTATTTTGGGGTGTCATTTGTGGTATTCACATGCCATGTGAGAGAAATAACCTATTACAATGACAATTTTGTGGAAAAAAATAAAAAATAAAAAAATTATTCATTTTGCAAAGAATTGTGGGAAAAAAATGACAACATCAAAAAGCTCACCATGCCTCTTACTAAATACCTTGGAATGTCTACTTTCAAAAAAGGGGTCATTTGGGGGGTATTTGTACTTTCCTGGCTTGTTAGGGTCACCAGTACATCAGATGTGATCAATTTTGTATAATTCGCACTACAGATTGTAGAATCTGTAACTTTCACAAAGACCAAATAATATCCACTAATTTGGGTTATTTTTACCAAAGATATGTAGCAGTATAAATTGTAGCCAAAATTTATGAAGAAAAATTAATAATTTGCTAAATTTTATCACAGAAACAAAGAAAAATTTGTTTTTTTTTCAAAATTTTCGGTCTTTTTTCATTTATAGCGCAAAAAAATAAAAAAAACCCAGAGGTGATCAAATACCACAAAAAGAAAGCTCTATTTGTGGGAAAAAAAGGACAAAAAAATGTATTTGGGTACAGTATTGCATGACTGAGTAATTGTCATTCAAAGTGTGAGAGCACCGAAAGCTAAAAAATTGGTCTGGGCAGGAAGGGTGTTTAAAGTGGGGTTGCCACCAAACCAAAAATGTGGCTTAAAAATCATAAAAAAAAATAAATAAAAAATAATTGGAAAAAAAAATGTTTTTACTCACCTCTAAATGCCTGTTGCTAGGGGGTCCCTCGTAGTCTGCCACCTTCATTGCCTGGGCTAAACGTCACTTCCCCTAGGCGCCGCACAGTCATCTGGGACCTGTCATGTGTCCCAGATGAGTGAGCATCGAATCACGGCGCATGGCGGAGCGAGGAACGAGGGGGGGTCTCGTTCCCCCGCATCTCTGGACCCCGGGACAGGTAAGTGTCCGATTATTAAAAGTCAGCAGCTGCAGTATTTGTAGCTGCTGACTTTTAATTTTTTTTTTTTTGTGGGCATTCCACTTTAGGTGCCCAGTAAGCAAGTGGTTAAAAGGGGGGGGGGGCACAGTTTGCCATCTTTGCCCTGGGCACCAAATGGCCTTATCCCAGCACTGGATATTCCTATGTATAATAGTTAAGCGCTACACTTATTTGTTATAAACCTTTTTCCATATGGCCTCGGAATCTTTAAGGTGGTCAGATGAGACTAAAATGTTATTTCTTTGGCCTATTTGAAACAAATAAAGGTGAACTGGTACGATGTATTTCTATACAAACTCAATTGTAATGACCATTTTTGCTGAGTGGATGATACTGTAACATTAAAGTGGAAGTAAAGTCACATTTTCCACTTTCACCTACAGGTAAGCCTGTAATGAGGCTTACCTGTAGGTACAAAAAATATCTCCTAAACCTTTACGGTTTAGGAGATATTCCCCGTGCAGTACGCCGCTGACTGCAGCGGCGCATGCGCATGGGGGATTCTCGTCTGAAAGGCCGGCAGAATACGAACCCTGCCGGGACGAAGTCTCCCGTGCGCATGCGCGGGAGTGACGACATCGCGGCTCCAGCCACTCACAGCGCTGGAGTCGCGATACCCGGAAGACACGCCGAGGCAACATGTCAGCGACCTCGGCGTGGACCAGGTGAGTTACCGACGCCTCGTTCTAAGGTAAGTATTTCATAATGAGCTAGTATGCGGTGCATACTAGCTCATTATGCCTTTTCCCTTACAGGTGTAAAAAAAAAAAGAAAATGTCAGCGGGTTTACTCCCGCTTTAATATACCTTGTCATCTTTGACTCTTCAGTTAGAATGAAAGTGAAGCTAACATATTCCCAACCAAGAGACCTTTTCAAAGACCTATTTTTGTAGCACTGACCTGAAACCTAATGCCTGCTTATGCTACTCTTGTAACAGCTTGTAGCCAAATATGTCAATGCCTCTGGTGTTTCAAAATCACGGTTTACAAACAAGGTCAATGTCAGATGGCATCAAACAAAAAGTTACATGGCAAAGCATTATTTAAATCAACAAATGTTCATTGATTACACCTCAAGTGGAGTTCCACCCCAAAAAAAAAAAAATGTATTAATGTGCATTTCCATGTTTTGTGTACTGTGGGGAGACCAGATATTGTGAATGCAGGGTCCTGGGTTTAGTAACACATTATATCTAAATCTGCTTCCCATTCTCGGATGAAATTTGGGATAGAATGGAAAGAAAGACCAAGCAAAAATTCCAGGTGATTGTTAATTGTGTTTTTCAGGCATATTACGGGCAGTTTTGCACATGTATCAAGCTTCAGGAGTTTGTTTCCTGGGCTGAGCAAGGGGAGGAGAGCGGTTCCAGGAAAGGAATTCTCTGGGCACAAAAATGCACATAGCAAAGGTTTACAGGAGTTTCCATTGAAATCTATAGAGCCGAAAACAGCTCATGTACCTTTTCAATTGTAGAGCGTAGAGAGACTGAGTGTACAAGTGTCAGGAACAGGTACATGGATCTGTCTTAGAAGGTGGCAGCACTGATGCCTTAGGCTTAGTGTCTATACCAGACTCTGTCTTTAGTGCAGCGCAGCACTACTTTCTCTAGCCCCTGGGCCCAAGCTTCAGACATATGCATGAGGAGTTTTGCAGTAGGGTGGGCTGATGGGGAATTCAGAGACTATTTCACCATTAGGTCCCCCTTGCTTTTGATTGACAGTGCACCACAGGTATTGCAGCTGAGGAGTTGGGTGGGTGGAGCCAGATCTATGACCAGTTCCCTATCAGGTTTGCCTTTCCTTGTGACTTGCCATGTTTGATTAATGACATCAGCCAGTGCCCCCTGCCCTTTGTTTGCATTCAGCTTTCAGCTGGGGAATCTCCGGGCCATCTGATGAATGGGGCCAGGGATTAGGGTTGCCACCTGTACGGGAATGACCCGGACAGCCCGGGTTTTAACAGCTGTGCCTGGGTTTGTGTTTTCCCAACACCCGGACACAGAAGAATAGAGGCTCCAGCCCCAGTTTGGGAAGTAGCAGCCCCGGCGTCACCAGGACACAGCACCATGCTTTCCTCCTTCCCAATCGGTTTCCCAACCCCCATCTCTGAGTCCTGCCAGCAGCACTCCACAACCACCCGCTTCTGTGGCTTCAGTGATGAATGTCACTGCCTCCTCCTTGCTCCCTCCCATCACATCACCACCCCCTGCCTCTGTGTCAGAATAGATTCTCTCTCTCCGTCCACTACCCTGCCCTACTGACACTGTCTACTGCCCTACTGACACCGTCCACTGCTCTACTGACACCGCCCTCTGCTCTACTGACACTGTCCACTGCTCTACTGATACTGTCCACTGCTCTACTGACACCATCCACTGCCCTACTGACACCGTCCTCTGCTCTACTGACACCGTCCACTGCCCTACTGACACCGTCCACTGCTCTACTGACACCGCCCTCTGCTCTACTGACACTGTCCACTGCTCTACTGACACTGTCCACTGCTCTACTGACACCATCCACTGCCCTACTGACACCGTCCTCTGCTCTACTGACACCGTCCACTGCCCTACTGACACCGTCCACTGCCCTACTGACACCATCCACTGCCCTACTGACACCGTCCACTGCCCTACTGACACCGTCCACTGCCCTACTGACACCGTCCACTGCCCTACTGACACTGTCCACTGCCCTACTGACACTGTCCACTGCCCTACTGACACCGTCCACTGCCCTACTGACACCGTCCACTGCCCTACTGACACCATCCACGGCCCTACTGACACCATCCACGGCCCTACTGACACCATCCACTGCCCTACTGACACCGTCCACTGCCCTACTGACACCGTCCTCTGCTATACTGACACCACCAACTGCCCTACTGACACTGTCCACTGCCCTACTGATACCGTACACTTCCCTACTGACACCAATCTCTGCTCTACTGACACCATCCACTGCTCTACTGACACCAGCATCTGCTCTACTGACACCATCCACTGCTCAACTGGCTGACAGTGTCCACTTTTAGGGTAGGCTAGTTTCATATTTTACCTGACATTTCTTTTATTAATGGAATCATATTTTGTGGTAGGTACACCAATGCTTTTGTTTTTTATTTAACCATGCCCCTTTAAGTCCCAACCCCCCCCCCCCGCCACTGTTAATGCAATTTGGCCACAGCCACTGTAGCACACCTCATTACTACTCTCTTTGGGTAACCCAAAAGGTGTCCCAGGTATTTTACAATCCTATAGCGTGTACTACAAACAAATTGCTGTGCGCCGTGAAAGTGTTCAAGTTTGGCTTGAAGAAAAGGTGGCAACCCTACCAGCGATAAATATTTGTGCGTGAAGTTGTAACATTTATGACAGTTTCCCAGCACAGACATGCCCCACTCTGAGCACATGGGTCTCTCTGTACACCAATCCACAGCTGGTATTAAAGTGTAACTAAACCCAGGACCCTGCATTCACTATATCTGGTCTCCCACAGTGCACAGAACATGGAAATGCAATTATTTTAGTAAATATAAACTTAATCTTATCAAACACTAGATAACACAGGCAGCTTATAGCTGCCTGTGAAAGTGCACTTACTTGTGTATTTTCCATGAAAATCGTCTCTTTATCTTTGATGACGTCATGCGCGATTGTGCAGTATGTTCTTTTATTAGCAGCATGTATATATGCCGTTTTTGTATTTGCTGCCTGTCCGTAATTGTGTGTGAGCGAGATTCCCCTCTGAACGGCACAGAGGAGAAGTCTCGCGATGCAGCTATGATTCCAGTCGTCCTGATACTCCTCCTTGTGATTGAATAAGATGTCACACAGGGGAGCGCTACAGCGCAAGCGCGAGATTTCGGCAGGGATACTAAGGGCGGAAATGACGTCCGCATAGGCTTCAGAAAACAGAACTAAGAAAGGCGTGGACGATACCCGGAAGATACTACAGAATCAAACATCAAAAAAAGGTACTTCTAAAGCTCGTTTCGGAGTAATTCAGATATCTCTTGCTTGGCAATGTAAAATAACATTGTAATATTAGAAAATCAAGATTTTGTTGGCGGGGTTTACTTCCTCTTTAACTCCTTAGATTCCACAGTGAGTATAACAATCATGCTTTACTTCATATACAGACTGATTTTACTGTTGTGTGTTTAGTAACTGTAACGCCGAGCGCTCCGGGTGCCTCCTCCATTCCGGAGCGCCCACGGCGTCCTCGGTTTTGCAGCGCCCCGGTCGGCTCCGCTGACCGCAGGCGCCGCTTGGTTTCCAAGATGCGATCCTCGTGGCGGCCCCGGTCCGCCCGGGGATCGCATCCCACTTTCCTCGCCTCTCCCCTCCTGATTTCCCCGGCGCGCGCGCCCCCCCGCTCCCCAGGCGCGCGCACGCACACTACTGTTGTTCTTAAAGGGCCAGCGCACAATTGATTGGTGCCTGGCCCAAATTACTACACACCTGCACCCTTTAAATATACACTCCCCCTTCCTGCCCTCGCCGGATCTTGTGTTGCCTTTAGTGCCCAGTGAAAGCGTTGTGTGTTTTGCTCCTACTGTGTATCCAGATCTCTGCCGTGCCCCTGACTACGAACCTGTGCCACCTGCCCTGACCTTTTTGCTACGTTTGACCTCGCCTCTGCTTAATCCTTGTGTACCGCGCCTGTCTCAGCTGTCAGTGGGGTTGAGTTGCTATTGGAAGACACGACCTGGTTGCTACCACCGCTACAAGTCCATCCCGCCTTGCGGCGGGCTCTGGTGAAAACCAGTAGCAACATTAGAACCGGTCCTCCAATACAACCCGTGCTATAGCCTCATTGGCATAGGGGATCCACCTCCCTTCTCCCGCCATACCCGGAACGTGACAGTAGATCCGGCCATGGATCCCGCTGAGGTTCCGCTGCCAAGCCTCTCGGATCTGACCACGGTGGTCGCTCAACAGGGACAGCAATTGGCGCAGTTGACTGCTATGCTACAGCAGCTTCTGCCATCTCCACCGCCACCTCCTGCTTCTCCTCCACCACAAGTTGCTGCTGCTAGAATCCGCCTGTCCCTGCCTGACAAGTTCAATGGGGACCCCAAGCTGTGCCGAGGGTTCCTATCCCAGTGTTCCCTCCATCTGGAGATGTTGTCGGACCAGTTCCCCACAGAACGATCAAAGGTGGCGTTCGTGGTTAGCCTACTATCTGATAAGGCCCTAGCCTGGGCTACACCACTTTGGGACCGTGGCGATCCTGCCACAGCTTCAATTCCAGCCTTCTTTTCTGAAGTTCGCAGTGTCTTCGAGGAGCCAGCCCGGGCCTCCTCTGCCGAGACGGCTCTCCTGAACCTTGTCCAGGGGAATTCTTCAGTGGGCGATTACGCCATTCAGTTCCGCACCCTGGCATCTGAACTCTCTTGGAACAATGAGGCCCTCTGTGCGACCTTCAAAAAAGGTCTATCCAGTCATGTCAAAGATGTGCTGGCCGCACGAGAGATTCCCGCTACCCTGTCAGAACTCATCCAGCTGGCCACCCGCATTGACATGCGTTATACCGAAAGACGCCTAGAGCTACGCCAAGAAAAGGACTTTGTTCGTGGCAGACGGTTTCCTCGCCTGGCACCTCTCTTCCAGAATCCTCTGCAACCCGTTCCTGTACCTCCCGCTGAGGAGGCTATGCAAGTGGATCGGTCACGCCTGATCACACAAGAGAGGACTCGTCGCCGAGACCATAATCTGTGCCTGTATTGCGCCAGTCCCGACCATTTCTTAAAGGATTGCTCTATCCGCCCTCAGCGTCAGGGAAACGCTCGCACCTAGCTAACGTGGGAGAGGCGTTACTAGGTGGGGATTCTTCCTCTCCATGTCTGACTGTGCCAGTGAGGATTTCTTTACCCAAGAAGTCCTCTTTCTCCGCTGTGGCCTTTCTGGATTCTGGTTCTGCAGGAAACTTCATTGAAGCCTCACTCATCAACAAATTTAATATTCCAGTCATCCGTCTTGTCAAGCCATTGTTCATCACCTCTGTAAATGGTCAAAATTTGAACTGTATCGTGCGTTATCGCACCGAACTTCTCCTCACGAAAATTGGAGTTCTCCATCATGAAAAGATTGACTTTTTTGTGTTACCCAACTGTATCTCTGAGATCCTTTTGGGCCTACCCTGGCTCCAGCTACATTCTCCTACCCTCGACTGGGCCTCGGGGGACATCAAAAGTTGGGGTCCTTCCTGCCACAGGCATTGCCTCAAAGCGGTGCCCATTAAACAAGTTTCCATCGCTACCTCTCTGCCTAGTCTCCCCAAGCCTTACCAGGACTTCGCTGATGTGTTTTGCAAAAAACAAGCTGAGGTCTTGCCGCCACATAGACCCTTCGATTGCCCTATCGATCTTCTTCCTGGGACCACTCCGTCCCCTGGCAGGATCTACCCTCTCTCCATCCCGGAGACACAGGCTATGACAGAGTACATCCAGGAGAACCTCAAGAGAGGTTTCTTTCGCAAATCTTCTTCCCCTGCTGGAGCAGGATTCTTCTTTGTTGCCAAAAAGGACGGGTCCTTACGTCCCTGCTGTTGTAATGTGTTGGCCGATTTATGTGGGACTTTATGTATTGGATATATATATTCCACACACAGTATTAGTGACCAGGCCAGATGTCAGTTGACAATGTTATCTGTTACCCTTTGATGTGTAAATCTTATGCAAGTTGTGTGTGTGTTTTAACCTAGATGAACATTTCAAAGGGAGTATTTATTGATGGTAATTAGACCTTGAGGCCTAACCCGGGGGGTATTCATGGAAAACATTTGGTTGACCCCCCCCCCCAGTGTCAGATCAGTATATGAGAAGACAGTCAGGATGTGAGGGAGTCTAGAAGATATGTCTATGAGAGAAGGGTCTGAAATCTCTCTCTAGGAGAAGATATTCCTTGTCATGTACTCTGTTGGATTTTGCCATCTGTAATAATGTTCTGTTTTGGAAGTCAATAAAATCTCTCTCTGGGAGAATCGGGTTTTGCTGCGGGAAGACAATACTTTTAATAACTATATTCCATCTACGAGGAACGACGATTATAGATTAGATCACTACATTGGTGCCGTTCAAGCGACCAGAAGAGCATTTTCAGGACTTAACAGAAGTCGGTGGTGAAAACAATGAAAACAATCCTGTGAGTTGGACAGAAGTCTGATGGAGACCCAAGACCTGTGCTGTGACTCTAACGTCTGGTTGTGACATAAGAGAGTCTGATCTACAAAATCAAAGTTTGGAACCCCAGAATTATTCTCTGGAGACTGGAAACGAAGAAAAGGACTGCATCGTGTACCAGAAGACGTGAGCTGGAAGCTGAAGGAGTAATTAATGCGGTGAGTAAAATATTTCTCTTTTTAAATTATTAATAATATAGTAAAAATGCTTACTCAGTGTGAAGCTAGTGTCAGTTCTGATAAAGTTAACAGATGGGTGTTAAAATGTATTAAGCGTCATGGCGGTCCTTATGAAGTGCCAGAAAAATATAAGCAGACATGGACTATGATGAATGAATTTTTTAGAAAAAACTGTTTTTGAGAGCAAAATTTCAGAAAGTAAAAGAAAAGGTTGTATTGTACAGGGCTTGTTATCTTGCTGTTTAACAATGGAAAGTTCGTTGAAGGATAAGGTTGAGGAAATTACCCAGTTACAGAGTGCAGTTGATAATAGCAACAAGGTTTGTCAGAGGTTACAAAACCAATCAGAATCTGAGACTGTAAATTTAAAATTGCATGCAGTCACCATTGGGGAAGCTCTGCTTGAGAAGTCTAAACGTTGTAATGAATTATCAGAGGAAAATGAGAGATTGAAATTAAGAATTATGGAATTAGAGAAGAGATCTCAGGAATGCAGATATGCATCGAATCGTGGATTCAGCAATCTGCAGCAAAATGCAAATACAAACATTCTATCAAATGAAACAGAACCTCATATTAAATCTGATAATTCATTGCCAGCCGCACCCAATGTGACCACCACAGTTTATAACAATAATAATAATGCAGGTGAAGTTCAGCTTGTAATGAAGCCTTTGAAACCAAAAGAATTAGATGCAATTCTTAAAGAAATAGGAATGATTCCCTGCCATGATTTAAACAGATTTTTAAAATGGTTTTGTGACTTGCAGAATGTCAGAGATATGTACAATCTCAACCCATCTGATTTAGACAGAGTTATGCAACATTCTATAGGAAATAGTCTTTGGGTGAGAATTAAGCAGATCTGTACTCAGCCAATGAGAACAAGGGACATATTGATGGAATTGTTATGTGTTTTGTATGGTGTACGTTCTGATGTTACTGTTCATGGGAAGATCAAACAAATGAAAAGTGAATCTCCCTACGAACTGTCAGAAAGGGTAAAATCTATTATGGAAATATTGGTCAGTAATAATCTTGCATTTGAGCATGGTGGCTTGTTACATATGAGTATATTTCTACATGCTTTAAATGAAGAGATCAGACAAAATATTTTGCTAGTTACCCCAAATCCTCATGATTTAAAAGACGTATTGTTGAAAGCAGACAATTTATGGAGAAAGTCAAATGAGCAAGCTGTCAAGATTGATTTAGCCACATTGTTTAGGACAAATACTGAACATAAAGATCAAAAGATAATGTCTTATGATAACAATCAAAGAGGAGACACCAGGTCAAATATAGGTGATATTAATATGAAAAGCAGAGCTGACCAAAATCATAATAAAAAGGTATCTAAGGCTTGGATACCGTTTTCTCAGTTAAAACAGAAATATGACCACCTAAAGATTGAGTACGATAAGATGAAAATGGAACATTACACATTGCTGGGACAGCTGAACAGATTACATTATCCAGATCTGTTTTTGAATACAAGTGACATTTCTCTAACAGTGGGGGTGGTTTAGTTTCAACCTGTGGATGTGTAAATAGTCCTTTGTTTTAACTTCAAAGAATGTTTAAGGATCTTGCTAATAGTTTTGTTGGAGAGTTTTTTTGTCTTTCAGATATATTGAAGATACTGCATCTGCATAGCATGTGAACTGCAAGCTGAAATTTCTGGCTAGTGGGGGAGAAACACTGAATAAACAATATCATGGACTCTCTCAATATTCATCAAGCAATAGACATTTTTTTTTTTTTTTTGGAACATAAATTTTTTTTTGTCAATGGACTTTTCCCTATTTTTTTATTTTTCACTCTTTCCCAGTTTTATTCTTCAAGCCCTATTTTTTAATTTTTTAATTTAATTTTTTTTATTTTATTATGTTTTATTTCTTGAACTTTATCTTAAAACCAGAGCGAAACATTTAAAACCTAAAATAATTTTCGTGTTACATAACATGTTGCATATTACAGATTGCATATTGATCAATATATTTGACATCTAAGGTGAGATGCTGCACAATGGCTTGGCATGTAAAAGATGGCGAGGTTCAGAGACAATTTTCATATTCATGTAGAGCTCGTTCTGCACAATATGTGGAAATAGCAGCACTTCTGCAAGTTCTCAGTGAGTTAAGAGACGATGGTGGAGTTGTTAACATTGCTTCTGACTCAGACCAGGTATGCAAGGGTGCAGTTGTCTATCTTTCATGGTGGAATGTGATGGGTTTTAAAGGAACAGATGGAAGTGAGATAAGATATGCACCCTTATGGAAAATGATAGAGGAGGAAACACAATTCTTTTCAAAAATCAATATCCGAAAGGTACAGGCCCACAAAAAGCAAACAACCGAGCACTACTGGAACAATACGGTAGATAGATTAGCGAAGGAGGCTGCAGTAACATCCCCCGAATGGCCTCATATAGAGCATACTTTATCATTTCCAGTGTCTGCCCTTACACGTGCTCAAGCAAAAGGAGTTGAAGAAAGGACATGTGAGTTGGGTAAATTACAAGATCAGGATGAGGAATTAGCTCAACTAAAAGCAATGTGTGGGACTGGGCCCATACAATTTGAAGGTCAAGAGATGCAGGTGAAGGATGGCCTTTTAATAACTTACAAAAATGATTTATCTTTATGGGTTGCCCCAAAAGGTGTGAGGAAAGACATTCTTACATGGATTCATGGGTCCCCTGTTGGTGGACACCCCAAGCTTCCTTTAGCTTTAGAGAGATTAGATCATGTAGCATGGTGGCCTCAAAATAAACAACACATGCAGGACCATATCTTATCATGTTTGATATGTGCCAGGCATGATCCCGCCAATAGAAAAAGGAGAGGGGCACTGATGAGGCAAGCTCCCATGGGACCATGGGAGAGAATACAAATTGATTACACAGGTGAATTTCCTAACACTGCACACCAGAACAGATATTTACTCGTTGTGGTGGATTCCTTCAGTCACTGGGTTGAAGCATTCCCTACCAAAAACTGTACTGCCACTACTACTGCAAGGATCCTGGTCAAAGAAATATTTAGTCGGTGGGGGATACCAAAAGTTTTAGACAGTGACAATGGTCCAGGATTTGTAGGTAATGTGATACAAGAGACATGTAAGCTCCTTGGTGTTGTTCAAAAATTTCACATCTTCTATCACCCTGAGTCTGCGGGACAGGTTGAACGAATGAACAGGACAATTAAAAATGCCCTTAGAAAGGTTGTAAATGAGCAAGGTACTGATTGGGATGAAAAATTACCCTTTGTTCTGGCAACTATTCGTTCCAGAGTTTGCAGGTCCATAGGCTTTGCCCCTTATGAAGCTCTGCTCGGCAGAACAATGAGAACGTGGGAACATCTGATAAATCCAGTCCCAGCAGCATTAGAAACTGTGTCATTATCCGAATCATGGGTAGAGATCTTAAAGGATCATGTGATTACAGTACATAAGGCTGTATGTGCCACTGATGAATGTACCCATAAAAGCTCACAACAGTGGTTTAATGCAATGGGTGACACTAGTGAATACCAAATTGGGTCTAGAGTAATGTTACAGGATTTTTCTGTGTTTCACCCATTTCCTAGAGCAAAGTGGAAGGGCCCTTATGCAGTAATAGATAAAATTGGACCCTCTGTTTACTTACTAGACTTGGGAGAGGACAAGTCAAGATGGAGTCATGCATGTCAGATCAAAGCATTTAAGGGAAAAATGGATTTGATGGATGTAAGCATTGTCTAACTTTCTTGCTGAGATTGTCTTTCAGGTCCCAGGAGTGAGGCGAATACCAGAAGACTACACCATAATGAAGACATCCCCCCCTGGACAAATACAAGCCTTCTCTATTAACATATGTGTTGATAACAGCGTCAATCACTTTACTTCTTGCATCACAAACATCAGAGTGAAAGAGTGCCAAGTTGAGGAATCAAAATGCTTCCCAGTGGGGAAATCTGATCGAAATAAAAGAAGTGTAATGGATCATACTACAGAACTTACTGTTTTAGAGGACTCGGAAGGCATCCAGATACATGGGGATACTGTAAAGGGCATAGTCGGGGGGTGGATAGTCGTTAGATGTGAGATCATGATGCCGAAATCTGATTACTTGATGGAATCTGCTGTTTGGACTTACCCAGAAGGAAGCGATCGTCACAGGAGTACAGATATAATATTAGTGGAGACAAAGAATGGACCACAAATGCAAATGACTTTAGAAAGGAACTTTACAATATTTAAGGAGGGTATTATATCCTGTAGCCCTCATGATGTGAAGGATGGAGTCTATGCAAAAATCCTAAAGATAATGGTCACAAATTCTAGAGACTGTCCTACAATTTTACAGTGGCCAGAACATGGACTTTTCCTTGAGCGGACTCAAAATTTAGTGTATAGCGATGTTTCATACTTATCATTACCATTATTGTTGAATTTTACATCATTTAACATTCCAGAAAGTTGCCCAAAATCAATGGGGTTATGGTTTAAAACAGTCTTTCAAACACATATAAACTTATTTTGGGATGCTACACAAGGGCTTAATTTTAAGAAAGTTTCAAAGAGGGATCTGGGTACTGATATCATATCAGGCCTCAGTTTGGGTAGTTCGATTTGGAATAGGGTTGATATAGAGAGTCTAAATATGAGAGAACAAAATTTTGTGGGTGGATTACAGCAGATACTGCTTAAAGGGGGAAGAGTCGATTTAAACGCTCTAGCTGAAATGAAAATAGATATTCAGAACATTCACACCATTGCTGCAGATTTGCAGAACGTTCAAATGTCAGTGAATGCACTGAATAAAACCATTCAAACGAATAATGTATCCAAGTCTATAGTTTGTGGTATTATAGGAAACTTGCTGAGTGAACATCTGAGCCTAGGGCTTCAAGAAATCAAACGAGGAGAATGGCCAAGGATAATGAACTCAACTTTATTATTCAATCTTATCAAAGACAGTGGTGTTACTTGTAGGAACTTTGCCCTTGCTAATGTAAGGAGCCTGGATACTCTTTGTAATAAAGATCGCATCGGAAAGCAGGAAGTACCTCTGACCATCGACATCCCTACATGGTCAACAAAACCCTTACCCGTATACAAGATGATCGTTCTTGGTGAGGTGGAGGTGAGAAATGGCACTAATATACTGAAACAACTGCTACCAAAAAGCAGACTCGTCGTCAAGGATAACCAAGTATGGAAAACCATGGACCCCAACTGCTGTACCAAACGTGCCCAGGCCTGGCTTTGTTCCTGTTCTTTTGAGCGGCTGGAGTACGTAGAGGGTTGTGCTGCTACACACTCTGGAAACTGCCTGGTTCGATTACAAAAATTTGAACCGGCCTGGAAGAGAATAATTCATGGAGAAGACTCGAGGGTCTGTGCATTGGGGGTTCCCTCATTCACTTGGCAGAAGCAAGTTCAGTGCCGGACACCTATCACAGGCTGGTGTGTGAACCTCACATATGGACTGTTAACAATCGGACAGGAAGACATTCAAGCCAATATCCACATGAATCAAGTATCTGTAAACATTGAGCAAACAGATCTTGGCAATTGGGACTCTATGATTTCTCCTTTATTTAAGAAAATTCCACCACTTACAGTTGAATTGGATACATTATTTAAGAGGGATAGTAGGAAAATTATAGAATTACAAGAACTGGTGAAGGAAAACCTCATCAGTTCTAATAAAATTGCTAAAGAATTTCAGGAGCCTTGGTGGAGCATACCCAATAACACTCTTTCTCACCCGCTATTGAGAACTCTTTCCATGATTTTTGTGTTCGTTCAATTTATATTAATATGTTTTTTGTTTGGTTTATATTGTTGTGGTAGAAGACAACTAAGAACAATCCAGAAAAATAAGGAAAGCATAGAGATGGCTTCAATCTTAAGAGCCAGGGATGTCTGAGCGGTTTGGTTGTGAATCGATTCTGATTCGAACCGATCCAAGTGGGGGTATATATATGTAGTATATTGTGTCTGATATATATATATATATATATATATATATGTATACATGTATATATATATATATGTTATATATATATATATTTATTATATGTAGTGTTTTTATTTAGGCATTCTAAAGACAGGCTATTCTAGGCAGGCCGCTTTGGTAGCTGTTAATCTAATTGCGCATATTAAAAGAGGGTTTGTTGCCACATATCAAAGGGTAACAGATAACATTGTCAACTGACATCTGGCCTGGTCACTAATACTGTGTGTGGAATATATATATCCAATACATAAAGTCCCACATAAATCGGCCAACACATTACAACACCTGCATTGACTATCGTAGTCTTAATAAGATCACTGTAAAGAATCGCTACCCCCTGCCTCTTATCTCAGAACTTTTTGACCGTTTGCGCAGAGCAAGCATTTTCACCAAACTGGACCTCCGAGGCGCATATAATCTCATCCGTATCCGTAAAGGCGATGAATGGAAAACCGCCTTTAACACCCATGACGGACACTTTGAATACCTAGTCATGCCCTTTGGCTTATGCAATGCTCCTGCGGTCTTCCAAGACTTTGTGAACGAGATTTTCAGAGATTTGCTGTACTCCTGTGTTGTTGTCTATCTGAATGATATCTTGATTTTCTCCTCTAGCTTAGAGGAGCACTGTCTTCATGTCCGTCAAGTGCTCCAATGGCTCCGTGATAACCATCTTTACGCCAAACTAGAGAAATGTCTCTTTGAACGCTACAGTCTTCCCTTCCTGGGTTACTTAGTCTCTGGACAAGGTCTCCAAATGGACCCTGAGAAACTTTCTGCCGTCCTGAACTGGCCACGTCCTACTGGGTTACGGGCCATCCAGCGCTTCCTCGGATTCGCCAACTATTATCGCCAGTTCATTTCTCACTTCTCCACCCTTGTCACGCCTATTGTGGCACTAACCAAGAAAGACGCGAATCCGAGGTCCTGGCCTCCTCAAGCCGATGAGGCATTTAACCACCTCAAGTCCGTCTTTGCCTCTGCACCCGTGCTGTCCAGGCCTGATCCTCTCAAACCATTTTTTCTGGAAGTCGATGCCTCCTCTGTGGGGGCTGGGGCCGTGCTTCTCCAGAAAGACTCCAAGGGCAAGAACATCACCTGTGGTTTCTTCTCTAAGACCTTTTCTCCCCCTGAAAAGAACTACTCCATCGGAGACTGTGAATTACTGGCCATTAAGCTAGCACTTGAGGAATGGAGACATCTTCTTGAGGGATCCGTTCACCTCATCACGATCTTCACGGATCACAAAAATCTTTCTTACCTCCAGTCCGCCCAGCGATTGAACCCACGCCAAGCTAGGTGGTCGTTGTTTTTTGCCCGCTTCGACTTCGAGATCCATTTCCGTCCTGCAGACAAGAATGTCAGGGCTGGCGCCCTATCACGTTCCACCGATTCTTCCGAGTCCGAGTCTCCTATACAACACATTGTACCCCCTGAGTGTCTGATCTCTTCTGCTCCTGCCTCCTTGCTGCAAGTTCCTCCTGGGAAAACCTTGGTCCCTCCACGTCTTCGTCTTCAGATCCTCAAATGGGGTCACTCCTCTCATCTCGCTGGTCATCCTGGAATCAAGAAATCCTTCCAACTGATTTCCAGGTATTACTGGTGGCCCTCCTTAAAAAAGGATGTGACGGACTTCGTACAGGCCTGTACTATATGTGCTCGAGACAAGACCCCTCATCAAAAGCCTGCTGGCCTTCTTCACCCTCTGCCTGTGCCTGAACGACCTTGGGTCCACATAGCTATGGACTTCATCACGGATCTTCCTCCTTCCCACGGCCACACTACCATATGGGTGGTCGTGGATCGTTTCTCCAAAATGGCACACTTTGTCCCGCTTCCAGGTCTCCCTTCTGCACCTATACTTGCTAAACATTTCTTCCTCCAGATTTTTCGTCTTCATGGACTTCCATCTCATATCGTCTCGGATAGAGGCGTCCAGTTTGTATCTAAGTTTTGGAGAGCTCTCTGCAGTCAATTGAAAGTCAAACTGGACTTCTCCTCTGCCTATCATCCACAGTCCAATGGACAAGTGGAGAGAGTCAACCAAATCCTTGGGGCCTACCTGCGACACTTTGTCTCTGCTCGTCAAGACGACTGGGCTGACCTCCTGCCCTGGGCCGAATTTTCTTACAACCTGAAAGAATCTGAGTCCTCCTCTAAATCACCCTTCTTTGTGGTTTACGGCCGTCATCCTCTTCCCCCCTTCCCATCCCCACTTCTTCCGGAGTCCCGCTGTAGACGAAGTCACCCAAGAGCTGTCGTCCATCTGGAAAGAGACCCAAAAGTCGCTTGCCCTGGCCTCTTCTCGCATGAAGAAACATGCTGACTGTAAAAGAAGACCTCCTCCTGTCTTCTCCCCTGGTGATAGGGTGTGGCTCTCCTCCAGGTACATCAGGTTCCGCATCCCCAGTTACAAGTTGGGCCCCCGCTACCTCGGTCCTTTCAAGGTCAAGGCTCGGATCAATTCCGTGTCCTACAAACTACATCTTCCCCCTTCTCTCCGCATCCCCAACTCTTTCCATGTTTCCCTCCTCAAACCCTTTGTTCTTAATCACTTTTCCCCCAAGGTCTCCGCTCCTGCTCCTGTCACCGACTCCTCCGACATCTTCTCCGTTAAAGAGATCCTCGCCTCTGGAACCATCCGGGGTAAGCGATTCTTTCTTGTTGATTGGGAGAATTGTGGTCCTGAGGAGAGGTCCTGGGAACCTGAGGGTAACATCATAGACAAGGATCTCATCCTCAGGTTCTTGGGCTCCAGGAGGAGGGGGAGACCCAAGAAGAGGGGGAGACCCAAGGGGGGGGGGTACTGTAACGCCGAGCGCTCCGGTCGGCTCCGCTGACCGCAGGCGCCGCTCGGTTTCCAAGATGCGATCCTCGTGGCGGCCCCGGTCCGCCCGGGGATCGCATCCCACTCTCCTCGCCTCTCCCCTCCTGATTTCCACGGCGCGCGCGCCCCCGCTCCCCAGGCGCACGCACGCACACTACTGTTGTTCTTAAAGGGCCAGCGCACAATTGATTGGTGTCTGGCCCAAATTACTACACACCTGCACCCTTTAAATATACACTCCCCCTTCCTGCCC
The DNA here is from genome assembly GCA_028564925.1 of Lithobates sylvaticus. NCBI lineage: Eukaryota > Metazoa > Chordata > Amphibia > Anura > Ranidae > Lithobates > Lithobates sylvaticus. Next base: position 120,732,199 of record CM053027.1, on the reverse strand, counting down.
TTGCCGGATCTTGTGTTGCCTTTAGTGCCCAGTGAAAGCGTTGTGTGTTTTGCTCCTACTGTGTATCCAGATCTCTGCCGTGCCCCTGACTACGAACCTGTGCCACCTGCCCTGACCTTTTTGCTACGTTTGACCTCGCCTCTGCTTAATCCTTGTGTACCGCGCCTGTCTCAGCTGTCAGTGGGGTCGAGTTGCTATTGGAAGACACGACCTGGTTGCTACCGCCGCTACAAGTCCATCCCGCCTTGCGGCGGGCTCTGGTGAAAACCAGTAGCAACATTAGAACCGGTCCTCCAATACAACCCGTGCTATCGCCTCATTGGCATAGGGGATCCACCTCCCTTCTCCCGCCATACCCGGAACGTGACAGTAACACTTTGAGCAGTAATTGTTTTTGAATCTGTTGCAGCCATAGCAACAGGTTCCTAAAGTTGCGGTAGTAAGAACTACCTGAATTTGTCACACATGTTGTAAATGTTACAAAAAATGTGCCAAAGGCTTGCCTGAATTAGGTGCAGCTAGTTGTAAGAGCACACTACCAGAAAAGTGGTATAAGGGTTTTTTTGTTCCCTAATTTATGTTGTAATACTTGGGTTAACAGCCAGTGTGTCCTTTATTAACCAAGGAAGGGCTTACAATTCCAGGGGCACATAAATTACACAGAATTCGATCAGAGGCGGATCCAGAGTCTAGTCTCGGGAGCGGCACTGCCAGAAAATATGTTTTTTTTTGCGGGCAATTTATCGGGAAATGGCTGGTGTTAGCGTTTCAATCATCCTGGCACCATGGTTGTTATGGTGTCAGGATGATTGAAGCGCATTATTTCTATTATTACATTGTTATAAAAAATGAAATGGTTCAACTCACAATAATGCAGAATCAGTGGGAGCCCTAAGTGTGTCACTTCCCACCGTCGCCTGCCACCAGATGCAGATTGTCACTTGCCACGCCACCTGCCACACGTTGCGGATTGTCACTTGCCACCGTCATCTGCCACCAGATGCGGATTGTCACTTGCCACGCAACCTGCCACATGTTGCAGATTGTCACTTGCCACGTCACCTGCCACAAGTTGCAGACTGTCACTTGCCACATCACCTGCCACAAGTTGCGAACTGTCACTTGCCACGTCACCTGCCACAAGTTGCGGACTGTCACTTGCCACGTCACCTGCCACAAGTTGCGGATTGTCACCTGCCACGTCACCTGCCACAAGTTGCGGACTGTCACTTGCCATGTCACCTGCCACAAGTTGCGGATTGTCACTTGCCACGTCACCTGCCACAAGTTGCGGACTGTCACTTGCCATGTCACCTGCCACAAGTTGCGGACTGTCACTTACCATGTCACCTGCTACAGGTTGCAGATTGCCACTTGCCACACATTGCAGATTATCCCTTGCCACGTCACCTGTCACTCGTTGCCGATTGTCACTTGCTGTGTCCCAGAGTCAGGCAGCACTGCAGCGAGGGGGGAACTGCAGGGATGCAAGGCGGGCGGTGAGAGATGATGTCATCTCTCTGCTCCCCCGCCTGTCGGCTCGCTGATTGGCCAGCCCCCCCTCTCAATCCACCGTGCTGACCGGCCCGCCTGCTCTCTCACGCGCCCGCAGAGCCGCCCGATTTCTCAGCCGCCCGCCCGCGGAGCCGCCTGCTCTCTCTTACCCGCCCACGAACTCACCCGCATCTAATTTCTCGGGGGGGGGGGCAATTGCCCCGTTGCCCCACCTCGATCCTCCCCTGAATCCGATACACTCTTCAAGATTTTGTTCTCAACCTTTTGGGCAGCAGACTTGGAGAGGAAGGCAGCAGACTTGGGGTGGAGAGGGGGGTCCCTCCTCTAATTTTTTCAGCTTCATTTGTGTGTTCTGAACAATGGGAAATCAAATTACGGCCTATTCACAGCAAAGTAATAAATTACTTTGCTGCCTTAGGTATTGATTCCACTGACTGGAGTAATTTGTGCTGAACTGTGTTTAGAGTAAGCAATCCAAGTCACTTTGACAATATATGCTCTCCAGAATAAAACACACAGGATCTGGCTTCTGTTGCTCTTCATAATCTCCAACCATCTGCTGCCTCACAGCTATAAATACATCCTGCTTAGTCCATGTTTACTATACTGCAATACACACAGAGCATTGCAAACAAATACAGAAACCCCAAAATGAAAATTAAATATATCACGGCTAACCAATTCTTAGCTGCAATTAACTGGATTTGTTTTCTTTTTCTAGTTTTTTCCCCCCTCATTTTTACCTGATGATTCATCCAGTAAGTCTGGTATTTTTCAATTTCCTATAACAGACCAAGCTGTTCAGCAAAAGTGTCAGTTAGAGGGCTGAGACAAACCTTTTAACACAGACAGGAGTGCTTACAATGGTCAGCTTTTCCCCTTTATGTAGAACTTATATTCCAAAAGAAACAAATGAAGGTGTCTTCTGTGCTCCTCTATCCAGAATGGAGACACCCTAGAACAGGAAGGTTGTCACTGTCTGGATCACTAGGAAAAAAAGCTTAAAAAAAATAAAAAGAAAACATGCAGCCACCACATCGAAGGATTGGTAAGCTGCAATATGTCACATTTTTGTTTTTTGGGGTATAAAACCACTTTAAACTGGCTCCTACACAGTTAGATTTTCTCCATAATAGGAATCCCACGAGTAAACTCCAGCATTCAGTACATAGATATGAGAAAGAAGACCGCTCATTGCGCAGGCATCCAAGAATTAAATGTATTCAATAAAAAAAGCTTTTACACTCACATGTTAATAAGATCTGTCATGCAAGTGGAAACGACCAGTGTTTCCAACCTTCAAAATGGCTGCCGTGTCCCAGTCACACGTCCTTAGCTCCACCCAACGTTTCGTCATAAAAAATGCGTCATTTTGGATGCCTGCGCAATGAGCGGTCTTCTTTCTCTTTATGTGCTGGATGCTGGAGTTTACGCGTGGGATTCCTATTTATGGAGGAGGGCTTGGAGGTCTTTTTGCTCTATTGAAAGAGGATTATTTTGACTCCCTGTGAAGTTGATCGATCTGTGGAGTAGGATCGTTGGGGCCATAGCCTATACGTTTAATGTGTGTACCCTACACACTGATGGTAAGAGTCAGTAGTTTTGGGTGCTGGTGGTGGCTTTCCTATTGTTCCTTATCTGGATTCATCTATTAGAGGACATTTGTTTCGATCATCTTCAACCTATCTAAAATTTTTAGCGCTACACCTCTCCTTGTATTTTGTATCATTGCACCTAGCAATATAGTGTCCGCTGCTTTTTTTGAGTGTATACTACTTTTTAAGCGCAACAGATTTGTATTTTTACTGAAGGTAAGAAGCCATCATAACCATGGTATTTAGATGTTCCAGCATAATCTGACCTCCCTCCTGTACTTAGCCTATATAGAGGGTCAGAGGAGGTGCACTAAAGTTACCCTCACAGCTGGTTTAGGGAAAAAACAAAAGTGATCACAGTCACCCCCCCCATCTAAGGCGCCACCATTGGTGTCTGCTGAGGCCCCATTAACAGCTTAAGGACCGCCACACATACATACACTGCGGCAAGGCGGCCCTTAAGCACCAGTGTTGGTCATCTTACTTTTAAAAAGTAATTTAGTTAAGTTACAAATTACTTCTCCCAAAAAGTAATTGTGTTAGTAACTCAGTTACTACATTGGAAAAGTAATTAGTTACTCAGCAAAGTAACTGACTTTTTTTTTTAAATATTCTATACGTGTAACTAAGGGGCGGGTCTAGTATTACTGTAACCAAGGGGCGCATTTATTATTGTTATATATCGTGTAACCAAGGAGCTGCTCTATTATTACTCTAACCAAGGGGCAGTTCTGTTATATCGTGTAAGCAAGGGGCGGGTCTATTATTATTATATCGTGTAAGGGGCGGATGGCTACAGAAGAGGGTGAATGTTAAATTAATGGGCAGAGCTCGATATATAACAATAATAATAAATGCGCCCCTTGGTTACAGTAATACCAGACTCGCCCCTTAGTTACACGATAGACGCCCCTTGCAGAGTAGCACGAGCATCATGAGGGTGCGGCATCGCCTCGTACAATTACATGTTAACTGCGCCTGCGCTGTGTAGAGTTCACTCAGAGCTGTTTAGGTTCGGCAATTTTTGGAAGCTCCGTAGTCCTTCGTACTGCGCAAGCACTGCGCCTGCCCAGTACAGGGGGTCCTTATCCGGCGGGGGAACTTTTTTGGCAGGACACCGGAATTACACTACTGCCATCTAGTGACGGTAGATGTAATTGGGGTAACTAAGCCAAAGTAATGGGAACTGAGTTACCATGAGGGGAAAAGTAATCAGTTAGATTACTAGTTACCCTCTAAAGTAACTGAGTTACGTAACTCAGTTTATTTTAACTCAGTTACTTACATCACTGTTAAGCACAAAATCACATACCTGTATGTGATTCCTCTCTTCGGCTCTGGGGGGCGCACATGTGCTGCCGGAGCCCCGCTCTCGCTGTGATTGAATACAGCGGGACCTGATCGCTCACAGGAGAGGCAGAACGGTGGTCTGCCTATGTAAACAAGGCAGACCCCTGTTCTGTTAGGAAGGAAGATGGAAATATTGTGTTTCTGAGCAGAAACACGGATCTCTGTTTTCCCCCAGTCACAGCATTCTCCCCACTGTTAGAAAGCACTCCCTACCTATCGACGGTTATATCTAGACTAAATACACAAGCACAATTCAAATTGATGCTAGCATATAAGAACTAATCCACCCACCTTCAAAAAAAAAAAATGGCGCACCTGGTTATCTCACCCTAGAGCTTCTAAATACTTAAAGGAATGTAACCTGTATCTTTGACCCTCAGTTTGAAATATTCTGAACACTCATTTGAGTTTATTTTTGGTGTAGTTAATTTTTTGTTTTCCTTTTTTCTATATATTCCTTTCCTATTTTAAGTTTAAGTGGACACAACTATAGGATTATCTTGATGTCCATTTCATGCCTACAGTTTGAACCCATTAGGGGTAGGCTTGTCCAGGACATCAGGAGCTGAATATTCCTATACCAACCCTCCATTACATTATCCACTTCCCACCCGGCCAATGTAGATATACGGCCGGGTGGGAGCGTCTACTTCTGATAGGACGTTCCGGAACGTCCTTCAGAAGTAGAGGGATCGCGCGCGCGTGCCCTCGCAGCGGCGCGATCCCGATGCGGCCGTGTCACCCGGACACGGCGCATCTCGGATCGGCAGGAGGGCTCAGTGATTGGCCCTCCTGATCACATGACAGCTGTGTCGAAACACAGCTGTCATGTGATGTAAACAAACAGCCGGTTGCTAGGCAATCGGCCCTCCTCTCCTCACACGGAAGTCGTCGGTGAGGAGAGGAGAGCGGATCGCTGCAGCCGGCTGGTGATCAGTGAGTATTAGCTTTTTTTTTTACTCACTGATCACCAGGTGTGACCCCACAGTAAAACACACATGTCCCCACACATGTCCCCAAAACACCATGTCCCCAAAACACACATGTCCCCAAATAATAAAAACACATGTCCCCAAATAAAAACACATGTCCCAAATAATAAAAACACATGTCCCTCACATATGTCCCAGTAAAATAACATGTGCCAATGATTATCTGCACACATATGTCCGTGATCACCTGCACACCCCTTTTACATGATCATTTGCGTACATATGTCCGTGATCACGCGAACCAATTATTATACACTTAACGGAATTTTTTTTACAAAAAACATGTAGCAGAATACATTTTGGCTTAAATTTATGCCAAAATTTGATTTTATTGGATTTCTTTTAAAAAAGAAAGGAGAAAATATTGTTTTTTTTCAAAATTTCCGCTATGTTTTCGCTTATATCGCAAAAAATATAAAAAACGGAGTCGCGAATAAATACCACCAAACTAAAGCTCTATTTGTGCGAACAAAATGATAAAAAATTCATTTGGTGAAAGTGCGAGAGCGCTGAAAGCTGAAAATTGGTCTGGGCACGAAGGGTGTTTAAGTGCCCAGTATTGTAGTGGTTAAAGATATCACTATCATTGTTGACTACTGTATATGGCAGATTGTATCGTTACCTATTATACATAAATAGAAATGTATTCTTTAAAAAAAGGAAAGCACTCCCTAGGAACATACAGAACCCTTTGATTGCCCCTGATGTTAACCCCTTCCCTGACAGTTTTATTTATACAGTGATCAGTGCATTTTTTTTTTTTAAGCACTGATCACTGTATTGGTTTCACTGGTCCCCAAAAAGTCTCACTTAGTGTCAGATTTGTCCACCGCAATGTCGCAGTCCTGCTAAAAATTGCTGATCGCCACCATTCCTAGTAAAAAAAAAAAAAAAAAAAAGTCCATAAATCTATCCCATAGTTTGTAGATGCTATAACTTTTTATTTTTTTTATTTTTAATTTTTTTAACAAAAACATAGTAGCAGAATACATATTGGCCTAAATTGAAGAAATTAGATTTTTTACATTTTTTTATTGGCTGTGTCTTATAGCCTTTTTTTGTTTATAGCACAAAAAATAAAAAACGCAGAGGTGATCAAATACCACCAAAAGAAAGCTCTGTGGGGAAAAAAGGACATCTTTGGGGACAATGTCGCACAACCGCGCAATTGTCAGTTAAAGCAACGCAGTGCAGTATCACAAAAAATGGCCTGGTCAGGAACTTTCCAGAGCTGAAGTGGTTAACATAAGATTGGAAGGTTGTCATGTAACACCCCCAGGCCAAGTTCATGAGCATTAAATGTTAAACAGCATTTATCACCATATGTGTAGCTTCAGCCTCTACTTTGCCAGCATTGACACTGTTTGCTTGGCAAACAAGTCAGTAAAGTGAATACCTTAGTGCAGCCTGAATGCTATTTGCAATGCTTGGGTTAGTGAGACAACCAACAGAAATGGAAGTATGTACTAAGCTGTTTGGATCAATACACCCTTTCCTTGCCAGGAATTAGGACTTCTTCCTAGGCATTAAAAGCCTAAAGATGGCAGTGTTGGAGATAGCTCATTTAAAGTGGTTGTAAAGGCTGAAGGGTAAAAACCTTCAGAGTGCAGGTGTCCCCTCAGTCCCCCAATGCTTACCTAAGCCCGATCTCAAATCAGCAACATGCATGAGAGCTGAGGCTCTTCCAGGTCTCTCTCTCCTGATTGGCTAAGATGCAGTAGCAGAAGCCATTGGTTCCCACTGCTGTCAATCTTATAGACACAGAGAGCTGGCTCAGGAGCAAGCACGCACGAGTGCCCCCATAGCAAGCAGCTTGCTTCAGGGGTAAGAGGGAGAAGCCCAGAGGCGAGGGACCCGAGAAGAGGGGGATTGGCCGCTCTGTGCAAAATGATTGCACAGAGAAAGGTATAGCGCACGGCTGGTGACTGACGCTGACAGGGGGGGGGGTGTGGGTGATGTTCCATCCGACCGACCATGGGGGGGGTGGCTAATCTGACCGGGGGTTTGTTTTTGCCGCCCCCCCCCCCCCCCAAAAAAAAAAATATAGCAACAGCTGCCACTGGGCTCTGTACATAGGGGTTAAAGAAGGAACAATGAAAAGCAGCACATAATACACACATTAACACATGTAAGGCACACACCTAACCCCTATTGTACAGAGTATTGCAATAAATGCTGGAAGCTTCTTGGATGCAGTAATACGGCTTTACTTTCATGGAAAAATATATTAGATGTCTTACAGCATGGAGAAACATGAACAGGAAGCAGAAATAATACAAGTACATGCACTGAGATAGACAACACATCCTGCTATATTATAGAAAACATGAACTATACAATACAATACTACAGCGCCACCTGCTGCATAGATAGGTATAATGCATACAGTATTTTCAGTTTATTAACAACTTTACATTACATGCTGTTGTATTTTCCAACAACCCCTTCATTGCCCCGAGATGTTAACCCCTTCATTACCCTGAGATGTTAACTCCTTCACAGCTAGTGTTATTAGTAGTGAAAGTGGTGATCAAATACAACCAAAGCGAAGTTAAATGATGACCAGCGTCTGTGCGGGGAGTGGTCTAGAGATGGCAGTGGAGTGAGGACGCAGTTTAATGGAGCTCCCGACGCCCTCCGGCAGACCAGCAGATAAATGTGTGCTATATAGCATATAGCAGCCGGTTAGATAGTAGCAGTTTTCTCGGCATGATTACCTCCAGAGCGGGGAAAGAGAAAGGAAAGGAGACAGGAGCGGCATACCAACCTGAGATACAGCGGTATTTCCCAGGTACACGGACAGTCGTCTTGCGGAGCCGTATAATAGAGACACAGAACGTCTCTCACTTTGATCCAGGAATGACAGCCTCATCAGCCTCGGCTCCCCTGTTGATGGCGGAACCGTCCGGAGCACTCCCGTGTGTCTCCCCTCCACAGCAGAGCACACAACAGGACGTACCACATGGTCTGGGGGAGGGGGACATCAGAGCTCTCCTGCTGGCTATACCCACAAGAGCAGACATGGAGACGATGATCTCTCGTATGGAGGAGGTGCACCGCGGAGACCTTCAGATCTTCAGAGGAGAAGTGCAGACACTCACGGACAGGATCATCACAGGGGAAGCGGCAACATTCTCTCTGGAAAAAAGAGTTGCTCAGCTGGAACTGACACAAGAATCACAAACAACCCAGGTCTCGTCACTACAGCTTCATGTGGAACAGCTTGAAGACCAGAACCGCCGCAACAACCTACGGCTAAGGGGGGTCCCAGAGGATGCAGGTGAGGAGACACTACAGTCTATTGCATTGCAAATTTGCCAGCAAGTGGTTCCATCAGTACCCCCCCAGGCTTTTGAGTTCGAGAGAGTTCATAGGGCACTGGGACCGCGTCCAATAGACCCCAAAAGACCTAGAGACATTGTCTGTCGCCTCCTGCGTTACTCCCATAGAGAGGTTATTCTTCGCAAGGCATGGGAAGTAGGAGAAATGGATTTTAAGGGGTCACCGATAAAAATATTAGCGGACGTCTCCAGGAATACCCTCCAAAGAAGGGCGCTGCTGCGACCATTATTGGATAAAATTAGACAATTGGGGGGTACATACCGGTGGGGGTACCCTATCTCGCTTACTGTCAGGAAAGGCACCCTGTCGTACCTCCTGTCGAACCCAGTTGAATTGCCTGGGCTGTTCGCTTTCCTGGAAACGGAAGCAATACCGATTCCCAATTGGCTAAAACCAATACCGGGCCCAGGTCAGGGGCGACGGAGACCTGCTGAACAGGGAAGGACAGGACGGGCGCCACAAGTTGTCAAGGAGCAAGGAGGAAGGAGGGCTATAGAGCCATCGGCAGAATGCTGAAGTATGTGCAGGACACAGAGGCGACAAAGTTAAGAAGAACACGGAAGGACTGGGGTGGGTGGTTGGGGGTGAATAGGACTTTACTGAATTTTTTTCCTTTTTATTTATTTTTTTTTTTTTTTTTTGTTAGTGTCTTGTAGTTATTGATGGTGAGAGGGAGGATCGGGGGTTTTGGGTGTTTTTTTTTTTTTTTTTTTTTCCCTTGTCTACCCCCACCCCCTTCCCCCTTCTTTTTTTTTTTTTTTTTTTAGTTTTGGGGAGGATGCCTATCGTGTAAATCTTCCCAAGGCTAATTTAGAGTATGCCAGAGTGTGTATGTATGTGTATGTATATCTGTGTACGTGTGTATGCATGTATGTGTATGTATGCGTATGTATAAATATATTTATATATATGGGTATGTGTATGTATGTGTGTGTATATGTATGTATATACAGTATGTGTGTATATAATTTATTTTTCTTTTTTAGTATTTTCTTTTTCTTTAACAGAGAGGCCCCCACTAAGCTCGGGAGTGCATAATAGCTCCCCTTTCTTATGTTAGTATTAATGGGGGTCCCTCCCCTTCTCCCCCCTTTTTTTTTCTTTTGGGGGGGGGGTCTAAAATCCCCTAATCCCCGTGTCTCTGATGTTTCAAATATATATTTTTATAAACAGGGGGGGGGTAAGAGGGAGAGAAGGAGGGAGTATAATATGGGAGAGGGAAAGAGGGGGTTTTTTGGGGAGAAGGGTGGGAGAAACTTTACATTTTTTCACTTATTTTTGGGGTGTATTTACTTACTTTTCTTTTTTTTTTTTTTTTTCTCACATGTTTTACGATAACTTGTTCACCTAAACACTTAATACAGGAATAAACACAGAATGAATATACTATACAATAAGGATTAATAGATGTAGAATATTGTACATAACACAGATTAATATTGTAAATATTAATAATTGAATTATTATTTTTTTTTCTTTGGGGGGGTATAAAGGATTATTTGCACCACCGAGTGGTTTATGTTCTTTGCACTTGTTTAGTTATTTATATGTTGACTCACTGAGGAAAGAAAGAAAGAGCACAACCAATGATGTAAGAAATGTCACATACACGACCCTTGGATTAAGGGGTTCATTTAATTAAACTGGGGGGTTGGTGGTGGGGGATTTATATTTATTTATTTGGTGTGCTCCTTCTCTCCCTCCCCCCAGAATGTGGACATATATATATGCAATGAGGGCTTTAAAAGCAGAGATGGGGACATATAGGGAGAGCTTCTTATTTTGACTGGGGGGTCTCCGCTTTCTTATTTATTTTTTTTTATATTTTTTTTTTTTTTTTTTTTTACTATCAGGGGATTGTGGAATGCTTTATAGAAGGTGAAGGGGGAATTTTGGAGCCCTGAAATGGGGCCCAAAACCCCAAACCCTAACATTTTTTTTTCTTTTTCTCTATGCATAGTCAGGCTTAATGTCTTACTAGTCCCTCAATCCCTTTTCCCCTGCTTCCCCCCCCCCCCTTCCCTAAGTTCCATCTTCTGACTGGAACTTAGTGCCCTGTATATAAAAGGATAAAGAGATGTAAGGATGGCAAAGGTTCGAATAACTACTGTATGTCGGCATTATATTGACATTTATTTATTTATATTCTGTGTTTTCATTTCCGGAGGGTATAGGGCGAGGAGCCCCACTGCCCTGCTATCTCAGACCACCCCCCACACGTAGGCCTGTGCTCACGTGGACCGGAAGGTCCAGTAGTAAGTACTTTCCCTTTGGGGTAGTTAGTTGAGGAGAGGGGAGGGGTTAATTAATTTTATTTTTCTTAGTTTGTTATCATTTTAGTTAATTTTTATTTTTCATTTTCATTTTTTTTTTTTCCATTGGTTTCCTTTTTTCTTTTTGTCTCTCTTTAGTTAGTGTAGGGAAACAGTTTGGTTTAGGGTGGGTTCTGCCCCCTCCTGCGCCCCCCACCCCGTGCCCTCATGGTAAAGATGGATGCGATACAGCTGACCTCGTTAAACGTCAAGGGACTTAATGTCCCTGAAAAACGGAAGATGCTATTAAGAGATCTGAAGCAAACCCAGACAGAGATAGCGTTTGTGCAAGAGACCCATTTTAAAAGGGGAGGACCCCACTTTTTGCAAAATAAATTCTTTCCATGGGTATACCATTCCTCTAATTTAGAAGCAAAGTCGAAAGGGGTCTCAATTCTGATTGCAGGCCGAGTGCACTGGTCCCTTATCGATACCTATTCTGATATAGAAGGCCGATATCTTTTTGTTAAAGGGGAGATTGGAGGAGACAAAGTCACATTAGCTAATATTTATGCACCCAATACCTATCAAGATGTTTTTTTGATTAAAGTGTTTCGGAAGCTGACAGATTTTACAGAAGGGAAATTGATTCTAGGGGGGGATTTCAACCTCCCACTAGAAGCTAAAATAGACACCTCATCGGGCACATCGGCAGTACCACAGGGTGTAAGGAAACGAGTGATGCAAACACTCCATGAACAGCAGCTGATCGACGCGTGGCGGGTGATGCATACGGGGGAGAGAGACTACACGTTTTTTTCTAACCCGCACCAGTCGTACTCGCGTATCGACCTTTTCTTGGTCCCACACTACCTGTTAAACTCGGTTGTGGATATTTCGATAGGAAATATAACCTGGTCGGACCATGCACCGGTTAAGATGCGCTTTTCGTTATCTAACTTACCTTATATCTCAGAGCGAAGATGGCGCCTGAATGAGAGCCTGTTACAAAATCCTGAAGTATTAGCTGATGTAGCGGAGGAAATCAGGGCCTATTTTGAGACAAATGATACACCAGGAATGGACCCAGGTATAGTGTGGGAGGCACATAAAGCGGTGATAAGAGGGGTCCTAATTAAACATGGATCCCGTATTAAGACAGCACGAGAGGCGCAACTAACAAAACTTCTTACCGAAATCCGAGCCCTAGAATTACAACACAAAGAAACACTGGATATACAAAATGGAAGGAACTTAGAATCACTTCGGAGACAGGTATCAGATCTTCTCCGGTTCAAAGCCAAGGCTTCAATACAAGCTGGGAGGAAAGTTTCATATGAATCGGGAGGGAAATGCGGTAGATTATTGGCTAGATCCCTTAAGGAACAATGTATAGCAACATATATACCACGAATAAAAGGTAACAGGGGACAGCTAAGGACAAAACCTAAAGATATTGCACAGGTATTTGGGGACTTTTATACCTCCCTATATAATTTACCAATGCCAGTTACTACCTCCCCCCCTCTAGAGGAGTACCTTGTATCTGCACAATTATCGCAGATACCGACACAGATTAGGGAGGAGTTGGAGGTACCAATATCAATTGAAGAATTACAAAAAACGGTAAGTAATGTTAAATCGGGGAAAGCGCCGGGTCCGGATGGACTGAGCATACAATATTACAAGACTTTCCTATCACTGTTAGGACCACAAATGACTAAAGTATTTAATGGGCTAGGACAAGTTGCTAGACTTCCGCCAGCTACATCAATGGCACACATATCTGTGATTCCAAAAGAAGGAAAGGATCCAACCGAATGTGGCAGTTACCGCCCAATCTCCCTATTAAATGTAGATTTGAAGATCTTTACAAAATTATTGGCCTCCCGTTTACAAGCATTCCTTCCCCAGCTGGTACATTTGGACCAGGTGGGGTTTATTCCCTCACGGGAAGCGAGGGATAACACCATAAAAGTGCTTAACTTGATACATCATGTTAACCGTATGGGTATTCCCTGTGTACTATTAAACACTGATGCTGAAAAAGCATTTGATAGGGTGAATTGGGAATTTATGTTTGGAGTCCTGAAGCATATGGGTATTGGAGATCAGATACTGCGATGGATTACTAGTGTATATGTAAACCCACAAGCAAGGGTAAAGGTTAATGGAGTATTTTCAGATATTTTTTCTATCGCTAATGGTACCCGTCAGGGGTGTCCCCTATCACCCCTATTATTCGCTCTTTCATTAGAGCCCTTTTTAAATAAAATCCGGTTAAACCCGGATATTACAGGGATACAAATAGGAGATGTAGAATATAAAATATCTGCATACGCGGACGATTTACTCTTTTCACTGACTAAACCACAGATCTCCCTACCAAATCTCATGAAGGAAATAGAGAAATATGGAAGCTTATCAAATTTCAAGATAAATTATATGAAGTCAGAGGGCATGGGAATTGCATTACCTCCATCTTTGCACCAGACTCTACAAACCAACTTTAAATTTAAATGGACAACACAGGCACTGAAATATCTGGGCACAAATATTCCACCAAATCTGACTAATATCTTTATGTTGAACTTTGCACCCTTGTTAAGTTCGGTTAGGGCCCTGTTAGATAAATGGCACAGGGGATTCCACTCTTGGTTTAGTCGTTGCAATATCATAAAGATGAGCATATTACCAAAATTTTTTATATTTGTTTCAGACACTTCCCATAGCAATTCCAGCTACTTTTTTCCGGCAAATTAACACGCTTTTCACTAAGTTTATTTGGGCTAAGAAACAACCAAGGCTTTGTAGACGTCTGTTGACAATACCCAAAAACTCAGGTGGGATAGCAGTACCGGATGCGCTTAAATATTTTAACGCGGCACACCTGAGTAGAATTGTAGACTGGTGCAGACACAGAGATTTTAAACTCTGGACGGCAATCGAGCAACAATTTAGCCCAATCCCTCTATCAAGGGCAGTGTGGTGTTACGCAGGATTACCAACCGCTCTTAAGAAACACCCTACGATAGGTCCCACACTCAGAATAGGATATATGATGTGTAAGAACGCTAAACTCTCCTCTATGCGGTCACCATTATATCCTATTCTGGGAAACCCTGGGTTTCCACCAGGAGTAGAGAAGGGATCATTTGATAATATCCTGGAGAAAGGATTCTCGCAGGTCTCTCATTTTTTAGAAACAGAAAGCTGGCCGTCGATCGCTACGCTGACGCACCCGGAGGGCCGGTATAGGTTAAGAATATGGCAAGCATTGCAGTTAGACCACTTTTTTAGGACATTAGGACCGCCGGGAAATTATAGGCGGCAGCAAACGCAGTATGAAAAATACTGCGAGAAAGGAGAACCTCTTGGAAATATTCTTTCCAAGATATACTCCTTGTTGGCAGCCCCCCCAGAAGATTTCCGCATACCGAGTCTCAGTCGATGGGAAAAAGACCTGAATAGGACATTCACTATCGATGAGTACCATAATATCATATATCTCTCCTTGAATACATCAATTTGTACACGTACCCAAGAGATGAATTATAAACTGCTAACACGGTGGTATCGTACACCATCGGTACTCAATAAGATCTTCCCAGAGGTAGCAGATAGCTGCTGGAGATGTCAGAAAGAGCGAGGCACCTTATTTCATATCTTCTGGACATGTCCAAAGATTGATGAATATTGGTCGGAGGTACAGAGGATAATACAAAAAATTATGGAATGCCCAATACGGAAAGATCCAGCATTCTTTCTATTGCATTGCTCACAACTGCCAAATCAGAAATATAGGGAATCAGTTTTGTGCCATTTGGTTAATGCCGCTAAAGCATGTATTACCCTTTGTTGGAAAAACCCTAACCCCCCCACAACTGCAATGTGGCTTAACAAGGTAAGGAACATTGAAGTAATGGAAGACTTAGTGTTCTCAGCCCCGGAAAAAAGAGAAAGATACAGAGATACATGGTCACACTGGGCAAGATTTATATATTCAGAGGAGGGGAAGGCACTCATGGGAAGCTAGCGAATAAGGTATTTGACTCTCCAGATTGGGTCGTGTCCACTCCCGTGGGGGGGGGGGTGGGGGATGCAGGAGGAGGGAGAAGAAGGTGAGAAGGGTGGTGGGTGGGTATTTTTTTTTTTTCTCTTTTTTTCTTTTTTTTTTTTTTTTTTTTTATTATTTTTTGTTTATATATTTATTTATTTATTTATTTATTTATTTTTTTGGGGGGTGGTAGGGGTGGGAGGGCGGTTGGAAAAGTGGTTGAGCGGACCTGGACATAGGGATTTATTATTATATAATAGTATTGAGATATAAATCAAGGTTATTGATACCTATGTTATGGAACATTTTAAGTTGAAGATGAAAATGTATCTAATGGAATGTTGTTATGGATAAGGTGGCATAAATAAAAATAAAATTTGAAAAAAAAAAAAAAAAAAAACAAATACAACCAAAGCAGTTGTTTACAGCTGTGTACATATGGAAGTGTTGGCAGCTTGTTGATCAGGAGCCCTGAAACTCAGCATAGTGTATAAGTAAGTGATTTGCTGCAATTTGCATCCTTACATCCCTACATCCATAGTTATATAGTTACATAGTAGGTGAGGTCGAAAAAAGACACAAGTCCATCAAGACCAACCTGTGTGTGTGATTATATGTCAGTATTACATTGTATATCCCTGTATGTTGCGGACGTTCTAATAGTGCTTACCTAATCGTTTCTTGAAACTATTGATGCCCCCCGCTGAGACCACCGCCTGTGTAAGGCGTGCTTGCTAAATTGCTGTGACCACCAGTACTGTTATGTCTGCACTTGATCGCACATAGCGCTTGTCTCCTCCCCTAATAATATCAATATGACCAGAGCTGCATACCACGCCCACATATTTATAGTCACTCCCCCCACTTCCCATGGCTCCTG
The DNA here is from genome assembly GCA_028564925.1 of Lithobates sylvaticus. Taxonomy (NCBI): domain Eukaryota; kingdom Metazoa; phylum Chordata; class Amphibia; order Anura; family Ranidae; genus Lithobates; species Lithobates sylvaticus. The sequence goes on along the minus strand of CM053027.1, from coordinate 120,716,216 downwards.
TAGAAACTGTACTTGAACCCACGTTACCTTCCAATAGTCTGTAAGTACTCATTTATTCCACGATCTCTGCATTCATTGCACATATCTGAATGCAAATTTACACTTTTTCAGAGTGTTTACATGCAGTTTTATTGTGTTTTCAGTGTGTTTGTGGTGCATTTTTTGGAATAAGTTTATTTATTTAAATTATTTTTTTCTGCTTAGTTGTGTTTACACGCATTTGAATTCATCTATGTACGTTTGCATTGCATTTACACACATCTACGGTGAAAGCGCTGCAATGGTGTAAACTAGGCTCACTAGAATACATTCATTTCTCTTGCATATGCGTTCGTACCATGCTTAGGCTGCATTTAACCGCATCTGATGTAAGTGAGCCCTAGGGCCCATTCACACCTAACGTAGTGGGATGCAGTTAGCTGCATTTTTGACTGCACTCCAACTGCAGACATTTCAAATTCATGGTAATCCTACGGGCATAGTTTACACCATTGTAGTGCAGTAAAAATAAGTAGAGCATGCTGCATTTGTACGCACTGCAAACGTGTAAAAATACACGCAAACGCATTGCAACACATAGAAGCCCAGGGATAGAAAGAAGAAGGAAGTGACCTCACAGGACAAATGCAGATAGAAAAACGCACATCAAATGCATGTGTGCAAGGAAAAAACATGCAGTAGATGCAGGGTTGAGACAAATGGTTAGCTCCTTATTAAGCCAGCTTCTTATTCAGGTTGGATCTTTATTCATAAAGGTGATTATTTACTAAACAATCATCTACAAAGTTTATAATAAAATCGTGAACTTTAACAACAAATCTGTCTCCCTAACTGCCATGTATTTAAAGGGTTAATTCTGAATAAATAACTTTTTCTATATGAGCATCCTTCTATTAGTTAAAGTTCAATTTGGCCTCAGCCAAGTGATATAAATCATAAAATATGGCACCTTGACAGCCATGCATTTCAATGGGAAATTCCAAATAAGAAGCCAAGCTATTCCTATATGAAAACCATCTTGGCTCACCCAAATTCCACTTGTTTTATACTCATTGGGCATCCTTCTATATAGTATAGTTCAATTTGACCCGAGCCAAGTGATATAATCCATGAAATATGGAACCAAGGTTGTCACCCTGTCATCCACGCATTTCAAGGGAAGTTCTGAATAAGTAGCCAAGCTATTCAAATTTGAAAACCATATTGGCCCACCCAAATTCCACTTGTTTTATACTCATTAGGCATCCTTGTATTAGTTTTTACAGTATAAATCCTTCTATTAGTTTAAGTTTAATTTGGCCCGAGCCAAGTGATATAAATCATAAAATATGGCACCCTGACAGCCATGCATTTCAATGGGAAATTCTGAATAAGAAGCCATGCTATTCCTATATAAAAACCATCTTGACTCACCCAAATTCCACTTGTTTTATACTCATTGGGCATCCTTCTAGATAAAGTTAAATTTGGCCTGAGCCAAGTGATATAAATCATAAAATATGGCACCAAACTTGGCACCATGACAGCCATGCATTTCAATGGGAAATTCAGAATAAGAAGCCAAGCTATTCCTATATGAAAACCATCTTGGCTCACCCAAATTCCACTTGTTGTATACTCATTGGGCATCCTTCTATATAGGAAAGTTCAATTTGGCTGATATAAACCATGAAATATGGCACCAAACTTGTTACCCTGACAGCCATGTATTTCAATGGGAAATTCTAAATAAGAAACCAAGCTATTCCTACATAAAAAACATATTGTCTCACCCAAATTCCACTAGTTTTATACTCATTAGTCATCCTTTTATATATATAAAATTGCATGGCTTCTTATTCAGAATTTCTTATTGAAATGTATGGCTGTCAGGGTGACAAGTTTGGTGCTGTACTTCATGGTTTATATCACTTGGTTCGGGCCAAATTTACCTTTTCTATATAGAAGGATGCCCAATTAGTATAAATCAAGTGGAATTTGGGTGAGACAAAAGGATTTTCATATAGGAATAGCTTGGCTTCTTATTCAGAATTTCCCATTGAAATGCATGGGTGACAGGGTGACAATTTTTATGATTTATATCACTTGGCTCAGTGATATAATTGAACTATACTATATAGAAGGATGCCCAATGAGTATAAAACAAGTGGAATTTGGGTGAGCCAAGATGGTTTTCATAAAGGGATTGCTTGGCATTGCTGTCAGAGTGCTACGTTTGGTGCTGTATTTTATGATTGCTATCATTTGGCTCAGGCCAAATTGACAGGTTAACAAGTTTGGTGCCGTACTTCATAGTTTATATCACTTGGCTCAGGCCAAATTGAACTTTCCTATATAGAAGGATGCCCAATGAGTATAAAACAAGTGGAATTTGGGTGAGCCAATATGGTTTTCATATAGGAATAGCTTGGCTTCTTATTCAGAATTTCCCAATGAAATACATGGCTGTCATGGTGCCAAGTTTGCTGCCATATTTTATGATTTATATCACTTGGTTCAGGTCAAATTTAACATTAAAGGGGAGGGCCAGCCAGGGAAAAAAAAATTAAAAGTCAGCAGCTACAAACACTGTAGCTGCTGACTTTTAATAAGCAGACTTACCTGTCCTGGGTGCCCGCAATGTCGGCCCCCCAGAGACTGACCGTCCCTCGGCTCTCGGTTCCCGGCGCTCCCATTCCAACTAAGGGAAACAGACAGTCGCGCAGCGCTTTGTGAATGGGGCGCGCTGTGTTATGGGACACACACAGTTCCCATAACACACCGCGCCCCATTCACTAGAAGGCGACGCGAGGAGCAGAAGACTGAAGAACACCGCGCAATAGGAAGAGGCAGATTAGGACGATCTGCCTAGCAACAGCCGTTTCTGGTAAGTTAAAAAAAAAAATATTTTTTTCCTTCCACATTTTTTGTAACATTTTTATGCAGTTTTTTTTTTTTTTTTTTTTTTTTAGGGTGGCCCTCCACTTTAACTAATAGAAGGATGCCCAATGAGTAATAAACAAGTGGAATTTGGGTGAGCCAAGTCATATGACGTCCTCCCATTCCCCAAGGGAGCATGCGCCCGCGGCGTCGCTCGGGACCCGGTGCGCGTGCGCGGCGGCCGCGATGTCCGCCGGGCACCCGCGATTGCCCGGGAAAACAGCAGGACCGTGGAGCACACACAGTCCGCCGCAATGTCGCAGTCACGAAAAAAACTTGCAGATCGCCGCCATTACTAGTAAAAAAAAAAAAAAATGCAATAAATCTATCCTCTATTTTGTAGACGCTATAACTTTTGCGCAAACCAATCTATATACGCTTATTGCGATTTATTTTATCAAAAATATGTAGAAGAATACATATCAACCTAAACTGAGTAAAAAATTTGTTTTTTAAAAAAAAAATTGGATATTTATTATAGCAAAAAGTAAAAAATATAGTTTTTTTTCAAAATTGTCGCTCTTCTTTTGTTTATCGCGGAAAAAATAAAAACCGCAGAGGTGATCAAATACCACCAAAAGAAAGCTCTATTTGTGGGGAAAAAAGGACGTCAATTTTGTTTGGGTGCAACGTCGCACGACTGCGCAATTGTCAGTTAAAGCGACGCAGTGCCAAATCGCAAAAAGTGCTCTGGTAAGGAAGGGGGTAAAATTGTCCGGGGCTGAAGTGGTTAAATACATGGCAGTTAGGGAGACAGAATTGTTAAAGTTCACGATTTTATTATAAACTTTGTAGATGATTGTTTAGTAAATAATCACCTTTGTGAATAAAGATCCAACCTGAATAAGAAGCTGGCCGAATAAAGAGCTAACTTCAGCTTCACCTGGGACGTGGGGTGGAAAGGAGGGGCAGTTGCCCTGGGCGCAGTGATTTAAACAGGCAAGAAATGTACAGAGGGTGGTACACCTATCCTACGTCATGTATTAATAGTGGGGGAGGGGGGCCCAATTCATCATCCTTGCTCTGGATGACCCGGTTCCGGTACTGAGTAGATGTGTAGATGACGTGTTTCTAGATGTTAATGGCCCCTAAAGGATGAGTAGAGTAGATGGAATGCCTAATGTCAGCCCAAATCCCAGCAAAAAGCAATGGACCTCCGTGTGTGGGCGGGGCTTTGTCGAGCCACTGCTGTGACAGCTCCTGTGTGGGCGGGGCTTCGTGTAGTCCGAGCGGTGACAGCTCCTGTGTGTGTAGCCGTGGCTTCATATAGCCAGTGCGGTAGCTGCTCTGTGTGTGGGCGTGACTTCGTGTAGTAGGCAGTGACTGCACTGTGTGTGGGCGGGGCTTCTCTGTGACAGTTCCGTGTTTGGGCGGGGCTTCGTGTAGCTAGTGCGGTGACAGCTCCGTGTGTGGGCGGTGTGTGTTGTTCAAGCAGTAGGCTGTCCCTTTGTGCTTGGGGCGGGGTTTACGCGTTCTCACTCTATTTCTCATGAGTGCCAGACGCAGCATGCGGGCGGTCCCTTTGCGCTTGGGGCGGGGTTTACGCGGTATCTCATGAGTACCGAACGCGACATGTGGGCGGTCCCTCCGTGCTCGGGGGGCGGGGTTTTCCTCCCGCTCATGACAGCGGGGACTGTCAGGGCATAGCAGGTCGAGGGATGGAGTCGGTGGGGACGGTATGGCGGCGGGCTCCTGCTGCGCTATCATTGGAGGATGTGTACAGCATGGCCAAGAGCCTGGGCTCCGAGCTGCAGGGTCTCACCGAGCAGTACGGCCCGGAGTCCGTGTCCGGGGTGGTCCCGCAGGTGGTTCGGGTGTTGGAGCTGCTGGAGAGTTTCGCGGCCACCGGGAGAGAACGGAGCTGTACGGAGGAGGAGCTGCTGATCAGAGCCGTGCAGAGTATGGGCAGAGAGGAGCGACAGTCCCCGGTGTGTATACTGAACTGTACAATCCCAGGGGGACTACAAGTCCCAGAGACCGCATTGTACATGACCTCTCTAGATATGGCGTGCAGTACAATGTGCGGTGTGATCTCGTTATTGTTCCATAGTAAATAATTGGAGGTCTGTGGGCGCCCACCCTGTCCAGAGTCTGGAGAATACATCCCGATCATCTACATTATCCTGACTAAGAGCCATTTACTACAAGTGTTATTATTATTATTATTAGTGATCATTGGGTGTCACAGGTAAATCCTAGTAATAATACTTAGTCACACACTATTGCACTTGATCTGTAATGATGAAGTTTGGTGGGACGATGTCTCATGTTCCATCACCAGGATCGGGGTGTACACCCCAAAATATTGCCAAGAAGACCGGCTAGGGAATGTCTTCACCATTATAGGACCAGTCTAGAATCAATGTGATGACCAGATCTCCCATGACCTGGATACACGAGAACCTTCACTGACCTACCCCAAAAAAAAAATTACACTCACTGACCCTGAATAGCTGCATTCATCATTTTTTATTTTTTTTTCATCTTTTGATCCAGCCAGTGGTTCAATTTTTCAACAGAACAAGCCGCCCTGCAAATGTAGCAGTTAGAGGGATGAGACAAACCATTTGCAGCGGACATGGGTGGTTGTAATGATCAGCTATTTATTTATTTATGTAAAACCTTTATCCCAAAGTAACAAAAAATATTGCTGTAACTGCTTGTAAAGTGTTAGCTGGAGTTAGGCTTCAATTTGTTAATGTATCCTGATCCGCTAGTACATCTAATGCTCCCCTCACCCATGCTGCTGTCCAAAGGTACCCCCCTGTAACTCCTTCATACAGAGTGGGGGCCCTCTAATGCAGGAGATGTGTTTACAGGTCAGACAACCAGGTGAAAAACAGGGAGTGGGGGGGATGCTTTAAAAAAATAAAATAAAAACAAATGCAAACACCACTGGTAAGTGTGTGTGTGGTGTGTGTGTATATATGTATGTATGTGTGTGTGTGTGTGTGTGTGTGTGTGTGTGTGTGTGTGTGTGTGTGTGTGTGTGTGTATATATATATATATATATATATATATATATATATATATATATATATATATATATATATATATATATTACATTTTTTATTTAAATATTAAATATCTGGCTGTCATGCTGACTCTTAATTCACCAGTCACAGACCCAGAACAAGAATACAGGTAGGGGGCCTTTCTGTCTGTCCATTTTTAACCCTCATGCTGCCCACGAATTGCATATGTGTGGTGGCAAAGAATCTTGGTTTTGGTTTTAAGGCCCACAAGCCACACATATACGTTCATGTGGAAACCACTTTGACATTCCTGATCTGCATATCACTCCAGGTCAGTGACCCCAAGAATTGAAATAAGAGAATTAAGGGTTGTAGGAAAGAAAATCCTAATTTCCCCCATCATCACAGTCAGTATTAATAGGGGAATCCCTCCCGTGGAGCCATTGTGTTCTCCTCCCGGTACTGCTAGCGGCTACAACAGCTGCTAGCAGTAATCACATGTAAAATCCAACAGGTTGGTTGTACCCAAGTTGATTGATAAATTAACTTTGGTATATATAGGCTGCTTATAAATTGTTCAAATCTCCTCCGTTCACTGCTGAACCAGCAGAGATCGAATCATCTATGGCTGGCCTTAGGCTAACAGCCCGACAACTAGAATTTTCAGACAGAGATCTGCAAGAGTAGTCTCTGCATTTCTGTCATTACCTGTTTAATTTCTAGGCCCATTCAAACAAAACCATTGTATTAATGCAACACGCATAAGGGCATGACTTTGTGTGGTGTGTGGCAGTGCCATTCATTGTTAATAGGCTGCTTTAGGACAAAGAATGTTAATGTCAGGTAACTCTCACTTGTGTTAACATCCCGCAGCAGCAGCTGGATGTATTATGCAGTAATAGCCCTATAAAAGTATAAATAATTTGTTCTTAATTGTAGTAACGTAGTAGAGCTGCACGATTAATCGTCAAGAATCGTTATCGCAATTTTTCCCCGTTGCGATCTTGATTAAAGTGTTTCATGATTCTTGCTATGCAAAGAATTCTCTCTGCTCTTCTGAAGCCACAGCCATCAAAAGAAAGGAAGAGAAAAACTGGGCAGTCTGCCAAGACTCATAACATTCTTTATAAGTTAAACTTAAGTATAAACATTGTAACAATTTGTCAATGGAATTGACAAAAGAAAATTTAATTTTTTTTTGCTAGAAAATTACTTAGAACCCCCAAACATATATATATATATATATATATATATATATATATATATATATATATATATATATATATATATATATATATATATATATATATATATATATATATATATATATATATATATATATATATATATATATATATATTTTTTTTTTTTATATAAAAATAAAATTTTTTTTTTTTTTTATTTTTTTTTTTAGTAGATGCCCCAGAGAATAAAATGGTGGTTGTTGCAATATTTTTGTAAAAAAAAAATGTAATTTAAAGTGGTGGGACACCCTGAAAATAAAAACTTGGGAGAAAGTTAGTAACAATTTAAAAAAATTAATATATTGTTTTTTTTTTTACTTACCAGAAATGGCTGTTGCTAGGCAGATCGTCCTATTCTGCCTCCTCCAGCGCCGCGGTGATCTTCTCCTCTTCCGTCTTCAGGTGAATGGGGCGCGGTGTGTTGTGGGAACTGTGTCCCACAACACACCGCGTTCCCCATTCACAAATACGACTCGCGCATGCCCAGTTGGCCGCGCGCCGACTCGCGCATGCCCAGTTGGCCGCGCGCCGACTCGCGCATGCCCAGTTGGCCGCGCGCCGACTCGCGCATGCCCAGTTGGCCGCGCGCCGACTCGCGCATGCCCAGTTGGCCGCGCGCCGACTCGCGCATGCCCAGTTGGCCGCGCGCCGACTCGCGCATGCGCAGTCGGCCGCGCGCCGACTTGCGCATGCGCAGTAGGAAACGAGAAGCCGTTTCCCTTACTCAGGATGGCGGCGCTGGATCCAGATAGCCGAGGGACATCTCGGCCTCCACCAACGACATTGCGGGCACCCTGGGAGGGTAAGTACTTTTTAAAGGCAGCAGCGACTTTTTTTTTAGCTGCTGACTTTTAAAAAAAAATTTTTTTTAGGTGAAACCCCGCTTTAATGAATTAAAAAAAAAAAAAACTAACCAGTAAAGTTAGCCCATTTTTTTGTATAATGTGAAAGATTTTACGTTGCAAGAACCATGATCTTTTTAGTCTAAGCAAAAAAAATAGTGATTCTCATTATGAATGAATCGTGCAGCTCTATAACGTAACTACGGATGAGAATCCACTAGAGCTGCACGATTAATCGTTTAAAAATCATGATCTCGATTCAAACCCCCTCATGATCTCTATTCAGAATTTCCTGATTCATTCATGTAACAAGTGTAGAGTTCTCTGCTCACTGCCTGCCAAGTTTTTCACAACATTGTCCATGGTGGTGGATAACTATAAACATTGTAACTTTTTCTTCTTGGATCAAAGGAATGAACTTCAGTCTGTAGATGAGGGAAGTTTAACAACTTAAAGACTTAGGCCCCTTTCACACTTGTACGACTTGTCCTGCGACTTGGGACGGTAAAGTCGCATGACAAGTTGTTCCCCATGATTTCCAATGACAACCATTCATATTAGTACGACTTCAAGTTGTACCGACTTCAAAATGTACTACTTTGGTCCGACTTTGATGCGAGTTACACAGGCATGCCCTGAAGTCGCGTCAAAATCGCAGCCGCAACGCGATTTTGACATATATATTTGTACACGTTTTTAGCAGAGACCCTAGGGAATAAGAAGGCAATTGTTGCAATATTTTATGTCTCGCACTGTATTTGTGCAGCGGTCTTTCAAACTCAATTTTTTGGGGAAAAAATACACTTCAATTAATAATAAAAAAAGAGAGCCCTTTTTTTTTTGTATAATGTGAAAGATGTTACTCCGAGAGAATCGTGATCTTTATTCTAAGCAAATTGTGATTTTCATTTTAGCCAGAATCGTGCAGCTCTTGAATTCACCTGTATTGGTGTGCCTTCAGTAGAGGGCATTCTAGGTGGTTGTTGTGGTGGTTTACTGCTTGTAAAGTGTTTGGCTCCCACATGGAAAATGGGAGCGTCTGTGTATGCGTGTTTTTCTTCTGGGCTGCTTTGCTTACATATACAAGTTGGTGTATGCAAATGCAACTTGGAAGCAAGTCAAAAGCAATTCAAAAATATTTCACAACAAAGCACAATATTGTAATGTCCAATGAAAAACAGGAAAATAAATCTAGGACACAAAAATGTTAAAAAAAAAAAAAGTCAGTTACTTTGCTGCGTAACTAATTCCTTTTCCAATGTAGTAACTGAGTTACTAACGCAATTACTTTTTGGGAGAAGTAATTTGTAACGTAACTAATTACTTTTTTAAAGTAAGATGACTAACACGCACCTGAAGCCCCAAAAAATGCCATGCAAATACCAACTTTCTAAAAGAAATAATTCATTCCATGTTCTTAAATTGTGTCTTAATTTTAAAACCTGTCTGCCATAAGTTTCCTAGTTGGGTAGAAACTGAAACCATCTCTGAAATGAATTTCATAAACTGACTCCTATGACTAACCACAAACACTGATCTGATTGCTAGCTCTGCTGGTTCCTGGGGTTTGTTGCTATTCTTACTTCTCATTTGTATTCTATGAGTTTAATGCCCTATTCTTAACTTTGAGTTAACACAAGCTTCTAAATGGGGTTTTCTTTTTGTTATTATAATTGAGGTGTCCTCAGTGCAATACACACATATCTTTTTATATACAGTTACATATACATATTACATAGCAGCAAATTGGAATTCATGTTGTAGCATTCTGGGAATTCTGCTTGGTTGCTTTGGGTTATTTCATCCAAGAGTTGCGTTTTAAGGAAGAGCCTTTTGTGACCTCCGCTAACGGGTTAAGTACCAAAATATCTTGTGACTGAAAGTAAAGGGAACTGATACTTGGGGGGGGAAACTAGATTCGACCTAGAAATGGCCCCAACCCATTACTTGTTATGACTCGATCCTGTCATTGCTGACCTTGTTAAACAGAGCACTTGATATCATGCCAACAGATAAGAGGTTAATGGGACAAGTCTTTTTATACTCTTTCCAATGTGAGTAAGTGACCTGTAAATAATACATTGCAGTTTCTCCTTGGATGAGCCCTGTGTTTCCATAACATGGAATGCCAATGTGAACAGCAGAACGAGGCTTTTCACCCATTAATCTACTGTGCGGCTCATTCTGTATCCCTGAATAGGAACATGTGGACTATTGTACTTGGCTTTTGCCTAATTTGCAATGCAGAATTTACACAGTTATATAATATACTGTTTTAACGTTTTGTTGGCGAATTGACCCTTTAGGGCTCATTCAGACAAGAGATCAGACCTATCCTTCGATCTGAGCCACTTTGTGTATGAATCCACCTCGGAGCTGCATGCAGGCAGCCCATAGAAGTGCATGCAGACACATCAGCTGCACAGACAGTTGGATGTCAAAATCTGACATGCGGGCCGGAGAGGTTGCACGGATCTGAATGCACAGCTCAAGTGATCTCCTGTCTGAATGCGTCCTTAAAGCATATCTCCACTTTTGTTGAGAACAAAACATTCCCCTCAGGGTAATCAATGTACATTGCAAGGATTATAACAACCTTTGTTGCAGATGCCTACCTTTTTTTTGTTATTCTGAAAAAATCCATGTGTGTTTATCTGTGCCTCTGGGCTAAGTGAGTCTAATGGGAGTGGTTGCATAATTATCTATCAGCTGTGGCAGCTGCAGGGCACTAATGAGGAAATCTGCTGGGCCTGCATCCCTTTAGACGTGTTCCTATTGGAAATATCTCACCAAAAATGAAATTTTTGTTGCAGGGGATGCCTGAAATCTGACTTGTATCTTTAGGCAGGCTTCTGGTAAAATTGTTGAGCCAATCACACAAGCAGGTAATGTTTCAGGGGAGTGGTCAGTACACAATCTGCATATAGAACAACTCCAGGTAGCCATATTGCTTTGCATTTATAGAAAATTACAGCGGCTGCAGATTGAAAAGGAAAGGCAATTTTTAATAACATTCAATTACAATATGACTTGTATCGCAATTGTACCTGCTATATTTTTTCTTCGCGTTTTTTTTTATTTTTTCCCCACGAAAGTAAAGTTACCCTTTAATGATATACCACTTTTATGCTACAGTCATCTTAAAGCTGAACTCCAGGCAGATATAAAGCCAAGAATATATTTTTACAATGTCTCTATTTGGACAAATTTTGTATCTTCAAATGGTTGGTGCTGGTACTTAAAGTGGAGTCCCACCCTAAAAAAAAATGTAATTTATGTGCAAAAAATTTCATTTTACTCACCCTTAAATGCCTGTTGCTAGGGGGTCCCTCGTAGTCTGCCTCCTTCAGCGCCTGGGCTCTTGACGTCACTTCCCTAGACGCAGGAAGGGAGATGCGCAGTGGGTGCCCGGCTGTGAAGCCACAGCCAGGCGCTCACAGTTACAATGCCGGCGCCACCGAGCGGAGGGGGAAAAGAGCGGGGCTGCGACCCCCCGCATTGCTGGACCCTGGGACAGGTAAGTGTCCGATTATTAAAAGTCAGCAGCTGCAGTATTTGTAGCTGCTGACTTTAAAAAAAATGTTTTAAGCGCAACACCGCTTTAAAGTGGAAGAAAATTTAGATCCTGCTAGAGCTCTTCATGCTGGCCCCTTTTTCAGGTATAGCTGTGTAAAACATAAAAAAATAAGTGCCTATGCTGTATAAATCTAGTAATGCATTATCTTACCCTGCTCTGCACATGCTCAGTTGCTCTCCATTTTTCAGCATTGTGCCAAAAATGTCGAGGTCGAGCTGCTCACAGCCTAAAGCTTTACTGCTGATCAGGTGCTCCGAGCTTCAGCAAATTGGCCGCCTCCAGCAAGAAGAAACAGGATCAATGCTGGAGGCAATTTACAGCACACACTTATTTTGGTAGCAGAATTATTCATGTAAAATGTAGGCTCCTTGCTAAAGAATATTCATTTTTTATATCAAGTTGTTCTGGGTAAAGTTCCACTTTAGGCCTCAAACACCGGATGTTTTCGCAGCTGCTTCTAGGGGCATCAGGCTTTTTTTTTCTTTTCCTGCCTATAAACTCTCCCCTGCGTGTTAGCCTATGGGGTAGATTTACTAAAGGCAAATCCACTTTGCACTACCAGTACACTTGGAAGTGTAGTCACTCTGGGGGTTATTTACAAAAGGCAAATCCACTTTGCACTACAAGTGCACTTGGAAGTGCAGTCACTCTAAATCTAAGGGGTAGATCTGAAATGAGGGGAAGCTCTGCTGATTTTATTATCCAATCATGTGCAAGCTAAAATGCTGTTTTTATTTTCTTTGCATGTCCCCCTCGGATCTACAGCGAATTTACTTTCGGGCACTTTCAGGGCACTTTCAAGTGCACTTGCAGTGCAAAGTGGATTTTCCTTTAGTAAATAACCCCCTCTATATCTGAGGGGAAGATATGAAATGAGTGGAAGCTCTGCTGATTTTATCATCCAATCATGTACAAGCAAAAATGCTTTTTTATTTTCCTTGCATGTCCCCCTCAGATCTACAGCGACTGCACTTCCAAATGCACTTGCAGTGCACTTTTCCTTTAGTAAATCAACCCCTATGTGTCCATGCAGACCCAGGCTTTTAGCAGTGTTTTGTGGCAGGGGCTTTTAAAGGCAGGAACCCCACTGCTAGTGCGTCTAGGAGCAGCCGAGTTTTAGCAGAAAAATTGCTAAGTCTATTTAGTGCTTGAGCATGAATTAATTTCAATGGCCAGAATAAATTTAGTATTTTGGCCAATGAAAATAATTCACACCCAATCGCTTGACACTTGTAAAAGCATCTAAAGCTTTAACAAGCTTTTAGACAAGTTTTACACGTGTCAGGCTTGTTTTTGCCAAACACTGCATTCCTTTGGACACCATGCAAGGCAACGTAAAATTATTCCTCTTTCCTTGCTCTCTGGTCACTCCCTTTTTTAGCTGCCATGATTGGGGAAAGAAAGACCGGCGCAAATTCCAAACCAACTTGTTAAGCTTACAAAGGGCTATTTCCTGCACATTTCTGGGAACAAAGAGATGTATCAGGTACATTTTGGGATCATGTTGCTCACTACTCTTCCTCTCGTGTCAGTGCTGGCTCTTTGTTATTTGCCCAGTGCAATCTCAGGGGGAAGCTCTGACCAGGATGGACTTAAAGTGGAGGGCCACCCTAAAAAAAAAAAAAATGACATTAACATTCTTAAAAAAAAAAAAAAAAAAAACATTTGAAAAAAAATGTAATTATTAAAAGTCAGCAGCTACAGTGTTTGTAGCTGCTGACTTAAAAAAAAAAAAAAAAATGTCCCGAACACCCCTTTAAAGCAAACGGCTTCTTCCTCTCGCAGTGAACAGGGCAGCAAAGAAAATATTAGGTGCTAGGGGGCTGGCAAAGCATAGACCCACTGTAAAATTTCTATCGGGTATATTTAAAGCTGCAGAAATGTGGTATGGAAAGCTGGGAAATTGTATATATTTTGACAAGTGTTTTGATTCATAAGGGACTCGTCTATTTAAAAAATAAATAAATACTCAGGTTGGTCCTTGGTGACGGCTTACCTTTAATGATTTTTGATTACAAAATAATTCCCATTTTCAGTAATCTACAAAGCCAATAAAAGTCTTAGGTTTGGGCTATTGGCTAAATGACATATACAGTCACTAGGAAAATTGCCCGCACCAGACTGCTGTTTTTTTTTATAGTTTTTATGTGCATGTTTGTAATAGAAAAAAAAAGGCAATGTGAAAAAATATGTGTATAAAGGCAGTTCTACTTTGTTAAGCATTGTTAGTCCAAATACCAGTGGCAGCTGTTGCTCCATTGGTCTCTATGTAGTAATCTGTGAATGGAGCAGTGGGTGGAAGTTAGACCTCAAACGATGGATGATCGCACTTTAGACCAAAGAACTCCAAGGCATGCAGCAAATGTTAACTTATTCCATTGGTGTTGAACATAAAAAACAAATTAATCCACATAGCGTAATACTGTAAGGTCTTTTATTTTTTTAAAAGAGGAGTTTACACTTAAAGAGTTGCAGATAAAAACAAGCTTGTTCTTTTGGAAGGTAAAAAAGAAATTGCCACGAAGTTCACCCAACACGTTTCGACCTAACGGACATCATCTGGGATGTGAGTGTCGTGTGCAATCGATGTGGTGTGTATATATAGGGAGACTCGCCAATGAAGGAATTGCGTGAAAATTGATCACAGGGCACACCTGGGACTACTTCCGCAGTAGACCAAGGTGGCCACCCCTCGCTCACAAGGTCTGGCGTTACTGGATGAAAGGGTGGAAGTGACGTCATGCGCTCCACAGCTCCGGAACCAGCACATTGGGAAGCAAAAGTGACGCAAAGCGCTCCACGCTGACCAAACATTCCCCACACTAACCCCCCCCCCTTCGCTCGAGCCCGCCACCGCACACCATACCCACACCCCCCCCTCTCGCCCTCCAGGCCCTACGTCAGCCCCGCCCATGCAGGTCATGACTGCGGTGGTGGCTCCCCCGTGTCCCAATCGTCGGTTCTCCTCCTGGCTAATGGAATGGGGTCTCAGGACCCACTTGCTGATCGGCTGGGAGGAGAAACGGGAAGACATTAGCAAATATTCGCTTAAGTCACACAACAGGGTGGGCTCAGGGCGCAGTGCTTTTAAGCCAATTAGATTAGGCCCTAATAACGTGCTTCAAAAAAAAAAAAAAAAAACCATTGGAATCCATGTGTCCGGCACCCTGCATGTAGATTAGGGGCCTGGCACATGGATTAGGGGGGCGGCGCCCCTAATGAGCGGCTGCCACTGCTAACTGCTAAATCCAATAGCCAGTACTCCATACTCATACTTTTAGACCCACTCCTCCTCAATAAACTCCACTCCCTTGGCCTCCTTGACTCTGCTCTTTCCTGGTTCTCCTCCTACCTATCTCAGCACACTTTCAGTGTTGCATACAAAAACATCTCCTCCGCTCCTCTTTCTGTTGGGGTAAATTCTGTATAATAGTAATAATAGTCTATCTACAGCCATGTAGGGCATGCTTAGCAGGTGACAACAGCACTGCTAATGTATGATGGCCACAGCCAAAAAAAGTTTTTAGATGTTACTTCTGTCTTGGTTCCTAAGGGAGGCACTTTTAAAAAAAAATAAAAAATACTTTTCTTACGCAGGCAGTTGCTGGGTGACCGTTTACCTTTAATGGATTTTGACTGCAAAACGAGGCCTATTTTCAGTAATCTACAAAGCCAATAAAAGTCTTAGGTTGGGTTATTGGCTAAAGGACATATACAGTCACTAGGAAAATTGCCCGCACCAGACTGCTGATGGTTTTTTTTATAGGTTTATGTGCATGTTTGTAATAGAAACAAAATGCAATGTGAAATGAATGAGCAATGCTAGTGAACACTTACTATGTATAAAAACAGTCATGCCATGGAGAGTATGCTTATCAGGTGAATGCAGCACTGCTGATTTATAATGTCCACAGCAAGGGGAATAAAGTAGATCAGCCTTTCTCAACCTTTTTAACCCAGAGGAACAATGAAATAACTCTCTGATCCCAGGCAGGGAGCTACAGCTCACAGTATGTTGGCATGAACAGTAAGCTGACGTAATTAATAAGACTGAGGAATGTATCTTGGCATATCTGAAAAATACTGAATATGACAATTCTTTTTAGTAGTGCTAGTAAAATGAAATGGCAGAAAAGTATTGCAGAAAGTATGTGGAAAAATGCCTCTTATGCCACGTACACACGATCAGACTTTTCGGCCAGACTATCCGCCGGACTTTCCAGCGGAGGTTCGCTGGACTTTCCGAACGTGCGGACTTGCCCACACACACCTGGACTTTTTCGGCGGACTAGATCCGGCGGATTGTTTGGGCGGAGGTCCGCCAGACTTTTACACAGAGTAAAGTCCGTTCATTTAGAACGTGACTGCAGGTAGACGGGACTAGCGAAGGAAGTCAATACCGCCACCTCTATCGGCGAGATTGACACCTCGTTAGCCCCATCACCTGGTATGGAGTTAAAGGGGAATCCCTACGCCGAAAAAACGGCGTGGGGGTCCCCCCAAATCCATATGAGACCCTTATCCGAGCACGCAGCCCGGCCGGTCAGGAAAGGGGGTGGGGACGAGTGAGCGTCCCCCCCTCCTGAGCTGTACCAGGCCGCGTGCCCTCAACATGGGGGGGTGCTTTGGGAAAAGGGGGGTCCTGCAGCTCCCCCACTCCAAAGCACCTTGTCCCCATGTTGATGAGGACAAGGGCCTCTTCCCAACAACCCTGGCCGTTGGTTGTCGGGGTCTGCGGTCGGGGGGGCTTATCGGAATCCGTGAGCCCCCTTCAATAAGGGGCCCCCAGATCCCAGCCCCCCACCCTATGTGAATGAGTATGGGGTAAGATGTACCCCTACCCATTCACCTGGTGAAAAAAGTTAAATAAAAAACACAACACAAGTTTTAAAAAAATACTTTATTACACAGCTTCGGGGGTCTTCTTCTGTCTTGGGGGGGGTCTTCTCGCCGGACTCCTCCGCTATCTTCTGCTAGCTCTTTTACTAGCGGAGGAGCCCTGCTTTCTCCTTCGCCGACGTCTGGGGGTCTTTTCCTGCTCTTCTGTTCTTCTTGCCGGGCCTCCGCTTTCTTCTTGCAGCTCTTTTACTAGCGGTGGCCCGGGCTTTCGTCGCTGTCGCCGCCGCCTTCTGCTTCCTCTTCTTTCTTCACCCAATGTTGACACGACGCTGTCTCCGCTTCTAATGGCCCAGACGTGTTGCGCGACTAGTTTTATAGGGACAATGGGCGGGGCCACTGCCTCATGGTGACCCGCCCCCTATGATGTCACAGTCCCGGAGGATGCCCTGCGTGCTTTTCGGCGTAGGGATTCCCCTTTAAATACATACCAGGTGACGGGGCTAGCAAGGTGTCAATCTCGCAGATAGAGGCGGCGGCATTGACTTCCTTTGCTAGTCCCGTCTACCTGAAGTCACGTTCTAAACGAACGGACTTTACCCCGTGTGTGGGAAAGTCCGTTCATTTCAAAAGTCCCGCGGACTAGCACACAGACGGCCGGATTGTCGGGAATTTTGAGTCAAAACTTCTTACTAAGTCTGCCGGACTTTTGGGAAGAAAAATCCCGCCGGATAGTCCGATCGTGTGTACGGGGCATTACATTGGTGGTCAGTTATGAAGGGACCCTGTAGCTTGGTGGTCAGTGGGATAAGGGCCACTTTACATTGGTGGCCATTAGGAAAATTACCCACTTACACTGATAATCAGGGAAAGAAGGGCCCTCTTGCACTGATGATCAGTGAGAGAAGGTCCCAATTAAAGCTTTCACATTTTTAAACTGAAGTTTTTCTCTTCCGGATTCACCTGTGGGTGTGGATTCTTGCCATACACTGAGACAGCTGATTGGAGGAAAGGCGTACCCCCCCCCCCCTTTCTACATACACAGACTTGCAGAGCTGTGCTGTGAATAGACCAGCTCTCTGCTGATTTATTTATAGCACCCTGACACAAAATTCAGGCTGGTTTTATCACCGTTGTCGGAGAACTTATTATGCTGATAATAGAAAAACAGAGCAGGAGAAAGCCCTGGGACTTAGGGCTTTGAAGAGAGATGAGAAAACACTGCAGATATGTGCCCAGCTCAAATTTTATGAATCGTGTTTACATCCACTTTAACTTACCTGTAATGAAGGATGTTCTACGTTGTGCAGGCTGTGGGATCCTGTATCTTCTGTGCAGGGTGCCTGTTCTCTCCCTGAACTTCTGGCACTGAGGGGGTTAATAGAATAGATGAATGTCAATGGGCTTTTTTTCAATGGATCAGATGAGGAGGGGGAAGGTCCCAGTGTCAGCCTCTCATGCAGTGCACAGGGGTGCCGCACCCTAAACAATGCACCTGGCCCCTAATCTACATGCTGGGTGCCGGACACATGGATTCCAATTGTTTTTTTTTTTTTTTTTTTTTTTTACGAAGCACATTATTACAGCCTGAGGCTCTAGTTGGCTTCAAAAAGGGTGGGGGCAGAGAGCACTGCACCCAGAGCCATCCCAGTTGTGTGACATTAGCGAAAAATTTAATTTGCTAATGTCTTTCTGTTTTGGAAGCCGCTTCTAGTGAGGTTCAGTGCCAGGGAGAGGACTGAGCACCCGGCACAATATATTTCTACGTGACTCCACGGGCCTGCACAACGTGGAACATCTTTCATTGCAGGTAAAGTGCATCACTAAAGCTGTAGGGGGGGTTGAAGAATATCTAAACTTCAGCTTTAAAGTACAAATAAAGGCACGTTATTTTTTTTAATTTATTTATTTTTTATTTTTTTAGAGATGGATTAGAACACTTGTCAGTGTTTATTGTCTGTCTGTTCCCATTACAGACATTCATCCTCCAAATTTTAGGCTGAAACGTGGGGAGATCTTCCAAAAGGGACACTAGTTCTGGTGACCTGGTTGGTTCCCAAGGGATTCCCTTAACCACTTCAGCCCGGAAGGATTGATGCTGTACCCAAATAAAATGGATGTCCTTTTTTTTTTTTTTTCTCCCACAAATAGAGCTTTCTTTTGGTGGTATTTGATCACCTCTGCAGTTTTTATTTTTTGCGCTATAAACAAAAAAAAGGAGAGACTATTTAAAAAAATAAATAAATAAACCATATTTTTGCTATAATAAATATCCCAAAAAAACTGTTATTCATCAGTTTAGGCCAATATGTATTCGTCTACATATTTTTGGTAAAAAAAAAAAAACAATATTGATTGGGTTGCGCAAAAGTTTTATAGCGTCTACAAAATGGGGGATATATTTATGGCATTTTTATTTTATTTATTACTAATAATGGCAGCGATCTGCGCTTTTTTTATTTTTTTCGGGACTACGACATTGCAGCGGACAGGTTGGTCACTTTTGATACTTTTTTTTGTTTTTTTTTTTTGCATTTAATTATATTTAATTTTTATTTTACTAATAATAGCAGTTTCAGTGTCATTATCACCTTACAATTAGCATTCTATCGTCTCCTAATTGCATTATTGTGCTACCCCTTCATTGTTGTGAGCCTTGTGTGTTGGTTTTTACCGGGACTACGACATTGTCGAATGCTTGTTTTTTTTTTCCCCCCCGGACAGGTAGAGTAAGAAGAAAGAAAGGTAGCAAAGAAGAGAGGGAGAGGGGGGGGGGTAGGTTTGGGGGGGGGGTGGGGAACCAGGGTGGATTGTGTTTATATTATTTTGCGCCGATTCTTGATGTTTTACAAGTGTTTTAGTAATGCTATCCCTTCGTCAGAGAAAATGAAACATATTCCACAGCATCCATGTCTGTGAATGGTTCCTGTTTACTCTGTGACGAAAAGGATTAAGTCCTCCATTTTCTTAATCTCCTCTACTTGCGCAACCAAGTTCCTATCGGGGGGGGGGGTCCTACATAAGTGGGATACAGGCTGGCTGCGTTTAATAAATGTTGGTCAGGTGAAAGACCTGTTTCAAATCTTTAGGGATTTGGGTTCCTAGGTACTTTAGGGAGGTATCTGTCCATTTGAATCTGAATTGTGTTTTCAGTGTGTTCAGTCTTTGTGGTGTTAGGAGTCCCATTGCCTCCGATTTATCGAAATTTATTTTGAGATTGGACAAGTTTCCATATTTCTCGAATTCACGTAGGAGGTTCGGTAGGGATACAGTCGGGTTAGTTAGGATAAACATGAGGTCGTCTGCGTATGCGGCTATTTTGTATTGGGAGTCGTCTATTGTCATTCCAGTAATGTCGGGGTTTAATCTTATATTACTCAGGAAGGGTTCCAGGACTAGGGCAAAAAGGAGAGGCGAGAGTGGGCAACCCTGTCTGGTGCCATTCGTTATTGGAAATGGGTCGGATAGTATTCCATTGGCCTTCACCTGTGCTGTGGGTATGGAGTAGATGTTTTGGATCCACTGTAGCATTCTGTGTCCCAGGCATATGTGCTTAAGTACTGCTGTCATGTATTCCCAATTCACGCGGTCGAACGCTTTTTCAGCGTCTGTACTTAGGAGTACGCAAGGAGTGTTGGATTTATTGACCGCGTGAATGAGGTTTAGTACTTTTGTGGTGTTGTCCCTGGCTTCTCGGGCAGGGATGAATCCCACTTGATCTAGATGAATGAGGTCTGGCATGAACTGGGTGAGTCTGTTGGCCATAATTTTGGTAAAAAGTTTTAGGTCTACGTTTAGGAGTGATATCGGCCTGTAGCTACCGCAAGCTGATGGGTCCTTACCTTCCTTTGCTATTAGGGATATATGGGCTCTCAATGTATCTCTAGGTAGTGATTTCCCTTCGCCTTTTGATCAAGGGGTTAAACGTGTTCCTTTGTGTGTGTTTCTAACTGTGGGGGGAGGGGACTGACTGGAGGAGGAGACATATCGCTGTTCCTAATTGCTAGGAACAGACGATCTGTCTCTCCTACCCTGTCAGAACGGGGATTTCCCCGTTCTAGCTCTTGTGCCCGCAATCACGGGTGGCCCGCGAACATCGTGCCCACCAGCCACGCGGATCGTGTCCCCCGCTGTGCGCCTGCTATGGCTCATAAATGAGCCGACGTACAGGTACGGCAATTCGCGCAGGGGAGCCAATCTGCCGCCATAAATATATGTGAGCCAATCGGGAAGTGGTTAGTTTGCAGGGATTTCCTCACTTCCTGTTTTGGCCATGGGACAGGAAGTGAAGGGAAATCTCCCTAATGGGACACAGATGGCAAAAAATAAACTGACAAGAGTTATGACCTCCCCTTACCCCATTCAAAATGGGGGGGGGGGGAGTTTTGCCTATAGTTCTACTTTAAAAAGTATATCTAAACCCACAACATTAAAATCAACCTGTATATGCAGTAAAGCATGCTTGTTGTTATACTCACTGTGGAAGCTAAGTGGTCTATCCTGCGCATTGTGTAAAAAGGCTGTTTGATCCGATCCTCTCCTTCTTCTACAGTCGCCAATCTATCGCCTGATAGTACAGAGCCTTGGGGGCACGCTTCACATGCTCAGTTTGGTGTGTATTGCTAGAGTCTTTCTTTCTTTCTTTCTTTCTTTTTCTTTCTTTCTTTCTTTCTTTCTTTCTTTCTTTTTATTTTTTATTTTTTTTGGGAGGGTGCATGTGATCAGCACAGGGCCGGTCAGCACTGTCCAGACAGAGGATTGGGGGTCATGCAACCTCATAGGACAGTCAGAGAAGAATGAAAACTCCTACAAGCTTTAACCAGACACTGACACTGATAGAAGTCATAAGACTGCTATATACTTCTGATGAGAAAAGGTATTTAGCAGTTTATATTTACTAAAATAATTGCATTTCCATGTTCTGTGGGAGACCAGATTTAGTGAATGTAGGGCTGAAACAAATAATCGATTAATCGATTACCATTTTCATAATCGATTAATCGGCCAGTAACATAATGGGGTTAAAAAGAAACTAAAATGAGCCCTTTATAGTACAAAAAAAACAAATAATCGCTACTGTAAATATTACTTTCACAGTTCTACAGTTAAAAATGAACCCCTTACAGTAGTGATTATCTGCTTTTTTTTTTTTTTTTGATTATCTGCTAATTTTAGTTTTTTTAACCCCATTATGTTACTAAACGTCTTAGGCCTGGTTTACATCTATGTGTTTTTTGGTGCTTTTTGCAAAAACGCACTACAGTTCATTTACATGGTTTGCTATGGGACACGTTCACATCTATGCTTTTTTTCAGCCACTGCGTATTTGGAAAGGGTCAGGCACTTAGTATATACAGTATATCTCTTCTGTTATTCTCAGAGTGGATTAGATATTTTGCTCCCTAACCATATAGTTGGTTATTTATATTTACCACGGCATACAGATATTTAAGAATAAATTGCCTTTTTTTTAAACTTTACATATTAACTAAATTATACACCACACTTTTTTTATGGTTATTAACCGATTAATCGAAACAATAATCGGCCAACTAATCGATTATGAAAATAAGTGAATGTAGGGTCCTGGGTTTAGTAACACTTTAAAGCGGTTCTGCACTCATTTCATTTAGTAAATCTCTTTGCCTTCCAAATCAGGCAAAGAGTACTAAATGAAATGTTTTTTTTTTTTTTTTTTTTTTACTTACCTTGTAATTGAAGACTTCCGGTCTTCTCCCTCTGCGGCGGCGGGCGGGGTCTTGCGTCGATCGTCGTCACGCCGCACTGTCTCCTGGGATCTGGTGTCATTGATCCCAGGAGTCAGTGCGGGCATCTTCCGAAATCTCGCGAGATTTCGGCCACATCTTCCGAAATCTCCCGAGATTTCGGCCGCATCTGCCGAAATCTCGTGAGATCTCGGCAGATGAGCCGTTACTGCGCACGCGCGAGTAACGGCAGTGCATGCTGGGCCATCTAAAGTTCCTGTGGGTGTTTCACATGCCCACAGGCAAGATGGCCCCCAGCACTAAAGAAGAAGACGGGGAACTTCATCGGACGAAAACCGGCGGCGATCGAGATGGAAGATGGAACAGGTGAGTCCCCTAATAAAGGTAAGCACACTTTATATTACATCCTAAAAAAAAAATTTTTTTTTTCAGAGTGCAGAACCGCTTTAAGTACTTTGAGCCACTGACCTAGAACAGGTATGAAGACGACAAAAAAAATTGGTCAGTGAATTTAAGTAACACTTTTTTAATTGTGGACTGCATCCCCTATAGAGATTTTCGCCCCCCCAGGGCAAACCTTTAACAAGGCCTCGAACAGCTGTGAAAACCAATTTAACCATGTCAAGTCAAGCTTTTCTCCATTCCATCTGCCGTGCCTCCTTTTTTTTAAAGAGGAAGTTAACCTCTCTAAAAAAAAAAAAAAAAAAAAAAACACCCTGCAGGACAAAGGCATAATGAGCTAGTATGCATAGCATACTAGCTCATTATGAATTACTTACCTGAGATCGAAGCGACCTTCGTTCACGTCCTCTGTCGCTGCCATGATACCCTGAGTGACTTCCGGGTATCGATGCTCCGGCGCTGTGACTGGCCAGAGCAGTGATGACGTCACATGCGCGAGGGAGCCGTCAGTGACGGCATGATCGCCTTCCCTAACGGCATGCATGCGCCATAGACATCGGTGCCAGTCTTTAGGAAAATATCTCCTTAACTGTGTAGGTTAAGGAGATATTTCTTACACCTACAGGTAAGCCTTAATCTAGGCTTACCTGTAGGTTAAAGTGGTCTGTAAGGGTTTACAACCACTTTAAGCAGCTTTTACATTGATATACATTGTAGTCTTGTGGGGCTCAAGACTGCTGTTAATTAACCCAGTTTACTGATACTTCCCTCCATCTTTCTATATAACCTTGTGTTGATTTTTTTTAAAACTATCTTAGGAGCCCAGCTGCTAAATGGAGGCTTACTATCTATCATTGTAAATCCTTTTGCTTGTATCTGACAATTTGTCATGGTCACTGGACATTTTTATTCTGTGCATTGTTCCCAAATGCTAATAAAGTGTCTTCTACAACTTCTCATTTTCTCAATGGCATTCATGGTTTCTGTTCCTTTTTTTATTGATTCAATGTAACCTGAGAACTTCTGATTGGCTGAATGTTCATGGTCTGCCAAGCAAAACCATACGACATTTGAATAATTGACTTCTCCTTTAGCGTCCTATTTGGATGTGGGAAATTCTGTCTATTAAAATTTACAGCACACTAAAAAAAAATTGAAGTCCCTTATGTTAATAAGGCCAAAACATTTATGCAGCATTGCACACCTGTTGTGTATTCTGCTAAGGTGGGACATGGCGACATGGCTACTGCTGGGAGAGGATGTCCTTCAGACTATCCGTATTTATAATAGTGTCTAATATTGCGCTACAGATTGTGGAGATACATCATGGCTGCAAAGGTACTAAATGTAATGTTTGTTACTGTTGCAGACATTTTCTTTAATCATTGTGCTTTATCAACTTTATTATATACCTTATAGAAATAACAGATTTCTATTAGATACAACTTAAATGTGTGCAATAAAAACCTACCTGGCCTAAAAATGAGTTGCATAGCAGTGTTTGTTCCATAAAAAATATTTTACAGTGGGGTAAACAAAACTTGGCGTTTTTAGGATGCATGTGGAAAAACTAACTGGTATCCATAGACCATTGCTGGTCATTCTTATAAGCAAGGTAGATATTGTGCTTAAATGATACCGTCTACATAATGCAAGCATATGTCTCTAGCCATAGATACCAGATACCATGGAAGTGCGGTGAAGTCAGTGGCTGAGGCACTGGCTAGTATCAGAGCCAGATACACACAGGTTACATACGCTGCGACCGTTAGAGCGAGAGCAATAATTCTATCACTAGACCTCCTCTGTAACTCTAAACATGTAATCTGTAAAAAAATTTAAAGCGTTGCCTATGGAGCTTTTAAGTACTGAAGTTTGGCGCCATTCCACGAGTGTGTGCAATTTTAAAGCGTGACATGGTGGGTATCTATTTACTTGGCATAACATCATCTTTTACATTATGCCAAAAAAATTGTATGTTCATGGAAGGTGACACTCTGCCTCCCCTCACTGCACGTCCCTGCCGGATACATGATATACGTTGTATAATCTGTTGATAATGAGCATAAATCTAACATAAGCGAGACAAAATGTACCACACAAGTGGGTGAGGGAATGTTGGATATAATCCATGGATGATGTTACACGCAATGCTCAAGTAATTGGTGATAGTCTGAGGGAAAGCAAATTTGGGTGCTGTAAAGAAGGCAAACCCTCTCCTTCTGAGAAAAGTGAGGGATCAGCCCAGAACTACATTGGAGGAACTTGAGAATGACCTCATGTGGTCCGATGAGACCAAAATTTAGCTCTTTGGCATATGACCCTAAGAACACCATCCCTACAGTCAAGCATGGAGGTCAAAACGATATGCTTTGGGACTGTTTTTCTGCTGTAGGTATAGGTCGACTTTGCCGCTTTTGAGGGGCCAATGGATAGGGCCATGTATTGTAACATCTTGGATGAGAACCTTCTTCCCTCAGCCAGAACACTGAAGATAGGCAACAAAAGAGTGTCTCAAGAAAAAGCACCTTAAGGTCATGGAGTGGCATAGCCAGTATCCAGATCTTTATGGAGGGAACTGAAACTGAAACCAAGCGGCAACCAAGAAACCTTAAGGATTTAGAGAAGATCTGTAAAGAGTGGACCAAAATCCCTCCTGAGATGTGTGCAAACCTGATAACCAACTACAGTACGAGAAGCGTCTTCTCTCAGTACTTGGTGGAGAAACCCTTGATGGCAAGCACAAAGTCATGTCTTGCTTGGGGATCAAATACTTTAATTTAGTCACTGAACTGCAACTCAATTTTTTAACCTTTTTGAATCATGTGGTTTTTTTTTTGTTTGTTTTTTTTCTGGATTTTTGGTTGATATTCTGTCTCTCATTTAAAATACACCCATGATAAAAATGTATAGACCCTTCATTTCTTTGTGAGTGAGCAAACTTACAAAATCTGCAGGGGATCAAATAATACATTTGATGGGTTGCTGCATTGTCCAAATTCCTAGGATTACTAAATACATTATAATGCATTGCGGTCACTGCTGGAAGTTTCTTGGTTTTCCGTCTTTGTGAAGTTTCACTTTCCTTTCCTTTCTGTTTTTTTTTTTCTCTTGCTGTCAACTGTGGCTTTCCTCTGCCAAGGGAGTGTTTGTTTTATTTGCAGGAGAGGAAGAAAAGGTTTCTGAGCACATTTTTGAAAAGGATTAAGGGCCAGTTCACACTGCTGAGATCACATGTGATTCGCACTGCAGTGCAAATGACATGTGATGTTCGTGCGATGCGATATCAGTCATAAGATTGTATGGCTGATATCGTATTTGGACCAAACTCACACAGGACCCTATTTTATTTATTTATTTTATTTATTTATTTTGGTTCGCACCAGAATCGGATTGCATCGTTGTTCACACCCATGCAATCCGATTCATGTCCGAACTGTCAGTTCGCAGTTGCGATATGCAAGCTGAAATGTGGGTGTCATTAACAATGTATTAACACTCCCAGCAGTAAGCATATGGCAGTGTGAACTGCTGTGCGAGTCGGGTGCGATGCGGAAACGCAGTGGATTCGCAGGGTCCCCGCATCGCTCAAGTGTGAACCGAGCCTAAGACCTGTAGGAAACTATTCAGAAATACTAAGAGCAAGGATCAATGCAGTAGCATGAAATCTGTCAGAATTTTGGAAAACCATGTTGTACCTTCCTGTTGCCCAGCCTTTGGGCCCAGGAGCTGCATTCAGCCTTTTGGCACTTTTTGTGCTTCCCTCGAGGCCCCTGCAGACACTAATCTGTGTTTCCCTATTGTCCTGTTTTAGCAGTGATTTCTGGTAGGCTTATGTAATACATGCCCTGTGTGTGACTGTCTCCTAAATCCTGTCCCAAGTAACTCCTACAGCATGTTCTTAGTCTCTGAAAGTCTCCCGCAGCATGTCCAGTCTCTGACCACCTCTTGTATTGTTTCCAGTCTGACTATATCCTGTTGTGTGTCTGCTATTAGTCAGTGAATATTTAGTGACTTTTGTGTGTGGGCCTTTGATGTCTGGGGCCCCTCATATTAAATAAGTTGACCACCACTTTGTACCCTCATATGTATGGTACTGTTACATACCTCCCAACTTTATGCAATGGGAATGAGGGACACCTATTAGCAAAAGTACATAGGCATAGGACACGCACCCTGTCACGCCCCAATTAAAGGAGAATTGTACAAAAAAAAAAATGAGTGGTTGAACCCACAAGTGCTTTTTTTACCACTACTATTCATTTATATTGGCTTCTGGAATTAACAAATGCAGCAATTTAGAAATTGGCCAAAAGGTTTAGCATTGTAAAACAATTTATGATAGATTAATAGTCCATTTTATATACAACTATATATAGGTCAGACCAAAATGAGGGACAAATGGGGAGGAAAGAGGAACAGAGGGACATTGTTCTGAATGACGGACTGTCCCTCAAAATCAGGGATAGTTGGGAACTAAGCTGTTAACCAGCTGTTAAAATCCAACTTGATTTGAGTTGGTCTGATTCTCACTAAAGTCTTACTATACCCACAACAGTAATTAGTCTGTATATGCAGTAAAGCATGCTTGTTATACTCAATGTGGAACCTAAAGTGTTAATCTTCTGCATTGTGTAAAAAGGCTGTCTTCTCTGATCCTCCCCTCAACAATCCTCCACAATCCCCAAACCATCTCCTGATAGTACAGAGCCTTGGGGGCAAGCTGCACATGCTCAGTTTGGTGTATATTGCTAGAGCGTGTTTTTGTGTGTGTGTTTTTTTTATTTATTTTATTTTTTCTTGGGAGAGTGCATGTGATGAGCACATGGCCAATCAGCACTGTCCAGACTGAGGGTCAGGGGTCCTGCAGTATCATGGGACAGGGAATAATGAAAACTCCTCCTACAAGCTTTAACCAGACACTGATAGAAGCCACAAGACTGCTATATACTGTTGATGTGAAACGGTATTTAGCCGTTTATATTTAGTAAAACTATTGCATTTTCATGTTCTGTGTACTATGGGAGACCAGATATATTGAATGCAGGTTCCTGGGTTTAGTAATGCTTGAATCTACTTTTACATTATGCCACCTATTATTATTATTATATGTGGGTGGAGACAAGAAAATGTTAAAAGTATGACTCTGGAAATATATCCGTTTTGGAACTTGCTGATCCTACCTAGGAAACATTGTGCCAAAATCAGATGGATTACCCTGGATCATATAATACCTCCCTGTGTTATAGGATCTGGTGTAGGCAGATTAGGCACACTTCTTACAGACCTGGTGGGAGTGGAGTCTCTTGTAATGGGGGTGGAAGACTGTTGCCCAGTATAACGTACAAGGCACCTAGAGGTGCCTCAAAACTATGGCTGAATGCTTGGCTTGCCTACGTTTGCTGGTATTGTAAAGGCTTGTCCATTCCCTCCTGCTTCCCACATACACACCCAATGACTTATCACTATGATGAATTGCCACATTGGCCAGAAGGAAGGTGTGGAAAGGGACAGGCCAGTTTTGACATTACCAGGAAGAGCTGGAGCTTTGCTGGTCAATGGCTCGGTGTTGGAGCATAACGGTATGGCGCGTGCAGGAACCTGACTTTATTATGACTTTCTTGAATTGCATATCTGTTTAAAGGTGAACAACTCATGTATTGAAGCCAGAGACCGCTAGTCTTCAAAAGCACTTTCAGGAGGCCAAAAATTGTAGCCTTTATATTTTTTTCTTGGTACAAATGTCCCTCAACAGAAACATTGAAAGGTGGAATTAGAGTGGATAGATATTGGCCACTTTCAAAAGTATGTGGGCAGGTCAAATCTTTGAAGCAATGAAAAGTCAGTTCATATACTATATGTGAAAGAATGTGTGCACAGGAACAGAACGAGCATTCAATCGTTCTATAAATACCTTCCTGAAAAATGCCTGTTTGCCAGAAACCCTTTTTTTTTTTTCTCTCACAAATACAAGTTGCTGTTATGAAACAATGTGTTTTGGCATTGTTCCCTTCTGTCTGCTGTTAAGTGGAACAAAAAAGTAACAGAAAAGCTGAAGCATTCTAAAAATGAAAGTAGGAGTGACAATGTGGGGAATTCATCAGCTACACTTGCTAATATTCATCATTGTTCGTGAAAGGGAAACATGGGTGATCTGAGATTTACAGACATGCCAACCACTTACATTCACAAGCACTCTTTAGATGTAAGCTTTAGCTTTTAAGTGGCACATACTGTACTGTACCAGGTAATAAATGATCCTCTGAGTAATGTATAGGCTTCCCTTCCATGGTTGGAATAGACCCCGGTCTGGTTTTAGGCACTGATCCTTTGGAAATCACTAATACTTAGATAGATAAATCGATATCTCTATCTATTATCTATCTCCATATAGGGATATATATATATAGATAGATTGATAGATAGATAGATAGATAGAGCTATATCTATCTATCTCTCAAAAACTTGGTACATACGGAATTGAAGTCCAGTACATCCAGAAACCACCTGTTCTTCTTTCTTCTTCTTCTTCTTCTTCTCCTTCTCCTTCTCCTTCTCCTTCTCCTTCTCCTCCTTCTCCTTCTCCTTCTCCTTCTCCTTCTCCTTCTCCTTCTCCTTCTCCTTCTTCTCCTTCTTCTCCTTCTTCTCCTTCTCCTTCTCCTCAGGAAATTGGTAGTATGTCCTGAAATGTATTCCATTTACACATAGATTTTATGGAATGTCTTAAGTCTTGGATTAAGGAAGGCAAAGTATTAGGCCCCTTTCACACTTGTGCGACTTGTCCTGCAATTTGGGACTGCAAAGTCGCATGACAAGTCGTTCCCCATGATTTCCAATGAAAACCATTCATATATGTGCGACTTCAAAGTAGTCCCGGTACTACTTTGGTCCGACTTAGATGCAAGTTGTGGTCCATAGACCTCAAGTTTACACAGGCATTCCCTGAAATTGTGTCAAAATTGCAAACTTTGAAGTTACGGTAGTGTGAAAGGGGCCTTAGCCCTGGTTCACATTGGTGCGATCTGACATGCGTTTTGACATGTCAAATCGGCGGCAATCGCACCGTTCTGTACTACTTTTTTGCGTTTTCGGGGTGCGATTTCCATTGACATCTGTGCAGAAACCCCCGAAATCGGGACTGACATGCAGGAATAAAATGGTGTGAGTTCAGCTGAACTAACCACAGATCTTCTGTGGATGTAGCAGTGGCGTATGTACCTATAGGGGAGCAGGCTGCCCTGGGTTCCTTACATTGGGGGGTGTCAGGCCAGCTATAAGGGACAGGACAAGGCAGGGCAGGTGCTTTGTATCTGCGGCTGGCTCTCTATATTCGTTTGTGTCAGCAGCCATGCTCCTCTGTTATTCAGCTCAGTCAGGCTCTTTACTGCCACCTCTGGCTGCTTCCTGCATGTGTACCCCTCGTGGATTGCAGCGCCTCTCGTGTCTCACAGGGACATGTAGAAACAGGACCTGGGACTAGGAAGACCACTTTACAAGTGGGGGGCTGTGAGTACAAGTGAAGGTAAGAGGCTGTTTGTGTACAGGGGGGGCAGCTGAGTGTGTACAGGTAGGTGTGTGTGGGGGGGCTGAGTGTGTACAGGTTTGTGTGTGTGGTTGGGGGCAGCTGAGAGGGAGTGAGTGTGACTGTGCAGCTGGGTGTCTACGGGTGTGTTGGGGGGGCTGAGTACTTAGAGGTGTGTTGGGGGGGCTGAGTGCGTAGAGGCATGATCAGTGAAGGGGGGTGCCACATATAGGATCCACCCCGGGTGCCAAATGCTCTAGGTACGCCCCTGGGATGTAGGCTGCCTTAAATCCTTTTGTCTCTTTATGTAATCCCAGACAGACTCCATGATGTTGAGGTCAGGGCTTCTTAACACTGAAGATAGTTCTTGGTGACAATGGCTGTATATGTGGGGTCACTGTCCAGCTGCAGAACGAATTTGGGGCCAATTGCACACCTCCCTGATTTTGTGGCATGGTGGACAGTGACCCAAAGCATACCTCCAAATCAACAAAAGAATTGCTTCATCAGAAGAATAAAGTTTTTTTTTTTTTTGTTTTGTTTTTTTTGAATGGCCCAGCCAGAGCCTGGGCCTGAATCTGGTTGAAAATCTGTGGGGCGAGCTGAAGAAGACTCTGCACAGGAGATTTCCTCACAATCTGATGGATATGGAGCATCTTTCAAGGACGAGTGGGCAAATACTCCTAAAGCAAGATGTGCCTGACAGACTCCTACCCCAAAGGATTAAATGCTGTTTTATAGCTATTTATGCAACCACATTATTGTAAGTTTTTGTATGTTTCCATCTTTAAAGATTTGAGTTTGTTTTTAATTGAATTGCACAGATTACATTAAAGATTTAAAAAAATTCAATGGGGCTTTATTTTTCTTAGTCTGGTCTGTTTTTACATCTCAAAATTCTGGAATTTTAACTGGGGTGTGTGTAGACTTTTTTTTTTTTTAATTTATATATATATATATATATATATATATATATATATATATATATATATATATATCACACTGGTTTTATATACACTGGTTAGCTGTATCGGTTTAACTGCATTAGAGAAGGTCATAACCTAGCTGTCTGACCAGCGTGGCTGCATTAGGAAGCTGTATAAACAAGATGGCAAATGATTTGGCAGGTATTGCAGTTTAAATGTGGACAATTCATCTGCAAATTTTGCTGTTTGCCTTTACATTTTATCTAGTGTGTGTGTGTGTGTGTGTGTGTGTGTGTGTGTGTGTGTGTGTGTGTGTTTTTTTTTTTAACTCCCATTGTATTCTTCAGTGACATTGGTGACCGTACTTGCATGATATTTAGACCGTGATTAAGCTATCTCCTTTTCAGAGATTTACTCACGTAGGTGACTTGTTAAAGTCAATCATTCATCCAATTTAGCCAGTCAGTGTCAGCTGTTTTATCTGAAGGAAGTAGGATTGTTACCAATACTCTGACCCAGCCAATGAAAATAAGGATTTACTTCTGATTTTGGGTTTACAGCTGTTCCTGTAATTTTATTAAAATTGTTACATAAAGGGTAGTAGCAGATGGTGAAGTACTTAAGCAGTCTCTTTGGTTTTGGGGACCAATGACGCAGAATGCTGATTGGCCACAGTGCAAAAATGTCATATGTCTGACTATGCTGTGATTTGCTTGGCCAGCTATGGCACTCCTTAGCTCATGAGGGTTAAATGAGGGTATGTTTTTTTTTTGTTGCATTCTTTTATCTGTATGGTATTGTGCTGTAATGGTGATTACTTTTATATAAATACAAATATCATTTTGATGAAGAGGGGAAAGAGTGTATGCTCTGGAGACATTACTTGAACACCGCAATGAACTTTATAGACTTTGCATTAGTCATTGCCTGATTAACCACTTCAATACTTTCATTCTCTTCTTGCCCAAGCTAGCTTTTAGCGCTGATGCACTTTGAATGACAATTGCACGGTCACGAAACACTGTACCTAAATTTTTATAATTTTGTTCACACAAATTGACCTTTTCGTTTTGGTGCTATTTAATCACTACTGTTTTTTTTTATTTTTATTTTTTCCTATATTTTGCTAAATAAGTTACATTAAAGGCATCATGAAAAATTCTTGTTTCCCTTTCTAAAATGTTACAAATAAATATTCTTTCTTCATAAATTTAAGCCAAAATATATTCTACTACATCTCTTTAAACATACACCTATATTGGGTTATTTTTACCAGTCTGTAGGAAAGTTTTTAAATCGTCCACAAACTATGGTGTAAGTATGTATGTACAAATAAATAATTGTGTGTGTGTGTGTGTGTGTGTGTGTGTGTATTTCTATCAGTATCTCACAAAAGTGACTACACCCCTCACGTTTTTGTAAATATTTTATTATATCTTTCCATGAAGAAATGACACTTTTCTACAATGTAAAGTAGTGAGTGTACAGCTTGTATAAAACAGTGTAAATTTGCTGTCCCCTCAAAATAACTCGACACACAACCATTAATGTCTAAACCGCTTTCAACAAAAGTGAGTACACCCCTAAGTGAAAATGTCCAACTTGGGCCCAATTGGCTATTTTCCCTCCCTGGTGTCATGTGACTTGTTAGTGTTACAAGGTTTCAGGTGTGTTATATTTGGTGTTATCGCGCTCTCTCTCTCATGCTGGTCACCTCATGTTGCTCTAAATAAAGATGGCCTAGGCTATAAGACGACTGCTAAGACTCTAAAACTGAGCTGCAGCATGGTGGCCAAGACCATACAGTGGTTTAACAGGACAGGTTCCACTCTGAACAGGCCTCGCCATGGTCGACCAAAGAGGTTGAGTGCACATGCTCAGCGTCATATCCAGAGGTTGTCTTTGGGAAATTCGACATATGAGTGCTGCCAGCATTGCTGCAGAGGTTGAAGGGGGGGTCAGCCTGTCAGTGTTCAGACTATACGCCGCACACTGCATCAAATTGGTCTGCATGGCTGTCATCCCAGAAGGAAGCCTCTTCTAAGGATGATGCACAAGAAAGCCTGAAAACAGTTTGCTGAAGACAAGCAGAGTAAGGACATGCATTACTGGAACCATGTTCTGTGGTCCGATGAGACCAAGATAAATGTATTTGGTTCAGATGGTATCAAGCGCGTGTCGCGGCAAACCAGGTTAGGAGTACAAAGACCAAGTGTGTCTTGCCTACAGTCAAGCATGGTGGTTGGAGTGTCGTGGTCTGGGCCTGCATGAGTGCTACCATCCATGAATGCTAACATGTACTGTGACATACTGAAGCAGAGCGTGATCCCCCCCCCCCCCCTCCCTTTAGAGACTGAGCCGCAGGGCAGCATTCCAACATAATGGCCCCAAACACACCTCAAAGACGACCACTGCCTTGCTAAAGAAGCTGAGGGTAAAGGTGATGGACTGGCCAAGCATGTGTCCAGACCTAAACCATTGTGAGCATCTGTGGGGCATACACAAATGGAAGGTGGAGAAGCACAAGGTCTCTAACATCCACCAGCTCTGTGATGTCATCATGGAGGAGTGGAAGAGGACTCCAGTGGCAACCTGTGAAGCTCTGAACTCCAGGCCCAAGAGGGTTAAGGCAGTGCTGGAAAATAATGGTGGCCACACAAAATATTGACACTTTGGGCCCAATTTGGACATTTTCACTTAGGCGTGTACTCACTTTTGTTGCCAGCAGTTTAGACATTAATGGCTGTGTTGTGTGTTTTTTTTTCTTTCTTTTCTTTTTTTTTTTTTCTTCACATTTTGAGTAGTTTATTTACACAAAATGGAAAGCATTGCTTAAAGCGGTAGTAGGCTCCACTACTTTTTTCTTTTTAGGGGCCCCCTGGTGGGTTATTCCATAGTGTGCTAGTATGCACGGTATATTTAGCACTTTATGGCAAACTTGCCTGTCGAACGCTGCCCTCCAGTGCTGCAATGTGATCAATCCAGTGGGCTCCCGCCACTTCCATCTTCGCCCAGTCTTTATCTGGGATTCCATGCCATTTAGCCGTTTAAATGGCCAGGCTTCAATGATGTCACTCCAGCGCATGTTCACGGGAGTCACATCGCCACGGCACAGACCTGGGGCTGTAAATGTTCACTGACATAATAACCCGGCCTGTCAGCAATTAAAGAAAAAAAAATAAAATTACGTTTACTACCCTTTCAAACACGATTTGTTGCTTTAAAGTATATTGTGTTGACGCCTTAAATTTTAAATTTTAGTCACGTGATCTCCCCAGCCTTCAGCTTCAGGGAGAGGAGAGAACTCTGACAGCGGCTACAATGCCTGGCTGGTGACATTACTCATAGGCTTACTAATAGGGCATTTGTTGCCGGTGTTCTGCCGAGAAAGGTCCCCCATCGGATAGTGTCCGCCCTGTACTGAGCGGGCGCATTGCTTGCGCAGTGCGGAGGACAAAGGAGATGCCAAAAGTCTCCGAACATGAACAGCTGTACACGGCGCCTGCGCAATTAAGACTATATTGTGCCACACGCTCCCGATGCTCGTGAAAGGGGCGGGTGTAGGGGCGGATGCATACAGAAGAGGCCGCATGATGGGCAGAGCTCATACGATGGGGGTGGATTTCTTGGCAGAACAGTTTTACAATGATGCCCAGAGCTGGGCGGCTAGTTCAATGTTGATGGGCGGGTAGGCATCCGCCCCTTACACGCTTCTCAATAATACATCTGCCCTTTTGAGAAATCCACCCCCATCGTATGAGCTCTGCCTATCATGTGGCCTCTTCTATATGCATCCGCCCCTTGCAGAGTTGCACGAGTATCGGGAGCGTGTGGCACAATGTAGTCTTAATTGCGCAGGCGCCGTGTACAGCTGTTCAACAGCTGTTCACGTTCAGAGATTTTGTCTGTCCCTTCTCTACCCTGAATTCAGCGCTGGGAGCCGATCATGTGACCAAATTGAAGCACCCAGGGAATAAGCAAATGTACACGGCTTTCCTCTACGGGCAATACGATATATGCTCCGATTTTTGGATTTTTGGAAGCACATGTCACATGATGTGTGTAAATCACTGGTTTCCTATGAGAGCTGTCTTAACTGGTCCGACTTTGAAAAAGTTTCCTGCACTACTTTGGTAAGACTTTGGTCCTACTTCAGCCCATTGAATATCATTGAAGTCCCGGCCCCTTACCATGTGATCAGCTGTCAGCCAATGACAGCTGATCACATGATCAAAAAAAAGCTTGGTGATCGTTTTTTTTTTTTCTTCCCTCCTCACGCTGACAGCGGAGGAGAAATAAAAAAGCCGATCACCGGCTCATGTTAAAGGGACATCGGTCCCAAAAAGGAAGAGGTAATTATGCCTCATTTATGCCAACTGACAGTGCCCACAAGTGCCACCTATCAATGCCCACCAGTGGTGCCAATCAGTGTAACCGATCAGTGCCCATCACTGCCACCTATCGGTGCCCATTAGTGCCGCATCATCAGCGTACATCAATGACGGACTAAAATTACCCGTTTTTAAAATTTTGATGGATGGAGTAGTGGATGGTTGGTGGACGGCCACCCTGTTCCAACAAGGCGGCGACGTCAGCAAGGCGGTGGTGGAGTCATGTTTTGGGCCAGAATCATGGGAAGAGAGCTGGTTGGCCCCTTTAGGCTGCATTCACACCTGAGCGTTTTGTAGCTTGAAGCCTGAAGCTACATTGTAAGTTTTTTTTATTTTATTTATTTATTTTTTTCAAAAAAAAAAAAAATAAATAAATAAAATTAGGAGGTTTGTTCAATACAATTTTGAATTGTACTCTTAATAGTTGATAACATGAGAATTATGCTGACTGTTGTTTACATCAATTTAGGTAAATGAGAAAAATATCATTGGCATAATAATTTGGAACAGGGTGTAATTAAGCATATCAGTTTACTTCAGAATTATCAATTAATCTGTTTCACTTGTATTGTTACACAGGATCTGGAGCAGAAGCTGTTGGAGGCTCAGAGGAAGGAGCATGATCTTCAGAACCAGTTGTCCCATCTTACTGAGGAAAATCAGAAGCTCCTAGGTCAACTGACTGAGACCAAATCCCAGGGAGGTAGGAATGACTCTGCAACCCTTGTCATAATGCTGCATGTCTACTGTGTGCTGCAAATAGTTTAACTAAAGCAAATCTTTAAGACCTTCTGTAGTCTGTGTTTGTGTTTTTTTTTTTTTGTGGAAGTATTATAATAAAAATTATTATGAATAATGTATTTTTATTACAAGCTCAGCTTTGTAGTACACAAATCAAAGAAAATATTTTATCAATTGATATTTGAGAGCATACAGTCACACCTCCAGCACCTACCTGTTGGCCAGTACCTACCTGTTGGCCAGTAATACTAGCCAGTTGATCAGGCGATTCTCTCTTTTTAGTGTGGATGGAGGAATCTCCACTGCTTCTATTGTATTTGGGCAGCTGCAACACCTGTGGAAGATTCTCTCCCCTTCCCCTTTTTCAGCTACAGCACCTGTGACTGCTCGAGTACCCAAACAGCATCTGATAGGCTGCCCTTTCATGCCTAAGCCCATTTCTGACATTTGTTGCTTAATAGCTCAAATCTGTATTTTTTGTCTTACTTTTTTTTTTAACAGAGAATCTAGAGAATAAAATGGCAATCGTTGCAATATTTTATGTATTTGCACAGCAGTCTTTCAAGCGCAATTTTTTTAGGGAAAAAAGACACTTTCATTAATTTAAAAAAAAAAAACGAAACAAGTTAGCACAATTTTTTTTTTTGTATAATGGGAAAGATGCTGTTATGCAGAGTAAATGGATACCTAACATGTCATGCTTTGAAATTGCGCACACTCGTGGAATGGCGACAAACTACAGTACCTAAAAATATCTCCATAGCTGACGTTTTAAAAAAAAAAAAATAACGGTTACCAGGTTAGAGTTACAGAGGAGGTCTAGTGCTAGAATTATTGCTCTCACTCTGACGACTGCGGTCATACCTCACATGTGTGATTTGAACATCGTTTACATATGAGGGCACAACTTGCTTGTGCGTTTTCTTTGCTGCGCAAGCTCGTGGGGATAGGGGCGCTTTAAACATTATATTTATTTTTTCTTATTTTTATTTTTTTACATTGTCACTTTAAAAAAAAAAAAAACATTTAAACACTTTTATTGCTGTTACAAGGAATGTAAACATCCCTTGTGACAGTAATAGGTGGTGACCTGATGTACTTTTTTTATGGAGGGATCGGGAGTCTAAAAGACCCTAAATCCCTCCTTTTGCACTTCAAATTATTCAGATCACCAAAAACAGCGACTCTGAATACTGTAATTTTTTTTAACCGCCACCGAGTAAACCAGAAGTGACAACGTGACATTGCTGCTGTGTTTACACAAAGAAGACGGGAAGGAAGCCATTTCCGGCTTCCTTCCAGTCTCACTCTACTCGGCGGAAGTGCTGGATTGTGTCTCCGGTTTCCCGGTGGGAAGAGTGGCGGCAGGAGGAGGGGGGACGTCCTATCCCGCTCCTCTGGGATAACAGCCGAGTGGCTTTTAGCCGCATCTGTTATCCCCGAAGAGCCGACCGCCCGGTCTAAAAAACGGTACCAGGGTGATGCATGCATCATCCCGGTATAACCCCTGTGCGTACAGTCGGCGCTAAGGGGTTAAAAAACGTAAACTTTATGTAAAATATGGAACAACAAGCAAGTAAAATTTGAAAGCCATCCTGATGTAGTTATAACCCATTTATAATGAAATGTTGACTTGTGAAACACGTTTAGTATCCAATATATTGTTGCATGAAGTTTTAATTTATGTCCCTATCCTAATACTATTCAGAGGAAAGAAGTTAAAACAATTCTGTGGCTACTTTTAAAGCGGAGTTCCACCCATTTAAAAGTCAGCCGCTACAAAAAGTGTAGCTGCTGGCTTTTAATAATCGGACACTCACCTGTCCCACGATCCAGCAATGCATGCGTACAAAGCTCCGCTCCTCTCCCCCCCCTTTCCGAGGTGCCGACATTCTAACTGTGGGCGCCCGGCTGTGGCTTCACAGCCGGGCACGCATTGCACATGTGCGAGCTGTGCTGCGTGCTGTGAATGGTCGGGCAATCTTCTGGGACCTTTGACGTGTCCCAGAAGATTGCAGGGAAGGAGGGGGGAGAGGTGAACTTCCTTCCGGGGGCGTGAAGCCTGGGGAGAAAGTGGGACCTGGGTGCCCATAAAAACTGGGTATCCCGCCCCCCCCCAAAAAAATTACATGCCAAATGTGGCGTGTCAGGGGGGCACCATCACTTAAAGTGTAAATTCTATTTTTCGGTGGAACTGCTTTTAAGTGTTTACATTTTTTCTGTAAAAGGTGAAGGTGAACTAACACTGGCCACCCTCCCCACCTGCTCACCAGTCCCCGCTGTACTTCTTCTTGGAGTTGCAAAGCTTTCAGCACCCACGCAACAGTCCAGCGATCTGAAAATTTGAAATCCCCGCTCATCTCCGTGCAGTGCTTTTGTCATCACCATCACAGTAGAGGCCACTGCACGGACAAAAGCAGGGATTTTGAATTTCCAGACTGCTGGACCTGTTATGGGGGTTCTGACAGTTCATCAACCCTGAAGGTAAGTATATTGGGCCCCCGGGGAGGTGGGCAGGATGTCCAGTGTTCTCGTTTACATTTTTTCTATAAAGGTGAACTAACTCTTTAAAGATGTTTTACCTTTTTCTCCTCGACTCATCGCCAACCGTTTGTGTAGGCATGCAGCTTTAGTTGGTTTTTAGATTGTCCCGGGAGTTTGGAAGGTCAGATCAACTTTCACACCTCTCTGTTGGTCAGTTGTTTCACACATATTTACTAACCAGTATGGCAGAGGAAGGGCCATGTCAGAACTTTATATTCTGAGCTCTGATTCAAATTTTCAAAATGGTGCTTTTAGATTTGGGGCTTCTAGAGTTATGGAAATAAACTGAAACGGTGTGCCTACACACAGCGGGAGTCAGATCCTAAAAGCTGAAACGGGTACACTTTAAAATATTTGGAAGTGCAGTCGCTCTAAATCTAAGGGGTAGATCTGAAATGAGTGGAAGCTCTGCTGATTTTATCATCCAATCATGTGCAAGCTAAAATGCTGTTTTTTATTTTCCTTGCATGTCCCCCTCGGATCTACAGGGACTTTACTTTCAAGTGCACTTTCAAGAGCACTTGCAGTGCAAAGTGGATTTTCCTTTAGTAAATAACCCCCATAGACTAAACTATTGTCACAAACAGGCCACGTGTGGCCATCCTAGTAAATCTGAGATGCTTACTTTGATTTAGGTAGTCAGCGATCTATTTTCAGTGTACCTTTTGTAAATTCTGAGATGTAAAAAAATTATGTTCTAATGGATTACATTTGTATTAAGAATGTGCGGCAAGGGAGGAACGGGATCTGATGCTGAAGTTAAAGGTTGTGGTGGACAGACAAAGAGATGAGATTCGGTCGCTCACACGTGAGAACCATCAGAGGAACAAAGACACAGATGCTGTAAGTCCGTTGACCTAAGTCTCTATTATTATTATTATTATTATTATTATTATTATTATTATTATTATCCTGGAAAATCTGTAATGTTTTCATATTTATTACAAAGCTGGAACAGCTTCCAGCATTAAATAAGCTTATCTGCTAAGCTATGTCTAGTTCACACAATGCAAAGAGGCTTTACCTGAGATCATATGCACATACCAAATGCATAGCCAACTGCCATCATGTTACCTGACATTGGTAACCTATTTATTATTGTGTTGGATCCAATTTGTATGCAATGGACATATTTATAATTTTATTTAAATTTTTCATTCACTGTAAAGCAAGGGTAAGGGTGAAGATCCCAGAGCCAGCCCCTTCAAAATAAGTCATCTGTTTTCTAACCGGTTCCCTTTAATAAAACAATTACAAGGTAAAAGATTTGGTTAAAAGACAAGCAATCTTCTCAATGGCCGACATGGGTAAAATTAAAGTACTCTGCCTGCAGGAGACATCTGTAAAAGAGAAGATCTGTGCTCTAAGGCACAGGAAATATCAAGTGCAATATCATTCTACTCACACCTCCTATTCGAGGGGTAGACTCCGGAGTGGTTTTCTCATGCAGGCAGAGTAAAATAGATGAGAATGGACGATACGTTTTTCTCTTTTGCCGGTTGAAAGACAGGGAGTACGTGTTGGTCAATGTATATATCCCTCCCCCATTTCGCACAGAAATTTTGTATGAATTAATGAAGTTTATTATAGATAGGCCTGGGGTGCCCGTTATAGTGGCGGGAGATTTTAATATGACCATGGATAAAAGTCTGGATAGGTTTCCACCTGGAGTCCCGCCCAGCGGTACACCCAACAGTCTGCTCCTCCAATTTTGTGGGGAGACAGGGTTGATGGATGTCTGGAGAAGGTGGTATACTGGGGCAAGACAGTATTCTTGCCACTCTAGGACACATGCCACGCTGTCTAGAATTGATCTCATATTGTGTAATGGAGAGGCTTTGAATATAGTGGAGAAGGTGAAAGACGAACTGAGGGGAGTTTCGGACCACTCACCTGTGGTTTTCTCAATAAAAACAGGGAGTAGTTGTAATAGGGGGGACTGGAAAATAAACCCTTTTTGGCTGGAAATAATGGACGATTCTGGGAAAATAGTAGCCAGCCTAGAGGAGTTTATAAAATTGAACTCAGAAACAGCCCCATTGGGGATAATATGGGACACCTGAAAGTGCAGGGATTTAAAAGAGCAGGGGGGGGGGGGGGAAGAGAAGGTCGCTATGTACGCAAAACGATATACTACTGTTTTTTCTGGGTGATATGCAGTCCTCAAGGGTGGCAATGGATATAATCAGAGATTTTGGACAATTCTCTGGACTGATAATTAATTGTGAAAAATCTGTACTTTTGCCGATAGATCCTCTTATAGAATCCTTGCCCCAACAGGTAGCCCAGGTAAGAGTTGTAAGCCAAATGAATTATCTAGGCATTAACATAACAAAAGATCCGGGACAGTATAAAGTAGGAAATTTAGTTCCACTTATGACAAAGTTAAAACAGAAATGTCGGATATGGAGCCGACTTCCTCTCTCGGTAGCTGGACGCTGTCATTTAATTAAATACATTACATTGATTTAATTAAAATGGTCTGGATGCCACAAATCTTATACGTTTTGCATAATTCTCCAGTGTGGATTCTGGGCCATTGGTTTAAAAAAACTGGACGGGGTGTTTAGAGAGTTAGCATTGCCAAATATGAGATGCTATTTTTTGGCGGCACAAATACAGCATATGAGAGGAAGTCATTTTCCAGTGGAGAGGGAGGTAGGGAGGGGCCTGTTGAATGACACCAGTCATGATACAGTAGTGGATGCAGTTGAAGCAAACTCTTTTTTTAATCCGGGTGTCCTACAGTCAAATTGATGGTAAAAAGTTGGGAGACTGTTAAAGCAATGCTGGGTTATGGTGGATTTTCTGAATTCTCCCCCATATGGGATAATAAAAAGCTAAAGGAATTTAAGGCAATGGGGAAAATAGAGGAATGGGAGCGGAGCGGCATTCAATGCCTTGTGCAAATGTACAGGGCAGGTAGATTGAAGTCATTCCAGGAGATGAGGAATATGCTGTCCAAAATCAGTCCTTTTTATAGGTACCTGCATGCAATGCACGCGTCAGAGGCCCAGTTCTGAGGGGGCAGGTACCAGAGTGGAGTTAAATGCCCTCTCTCAGAAAAGTAGTTAATGCCAGGACATCTAAGGGATTCATTTCTGATATGTATGGGAGTATAAGTGGGGCAGATCTGGGAAGGGGGACGCAACTTAATAGCAGGGGTAAATGGGAGATGGATATTGGGCCAGTGACAGTGGAGCAATGGAATAGTATACTGACATTAGGGTCCAACGTCTCACTTTCCCCCTCGCAGATTGTATCACAATTGTATCTGGTACACAGATCATATTACACACCCTTGGAACTGTTCATGTTTGGGAGAAGACCAGACGCAAAATGTCGAAGATGCAGGGATATGAGGGGGGGGATTTGCTACATATGTTCTGGAGATGTACCAAATTATTAAGGATTTGTAAGGGGATAGTGGGGAAAATTAACTTTGTATTTGGGACGTCTCTAGACATGGAGGCTAAGATCTGTGTCCTGGGGCTTGTGGAGGGGAAAGACATGTCAGGGGATACGCAGACTGCAGTAACCAGGTGCCTGTTTCAAGGGAGAAAATTAATTGCACAGAAATGGCAAGCCAAAGAACCCCCGATGGTGGCGCCAAAGAACCCCCGGTGGTGGCAGAATGGGTGAAAGTGGTGAAAGACACGATTGAGAGTAGGTGTGTGTGTGTGTGTGTGTGTGTGTGTGTGTGTATATATACACACACACACACACACGTAGCGGTCACACTTTACTAAAGTGTGCGCTATCAATGTAAATTTTGTTTTTCCCAAGAACTATAACAGAGTTCTGGGGGTTAATTGTACAGGGTTGCTTTGGCATCAGTCTGGCTGGGCTGTACTGTGGTTCCGCCTGGTCATAGGAGCAGTGAGGCACCTGTGACAGACGGAGAACCGAGCCTGGTTGGATGTGTTAGGTACCAATCTTTCCCGGAGCCAATCAGTGGGCGCGTCTGGGAAGGGGTATTTAAGGTGCTGAAGTCACGTGTTCAGGGCTCGGCTGCTGCTTTGTTTCCTGGTTCTGGTCCGGGGCAGCCCCGTGAGGGGTCCCGGCCCAGGAGTGTCTGCCGTCCTTGCGAGCATGGTCACCATGACCAGCCCCAGAGGCCCTCATGGTCTGGGGTGGGGATCCGTCCATTCCCGAGCCTCGGAACTGGCTAGTTCGAGGCCCAGTAACTGAAGGAGGATTTGGAGGTGTCTCGTTGTGCTCTCGGTATTGGAGGGACACGGCAACTCGTACAATTGACCAGGGGAGGACTTTTCGGAGGAGGGCCAACAAGCTGGCTGCTCAGTAAGAGCCTGGGAGCTGAGTTGTATGGACACTAAAGAATCCACACTTCCCACAATATCACCAAGAAGGCCGAGAGATTCAGGTACTGTGAGAAAGGTTCCTACTTATCTTCAGTTACAATTTAGTCTGAGGCAGAGACTTTGCAAAGTTTCCGGATCACATGTTGGCTGCTAGATCTCTGGTTAGAGGTTTATCCAGCAGTGATGCTACTCTCTGGGCTGATTAGAGACATTCGGTGGATGTTAGCAGTTCAAAGTGCCTGAGTTTTGTCACCCGTGCCCTCTTTTATTACCTGAGACTGTGTTATTGTTGGATGTTACCCCTGCAAAATAAAAACCTTGAAAAGGACTTATGTGTCAGCATTTTGAAGTCACTGGGTTCTAACCCTGGGAACCCCTAGACAACAACCGACAAGCCACGAGGAGGTAACCGGTAAGCCCAGAAAAGTCAAGGTCGCCCCTAGGGGTTATGGCCGCTACATGTATGTATGCAAGAGAGGAAATAATAAGAAATTTAAGAGACTATGGAAGTGATGGTTAGAGGTGGAAGAACCCCCGTTATGAAGTGATAGAGATGAGTGAGGAGAGGGAGGGAAGGGAGAAGGGATAAAGTGTAAGGAATGAGTGGGGAAAGTGGGTTGTAGGGGGGAGGAGGGAGAGTATTTTTCATGTATTGCATAGAATAGAAAATGGGGGGCAATAAAGGGAAAATTAATTTTTTTCATGTATTTCTGTGTAAAATGGAAAATTAACTGTTTTTCAATAAAGTATTTGATTTAAAAAAATAAATACATAATTATTGGGTTAGAATGCCATCATATTCTGCAGTGCATCCTAAAATAAAAAAAAAACTTATTTTTTAATACCACTCACAATCTAATGTCCCAATTCTTGCCCATTATAGCATTATAAAAAAATTGGCAGCCTGTTCAGTATTACATAATTAAAAAAACAGTGCATAAGCCAGGCTAGCTAGTAGCGGAGCCAGAGAAGGAAGTAGACTGTAAGAAAGTACACTTGAGTAAGTTAGTCTTG
The DNA here is from genome assembly GCA_028564925.1 of Lithobates sylvaticus. Lineage (NCBI taxonomy): Eukaryota > Metazoa > Chordata > Amphibia > Anura > Ranidae > Lithobates > Lithobates sylvaticus. The sequence continues at coordinate 120,672,235 of CM053027.1, read as the reverse complement.
ATATCTGGACAATCCCGTGTGCGTGTGTTCCTGCAAGTAGAAGGGAGGGGGTTACCGTAGGAAGGCCATAAAAATCACCTTTGGAGGATTCAGTGTCATAACAAGTCACATGCCAGACTGGTTTTCTTATCACTTTTTTTTGTGTACGAACAGAAATATTCTTCTTGCAAACATTAACTTCCTGTCTCAGGGTTTCATAAGGCTACTGATTGTTTTTCCACCATAGGAATTCTTCCATGGCTGGACTGTTGGTCTCACTTCACATGACCAGATGATTTGATATGAGAAATCTCCATTCATTGTGTAATGTAAAACATCTGAGCAGGGTGTGTTATAAGGTCTAGGAAGAGACCAAAGACAAGGAAAACTATACTTCTGTGTCAAAGGATTCATTGTAGAGAAGGTTTTGGTCTAGTCCGTGGAGCGCAGGCTTTTATCTCCTTTGCATGCACCAACTTCAAATAACCCTTTTTGCTGCCAGAGCATTTTTTATTTTATTAAATTTTTTTTTAGCAAACATGTTAAAACAAGCATTTTAGACTTGACATTTATGTAAATTACTTAAAACCTTAGAACCTGTAGAATAAAGTAAATGTAGATATGTTTTTGTTTTTTTTTTCTTTTCTTTTTTATACTCTGGATAGCTAATGCCGCATACACACGATTTCCATCTGAAAAATCTTGGATTGGTTTTTCCGATGGAATTCCGCTCAAGCTTGGCTTGCATACACACAGTCACACAAGTTCGCTGAACTTTCGACCATCAAGAACGCAGTGACGTACAACACTACAACGAGCCGAGAAAATTAAGTTCAATGCTTCCCAGCATGCAAATTGTTTCCGTGCATGTGTAGGGATTTTTCACGTCGGAATTGGTACAGACGATCGGAACTTTTTCGCGACCGAAAAATTTAGAACATGCTCTCAACCTTTTGCTGGCTCGAATTCCGCCAGCAAAATGCAATGGAGCACACACACGGTCGCATTTTTGGACCAAAAGCTCTCATCGGACTTTTGCTGGCAGAATTTTCTGTTTGTGTGTACGGGGCATAAGAGCTATCCAAAGCCCGTCAGATTTTTATTTTATTTTTTTGCCATAGGTTCCCATTCATTTTATGTTTGTTTATATAGCCAAAACAGGAATAAAGGAAAAAAAGTTTCACTTTTTTTAATTTTTATGTTAAGTGATGTTGGTACAACTCCCTCCTTTTTTTTTTTTTTTCCCCCATAGATTTTATTAGCCTTGTTTGCACTGTATTTCTGTGTCACAATTTTTAAGTTAAACAAGGAAATCAAAGTCAAGTAATGGCAAAGCGAAATTCAGCATTTCACAAGAGGGCTGAAGGCATTACAAAAAGCTACTTAAAACCTGGATATGGTTGGCAAACTGTATTTGGATATCAGGCGTGTGTATGTGTGTGTGTGTGTGTGTGTGTGTAGAGGGGGGGTGGGGGGGTGGAGTGATTTAAAAATTGCGATGGCCTGCAAAAAAAAAAGAAGTGTGTCGATGGGCACAAGGGGGAAAAAAAACACTTGCCCGATGCCTGTGTATTCAAGCTACTGGAACCAAAACAAAAAAACTGATGGTGCTGCAATGGCAAAAAGAGAAGGGGAGAGAGATGGAGAATGCTAAGAGACAAGCATAGGAGGGTAAGAAGGCTAGGGAGGTAGGAGAAAATGGGGAGGTAGTGAGGACCTGGCCAGGGATCGCTATATCGAGCAACTTGATCGCTCTCTTGTCTTTGATGGACAACAAGATTGAGATCTTGGTAGTTATTTAGCCAAGGAGAGCATATTTTGAGGAATTTCATATGCATCTGATTTCAATATAGAGGTGAGCTTCTTGTGGCCCATAAGGCCCATTATCCGCTGTTTCACTTCCATGAAATTCAAAGTTGGTTGGTGCCACGCTCTTCCTATAGTTTGGCGATTGGCTAGGAACATAAAAGAGATCAATTTCCTGTCAACTCGTAAGGTTAGATAATGGGCCTATGAAGCAATGCCTCACAGGGGTTGCAAAGTAAATCGGCATTAGGGACAGAACAAATTAAGTTGTTTACCCATATCCAAGCTGTTGGACCTATAGACACTGCCACCAGATGTGGTGGGTGATACCTCCTAGGTATTACATTCATGGAAGCAAAAAGGCGAAGCTGAAGGTGTGAATTTAGCTACTCGTTCTGGGGTCATACACCAGCTAAACATTGCTTTATGGGCATTCAACTGTGCTAGGACACCCACCATGTGATTAAACTGTTGGAAGGCTTACAGCCTACAGAAAATACATGGATGGTCACAGCAGACGTGACCTCCTTGTATACAATTATCCCCCACACACTTGGTCTGAATGCAGTGGATTATTACTGACGGGGAGGGTCCAATCTACAGTCAGACCAAATAGACTTTATCATGTCTCTTTTGGAGTTTGCGGCAACGCATAACTTCTTTTGGCACAATGGGAGTTTTTACCGCCAGGATAGGGGCGTAGCTATGGGGGCGAAATACGCCCCTAGCCTGGCGAATTTATTTATGGCCCAGTGGGAGGAGGACGCCGTCTATAGGTCACCCTTTGGGCAAGATATATAGACAACGTCCTCCTTCTTTGGCATGGTACCTTGCCTCATCTGGAAGAGTTCATGAACTCCCTGAATTCCAACGATAGGGGTATCTGTTTTACATACGAGGCCAGTCAACAAGAGATCCACTTTTTGGATTTAAAGATCTCCGTGAGGGGTGATAAGTTTACAACCTCCACCTTTTTTAAACCTACTAATCGAAATTCATATATCCCAGTAGAGAGCTGCCATCATGCCTCCTGGCTCCGATCAGTCCCAAAAAGCCAATATGTACGACTGAAAAGAAACTGCACTGACCCCAAACAATTCGCAGAACAGGCGGAACTGTTGACTGCTAAATTTTTGGAGAAGGGCTACTCTGAGCATATTCTGGAAAACACCCTCCAACAAGTCTCCCTATTAGATAGGTCTGAGCTCCTAAAAGAAAAAACTTCTCCGGCCAATGTTGATAGAAGCTTCGTAGTTCCCTTTGTCACTAACTATTCAAATCAGCACCAGAAGGTTAAACACATCATAGCCAAACATTGGTACATCCTAAAGAACGATCGTGTTCTAAAAGACATTGTCCCTGATAAACCACAGGTGGTGTTTAGGGGTGCTCCCTCCTTAAAAGATAGGTTAGCTCCAAATGTTTTGGACCCCCCCACTAATATACCTTCTTTCTTTGGAGAATTAAAAGGATTTTACCAATGTCGGAAATGTCAGGTTTGCAGTTTGAATAGGTGTCGAACTAGGAGAACAGAAAATTTTACTTCCACAGTCACCTCTAAACAACATCAAATTAAGGATTTTATCACGTGCTCCACGGAGGGGGTGGTCTATCTACTGGAATGCCCCTGTGGGCTCCAGTATGTGGGCAGGACAAAACGCCCCCTCCGTGTCAGACTAAATGAGCATATTGCCAACATTAGGAGAGGCTATACCAAACATTCGGTCTCTAAACACTATTTGCTAAAACATAATAGAGATCCTACCAACACGTTTTTTATAGGTATAGATAAATATAGCCCACATTGGAGGGGCAGCTGTCTGGTGAGATCTATTTCCAAATGCGAAATGGCTTGGGTCCACCGACTAAAAACTTCTACTCCCTTCGGCTTGAACATCGAGGTGGATGTGAACGCTTTTATAGACAATGCATGAATGGGAATATTATTGTACAAGTAGAAGACGTTTTTGTAAACTCGCTCTGGGTACTGGTGAGCCCGCCTTTCCTTTTATGTTTCGGTCTGCCTCTGTTTGGGGATGGCTGTATATCACAGAACATTACATATCTTACAACATCACCCTTTTTAATTTTATGTATCTAATTAATAATGTCTAATTTCTTTTTTAATTTTTAGCCTTATTTTTATGGTACTTTTTTCGGATAAAAGATCCCCCGTGGAGAGGACCGCTAGCAATGGAGGACCCCTGTTTGAGGCCCCATTGTATGACAGTCAACCCCACACCTACCATATGAAACATAGTTTGGTTCTTTGTTTCTTTTTTACCACTGACACTCCCATTTGGACCCATTGTTATCTCATCGGGGTCCATTCCTAACAACTTTATTTTATTATTGTGCTAGTATGATTCACTTTCAAAATTATTGGAAGGTTATTATTTACAATATCCTTTCTGCTTGCCTTTGCAGCAGCACATTTGTGACATTAAGTTATCACACACATATATAAACCACCCAGCATAATTTGACATGGTCATTCTCCACTACACCCGGCTATTATTGCTCAGTGGCAGAAGAATGAACTATATTCGGATATATTTTCCTGTCCGGTATTGTTTTATGTGAACTGACTAACTCGGTTCTCATATTTTCAATTTCCGGCAGGTTTAACCAAGGGGTTAATGTTTTTTGTTACGTCTTTTTTACTTTACCCTTTTTTAATCCTCAATTTTTACTTAATATAACTACATTATAGCATTACTTCCTGGTATGCTGTTACTTCCGCCCATATTAACAATGGTGCTTACAGATTCACGGGCTCCCCGGTGTCCAGAACGAGGCTTGTGTATCTGTCTTATAAGCGGTGATCCAGCACGTGCTGACGTCACCGCGAGTGTAGCGTTCCCGAACGAAGTACGGACGCTTAGTGTTGCAGCCGGCCGGCCGCATTTTTATATATCCATTTATTTTATGCACATTGGAGTGCTTTTTACTTAATTACATTTACGTAATAAAATACCCCAGCGGGTCTTATCTATGATCCCCCCCCCTTTTGGTGTTTTTATTTTTTCCCTATTTTGCCGAGTTCCCACTGTGCATACTGAGACACCGGAAATAAGGGGGTTTGCATACTGATGTCCCACGATCGGAGATCCTAATACAGCAGTAGATGGTTCTATCGATATAACAGAGGATCCGAGAGGAAAAGGCCCTGGCTGGGTATTAGCCATCCGTTTTCACCATCCTGGGAGCTGGTAAGAGAGCAATCTTAGCGGTGGTGGATAAAGAGTTTCCCTTGAAACTATACAGTCACTATATTCATTTGTTTATCACTTATACGGACTGCACCAATTTACTCATTGGAGTCTCACTGGACAACCTTCAATTCACTTCTGGTTGAACTTTTCCTTTTTTACAGGAACAATTCCACAAACATTTTTTTGAACGTTTTTTCTTATTTACAGGTTTTTTTTTGGACAACCACTAGTTGTTATTCACTTATATATTGCACTTTTCACTTATGTGGTGATTGTTTGATAATATGCATTTGTGCTAATTTCTTCAGTGCATTTATAGTATTTTTCACTGGTACGCCGTTTATTGTCACAATTATATATCTTTCTAGCGCAACTTTTTATATTTTTTCCCATTTTTGTGTTATATCGCACTTGTTGTTGCTGCTTAATGTTTTAGGTATTTGAGTCCAGCGCAATTTTCTTTTGTACTTAACTGTGCTAGTATGTTTGTGGAGCTTGTGGCAGCAGCAGGCAACCAGATTTTGTTCCATTCAGAAATGTTGAGCTCCTCCCCCAGGTCATGCCTCCAGTTGAGAACATATTATGGTTTAGGGTCTTGTGGGGAGGAGAATAGGGCTGAGTATAAAAGGGAGATCAAGCTACTAGCATGTGGGGAATTTTTGCACCTTCTTTTGAATGGAATCGACCAGGTTGGATCCATTGAAATATTTTCAAGGAGAGTGCGAAGTAAGTGAGTTATTTAAAGGAGTCCGATTTGTATTCTGTATGAGGAGTTTTCCATTGATCGCAAAGGTATGCAAATGATTAGCCTTCATTAGAAAGCATAAGATTGCGGTCCGGCTCCTGCACACAGTCTAGAGCTCTCTGGCTGTGTACCTCTGTATAGGCAGACAGTACCTGATCCGTAGGCAGTTTGAATGAACCACAAGCATGCTGATCAGCACACTTGCAGTTCATTGTTACTACTGTTACTACAAATCTGTCTGCCGAAGTTGAGACCGACACTTGTACTTTTGTTTTATTCCGATTTATGTAAATGAATGACGTGTATGTGTGGGCAGAGCCTCATACAGCCACCCCATTTTCAAAAGAGAGGGGAGCTCTGGTGGCAGGAGGCAGGTGCATAGGAGCATGTTACAAGGCCGGGAGTGTGTATGGCAATTGATAGATACTAGTCCAATAGCATCTAATTTTGGGACATCCCGCCCCCTCCCCAGATATAGAGATGAGTGCCTGTCATTTTATTTATATTTTTTTTTTCTTTTTATTGTTCACTAAACTTTTTCCATTACAAGTCCCCATATGTATTACCTTTGGGAATGTTTTGGTTTATTTTTTTAGATTCTATTACGTTTCTATCTTAGATTTTATTTTTTTGTTATTTTTTTTGGTAGCGTTTTAAAAAAAAAAAATGGCATGTGTACATATCTATACAGTAGTGTTTAGGATTCAAGACCTCCTGGAATATGCCTTGGTGTGTGTGTGTGTGTGTGTGTGTGTGTGTGTGTGTGTGTGTGTGTGTGTGTGTGTGTGTGTGTGTGTGTGTGTGTGTGTTTATTCTTCTTGCTTCCTCCTTTTTTTTTTTTTTTTTAACGTCAAACAACTCACTCCAGAGTCCATAAAGACTGTTTGCTTTAGTTATACAGTAAACCCCCCTCCATCGCTGGGGTTAGGTTCCGGACCCACCCGCGAAAAGTGAAAAACCGCGAAATAGAAAGACCCTATTTAAATACACCCTAGGCATGTTTTGTTAATTTTTTAATAGCATTTAAAGGTCTTTAAACACACTTTTATGCAATAGAAACACATTAAAGATAGAGAGAGAGATCAAGAGGATTTTTAAAACACAAAAATATTGTCTTAACTGTACAGTACAGTAAAAAATAGAGTACATAACTGCGAAAATGGCAAAATATTACCACAATATCAGTATAACAGGTCCTAATTAAAATACCGCGATATACCGGGACCGCAATAACTGAACCGCAATATAGCGGGGGTTTACTGTACTGTATATTACGTTATCCTCTAACAATGTATGTAAAACTGATACCTAGTGACTGTACCTGTTTGAAAGTAAAGTCACGCCTGTTGGCACATTGATTTTGGCCCTGAGGTCACATAATTGGAGGTTTATTGCTGTTTACATATGATTTTCAAGGTGATGGATGAACATTGACTGCAACAATAGTTCTGTAATACACACATGACAAATAATTATGGGAAAGTACCTTTTCTAGTATTTCTACAGCTGTGAAATTCCCTTTTAACTGTCATGTCGCAACATGATTTTATTCCTCTGTTTGCATAATATGGACAGTAGATCAGTAGCTATTTTATTTGGTGTGTTTGTTTTTTTTTTTTTTCCAGTTAAAAAAACTAGCCACAATGCAAATGCTTTTTGTGCCATATATTTAAATAAGTGGATAGCATATTTTAATAATGTCCCGTTCTTCAGTAGTTGAGTGTGTCAAGTTGGATAAATTCTTCAGTTTTAGGTAACTACAGACATAAGCCCCATACACACGGTCGGATTTTCCGACGGAAAATGTCCTATCGGACAATGTTGTCGGAAATTCCGACCGTGTGTAGGCTCCATCGGACATTTTCCATCGGATTTTCCGACGGACAAAGTTTTATCTCCTGCTCTCAAATTTTCCGACAACAAAGTCCTATCGGACTTTTTCCGATCGTGTGTAGCGAATTCCGATGGACAAAGTGCCACGCATGCTCAGATCACATTACAAGACCAAAGCTATTGGCTACTAGCCTCTACGTAGTCCCGTCATAGGCAACAAACGTCACCACGTTCAGAATGATCGGATTTTCCGACAACTTTGTCCGACCGTGTGTATGCAACATTAGTGTCGGACTAAATCCGTCGGAAAAAATCCGATGGATTTTGTGGTTGGATTTTCCGACCGTGTGTACGGGGCAATACAGTACATGCTTTTCAGACAATGCAACCAACATTGGCTGGATTGGGTGACACCATAAGTGTGGGTACGCACTGATGACTTGAAACACTACTAAAACGATTTTTGAAGGTGACAAAGTTGTGTTTTAAACATTTTGAGCTGATTTGCTGCATTCCCACAGTGTTTCTCCTCACCTCATTAGCATAAATATAAATTTTGCTTCCGATCTGTAGATCAAGAGTCACCTTTCAATGGTTTAATGCCAGATGTCCATGATGGCCACTACTCCTCCTTCTGTAAAGCTGAGTCATTTAATTTATTGGTATCCAAAACGCATGGCAAACATGTTTCATTCTCTTACTTGGACCTTTCTTAAACCAGTATTTAAAACCCAAAAAATGTAATATTGCAGCTTACCAATCATTATATGCAGTGAATGCATTAGTTTTCTTTTCTTAAGCTTTCTTCTATCAGGTTCACCTTCTGTATTTGAGTGCACACACTCTGGATGGAGGAGCAACAGAGACCTTTTTGGATAGCAACATTGTCAGTCTGGAGAGAAGGGAGTGTTGGATTTACTAGCAGATTTAGATACATTAACAAATTGAAGCCAGACTCAAGCTAATACTTAATAAGCAGTTGCAGCAACAGTTTTATTTTCCTTTTTGGGATACATTTTTTACATACTGTAAAAAAAGCTGATCATTGTAAACATCTCTGCTGTTGTTAAATGGTTATACATATTCTATCTGCAGGACTGCTTATTCTGTTGAAAAGCAGACTTATTGGCAGAATCACAAGGTACAAATAAAAAAAAATAAAACTAATGTAGTCCTCACATCTAAAGCTGGGGGGGGGGTACCTGATTTTGACAGGTCCCCGCTCCCCCACTTCCAGTCTGATCGCAGCGGCGATCTGAGCAGCAGTTCTGCTCCTTCTTTACCCGCAGCCTTTTGGGACACATCACAGGTCCCAGAAGACTGCATGACCATTCATAAATGTATGCACAGTTGGAAGTCGTCTATAAAGCCACAAGGCTTCACTGCCGGTTTGCCTTAGTCAAGATGTCAACACCTGGACCCGAAGACTATTAAAATGTTGGCTTGGGTGAGGACAGCGTTGGATTTATGGGCGGGTAAGTGTCCTTATATTAAAAGTTAGCAACTACAGTATTTGTAGCTGCTGAATTTTTTTTTCATGTCAAATTTTTATTTATTTATTTTTTGTTCAACCCATAGGGGTGAACAAAGAAAAAATCTGAGCGGCCGCCATACTAACTAAGCAATGTTAGTGTGGCAATCTCCCACGCTGTGCTTTTGTGTTCTGATAGGGGGACTGCCCTCACTGATCAGCGCTGGCAGCCAATGGCCTGTTGAATGGTTTTCCAGGATGCCCATTTGACAGAAGCCAGGCATGAGACTGGCTTCTGTCGGACAGGCAGATGTACATATTGTCAACTGGTTCCTGCTGAACCGACTGATATTCGGATCATGTGTACCCAGCTTAACGTGATTTTGGAGATGTGTGTGTGTGTGTGTGTGTGTGTGTGTGTGTATATAAAATATTATTGATATGATATAATAATTTTATTTATATATCCGTGAAAATTTTCAAATTTTGTCATGTTACAACCAAAAAATGTAAATATATTTTATATGATAGGCCAACACAAAGTGGCACATAATTGTGGTGTGGAAGGAAAATGTTTTTTAATTTTTTTTACAAATATGTGAAAAGTGTGGCGTGCATTTGTATTCGGCCCTCTTTACTCTGATACCCCTAACTAAAATCTAGTGGAACCAATTGCCTTCAGAAGTTACCTAATTAGTAAATGGAGTCCACCTGTGTGTAACTTAATCTCAGTATAAATACAGCTATTCTGTGAAGCCCTCAGAGATTTGTTAGAGAACCTTAGTGAACATGGTGTGTGTGTATGTGTGTATATAATATATATAAAATCTCTATCTTTTTGGGTCCCCTGCTGGCCAACTGGCTCCTCATCCCCCCCCCCCCCCCCTGCCGAGTGAATATGGTATATTGATTGACATGGTTGCAATGTGTATCATTTAGTGATAGCAGCGCACATATTCCATTAGTTGTCAGTGTTTTCACAGATTTTATACATTTTGGTTTTCTGTAGTCTCAAAACTACATATGTATGTTTTTTTTTTTTTTCCTCACAGCTCCAGGAGCAGTTAAATCGTGTTATGAATGTGAACGAAGATCTCCGCCGTAAAGTGTCCGTGGTGAACTCCCAACTGAAGAGCTCCCTGCAGAGGAAAACTGAACTTGAGGGCTTACTACAAGAAAAACAGAAAGCAGTAGACTCCCTGACTCATAAACTCTTTACGTCCCAAGCCGTTCCTGATAAAAACATGGTATGTGCTGCTGCTGCTTAGAGTTCAAGTTTTCCAGGCGTTTTCCAATATTGGCACTGAAACGTATACAGTACATGGTATTCAGAAGAATAAATGTCATCTGAGTCACCCTGTGGGTGTGTATATGTAGGGGGACTTTATGCAGGCTTAATTTGATAAAAAATTTTATGTACTCTACTTTTCAAATTGTAAGAAGATTCAGACCTTGCTTGTAGGAATAGCGTAGCATCCACTTAATTTTATGAACAGTAGATATATCACAAAATGTAGCAACATTTATACAGATTTATTTAATACAGCAAGCAGCCAATCAAAAACAATCTTTCAATGTTTTGCATGCAGTGAACTGAACACAGATTGGTTGCTGTTGGTTCATGGTATTTTGTCATAGGCTTCCAACTGTTTTCAGCTCTGAAGACTGCTAGGAACAAATATGAATTATGCTTGAGCACCCATGACTCCAGACTCTTACCTTACCCTAGTTAACCTGACCCCAACAATTAACATCTATCTTAATGCCTAAAGTTCAAATAAATACACCTTGTATTTTACATTTATGCAAGGAAACTCCATTAAAATATTGATATGTAATTCATTTTTCTGGCCTCATTAAGAATATAGAAATGTAGTTCATTTATCAGCCCATACATGCACCTCTGTTACAGAATCCTGACCCTGATGTAGGGAGGAGGGAGTTATGCAGAGCTAACATATCCTTTCTGAGAGCTGTGCTATCTGCTGCATCTCTCATAGTGAACATCAAACTTGATTTTATTTGCCATGCTCACTCAAAATTGGGTGTGATTACTTTGGCTGATCTCTGCTACAATGGTTGTTAAACTCTGACAGTGTCCAAAAGGAAGTGGTTGGAGGGATGCATAATACATTTTTTGCCAAAAAATTGGGTATTTTTTTTTAAATGTCAAAACGCGTGATTGAAAAAGATAGATAGAAAAACATGGAGCAAAATTCACTGATGTGGCACCACATCCATTAGCATATGAGAAGAGCAAAAATAACAAAAAAGGATTTTAAAGGTGCCATCCTAACCCCGAGAAAGTGAATACTCTGTTAATTTTAAAATGCAAAGAATTTTATTAATTTACAAAAATTCCTTTAGACATGTCTATATCAATAAAAAAACGTTCAATGCAGTTACATAATGCATGTAGGTTTCCTTAGAAAGGCGCTCTTGCTGCTAAGCTATAGTCCATTAGTATACATATAGAAAATGATTTTCAATGTACATATAGTAAAGTATAACTGTGTATTTAGGCCAGACTGCAGAAAATATTTGGGCGCCAGGCTCTACACGTTTCGCTGTTAACTGGCTTCCTCAGGAATTGGGGAATAGATTGCAATTATTTACAAAATATACAGACCTACATTAATATTTATAATATAAAACATTAGCATAAATGTAATTCTAGCAGAGTACCCCTACATATATCCAAGATCTGGTGACGCTGAATCCACATAGGAAAGATGCCCCAGGTACTCCCAGAGCATGGAATGGGCACATAGTAACGGCTAGTAGGAACTTCTGAAGGACAATGCAAACCTGATCATTTATATAATGGTTCATATTAAACATGACCCATATAAGGGTAACCAACATGTATACAAAAAAGGGCAAAAACAGCCATTAAAGTGGCCACACAAATTAATATAGCTGAACAGCCACAGGGATTTTTACTCACTGTTTCAATAAAGTATACACAGTATACTGTGAAAGGGAGAAAAAAAATGCATAGATACCACTGCATATTAGTGAGGAGCTGCCTCGATCAAAAAAGCCTTTAAGAAAAGAGGAAGAAAATGTGCCTATGCTAGTGGGAGAGGATCAATAACTAACCGTGCAATACTCTGCCAGCACTGTGCAATACTCTGCCAATACTTGCCAATACTCGAATTTTCAGTATTTTTTGATTTATAGCGCAAAAAATTTAAAAACCCAGCGGTGATTAAATACCACCAAAAGAAAGCTCTATTTGTGTGAGAAAAAGGACAAAAAATGAATTTGGGTACAGTGTTGCATGACTGAGTAATTGTCATTCAAAGTGTGAGAGCACCGAAAGCTGAAAATTGGTCTGGTTAGGAAGGGGGTTTGAGTGCCCAGTGGGTAAGTGGTTAAACAAGGCAGTGCAGCATTGTCTAACTGAATTGACCACATCTAACACTGAAAAGAAAAGGCATTTTGTGTATTTTATTTCTGGTTAAGCTTTAGAAGTATTTGGGAATCCCTCCATCAATTTTTGGAACGCATCCTCTCAACTGGTTTTTCAACATTTTATTCATAAATCCACAGCAGGATGATTTAGTATGACTCATTATACAGTAATTTAAGACCGTACAGATGTAAACTGTCACAATTCATTGGCTGTTTTATAATATGGGTGTTGTGAACATGATTCATATTGTCAATAGTTTAGATTGCCTTACTGTTAAAATGGGTCACCAAGGAGAAATATGATGATCAAGCGGAGTTTATTGTCTTCTGCTAACAAGCTTCGGGAAAGCTAACTCATGCAAGAACCTCATTTTGTCTGAGTGTCTTTCTGTATTGCTCTTGATTTGTAACTCATGCACTGCCAGCTTGTGACTCCTATTATTATCCCAATTTCAGAACACAGCTGACTGTAAGTCACAGGAAAATATTGTAAATGAGGAGCCTGCTTCAAGTCAGATGTGCTTCACCAAGGAAGATGTTAAGCAGATTGTCCAGGAGAGGAATGAGCTAAAAACTAACCTATTTCTGGTGAATGAAGAGTTAAAATATTATCAAAGGTGAATGTCAAATGCAGCCTTTTTATTACAATGTATACATTAATATTGCTGCAGCAGTCTATGCCAACCAAGCCATGTTGTGTGTGTGTGTGTGTGTGTGTGTTTGTGTTTTTTTTTTTTTTTGTCTGTTTGACATAGAAATGAAGCTGAATGCCTCAAATTGCAATATGTAAATAAAACTGAGCTATTTTCTGCTATATAGTGTATGAGTGGGGAAAATTGGTAATATGCTGTTGGGATAAAAATATAGGAAGCTGATATTACTGACTTTTTTAAATGTGCAGGTTCTGATACTGTCAACATTTTTTATGTTGCTTCTCTAATTGGAGTGTGAGTGGCCTAAAACAAATATCTGCTTGTCTGGAGTCCAAGTCTCTGATATGCACTTGCTTGTTCCAGGTGTTTGACTTTGTCCCCTTTTACACTCGTGAGACTTCAAAGTCGCGCGATTTTACCGCAATTTCAAGGAGTGCCTGTGTAAGTGGCATCAAAATCGGACCAAAGTAGTGCAGGGACTACTTTGAAGTCGGAACGACTTGAAGTCGTACTAATATGAATGGCTGTCATTGAAAATCATGGGGAACGACTTGTCATGCTACTTTGCAGTCCCAAATCGGGGGACAAGTCGTATAAGTGTGAAAGGGGCCTTAAAGTGGAACTAAACTTAACCAGTGAAAACTGCAAGCAGGCAGCTCTTTATTGAGAAAGACACGCTATATCTCTTCTGCAATAACCATTCTATTGGATGTACACTGCAACTAAACCACTCAGCCAACTCCCCTATATGCACTCAAATTTTTTCTTTTTCCCTCCTAATTTTTTTCTCTTTTCCGCTATTGCGGTCCATATACTCCTTCTTCCCTTCTCTCCTTTTTTGTGCTGGCTCCCCTCCAAGTTCTCCCACATTTTAATAGATGCAAGATAGGTCAATAGGACCAAGTTTCCTGGGTTCATTCACTTTAGCACAACCAAGAAAACACATCACTGACAATATGGTAGTCTTGTATGCTTTTACTATGTGTGCTAAAGCATTGCTATGCTATAGCTGTAAAAATAGCATTGCTTAACCTATTATAGGCATACAGTGCCTTGAAAAAGTATTCATACTCCTTGAACTTTTCCACATTTTCTCATGTTACAACCAAAAAATGTAAACGTATTTTATGTGCTAGACCAACACAACGTGGCACATAATTGTGAGGGGAAGGAAAATGATAAATGGTTTTCCAAATGTTTACAAATGAATATCTGAAAAGTGTAGCATGAATTTTATTTTTCAGCCTCCTTTTAATCTAATACCCCAAATTAAAATCCAGTGGAATCAATTGCCTTCAGAAGTCACTTAGTAAATAGAGTCCACCTTTTGTGTAATTTAATCTCAGTATAAATACACCTGTTCTGTGAAGCCCAAACCACATCGTGAAGTCCAGAGAACACACCAGACAGGTCAGGCATAAAGTTATGGAGAAGTTTAAGAAGTTTTAAAGCAGGGTAGATTATAAGAAAAGATCCCAAGCTTTTAACATCTCACAGAGCACTGTTCAATGCATCATACGAAAATGGAAAGAGTATGGCACAACTCTAGCTATGCTTAGCTACTGTATGCTATAGCTTAGGGGTTATGTTATGGTATACTATAGCAATGTTTTAACTTTGCTGGTTATCCAGTTACCACATTCAGAATTACTGTAGAGTCTGTCATCGCGTGAGCTCTAGTTCACAGGAACTAAAAAAATAAGTTCGCAATGGCAGTTCCTATATTTCTTCCCGACCGCTCCATTCCTCGCAAAACTCTTAATGACAACTTTAGAAGAATTATGGACATGCACTTTTCTCGTCTATTTCAAAGGGAGTTGCTGAATGATGAAAGGATCCCAACACTCCTATTATGTGGCATGAAATCTGCCATTAGGAAACAAAGAAGGAAGATTAAAGCCAAAATGTTGGGAATAGTGGAATCCCCAACCAGCAGGTATGTCTTAGTCTTTGGCTTTTATTTACAAAGTCAGGAAAAAACTGTACTCGCCTTTCTCCCTTGTATACAAATTTTTTGTGACTGTTTTATTAAAGTATTAGGCTTCTTGTACACGATACTCCTATTTGAGCATCTACTTTTTCAGACTTTTTATTTGATTGTTAATTTTTTTAGGTATTTTCACACATATGCGTTCGCACAAATTTCCGCGCATGTGCATTAGCTTGTTCTCGCAGTGGCAATGTCAATGGAAAAATATGTCCGCGAATGCGTGCATAAGGCGTAAATTACTGACCAAAAATGCAGATTTTTTTAATAAAAAAAAAAAATAAAATATAAAAAAAAAAAAATATATATATATATATATATATATATATATATATATATATATATATATATATATATATATATATATATATATATATATATTTCTGAAGAATACACAGCGCTTGTTTACACACCTGTGTGCATAGGCAGATTACAATTAATGGGCTGTATTTGAGCTCAGTGGAAAAATAAGCCGAACTGAGCTTTTCAAGCTGCAGTGAGCAAGAGGCCTTAAAGTGTTACTAAACCAAGAACCGTAAAATCAGTCTGTATATGCAGTAAAGCATGCTTGTTTTACTCACTGTGGAACCTAAGGGGTTAATCCTCTGCATTGTGTAAAAAGGCTGTTTGATCCTGTCTTCTCTGATTCCCCCCCCCCTTTTTTACTCTCCCCATTCCCTCTGCTGATAGTACAGAGCCTTGGAGACTCTCTGCACGTGCTCAGTTTGGTGTGTATTGCTAGAAAGTTTTTTTTTTCTTCTTTGTTTTGTTTTGGGAGGGTGCATATGATCAGCACAGGGCCAATCAGCACTGTCCATACAGAGAGTCAGGAGTCATGCAGCCTCATAGGACAGTCGGAGGAGAATTTAAACTCCTCCTAGCTTTAACCAGACACTGATAGAAGTCACAAAACTGCAAGTCTCCACAATCCGTGACACACACGCCTTTTTATTTAACCTCTTGAAACCCGCGCCTCCCGGCTCATTAAGGGGCTTAAGATGCTGCGAGGCGCAGCCAGGTGTATGATCATGTGACCACCGTGATTGGCTGTCACGGCGGTCATATTATCGGAAAGCTTTATGTTAGCTGCCGGTAACTGTGCCGGGAGTGTGCAGGTCGAACAAGCTCTCGGCACAGCTGTTTTTGCACTAATGCGCGCAAATATGTGGCTGCCCTGTGCCATGCCCACCCTCTGAAAGGCCGCATATTTGCACTTGGGTGGCGCCAAGAGGTTAAAGTATATCTCAAGCCAAACCTTTTTTGAGTAGTCTCCAGAAAAGAAATAGAGGGAAAATATCCCAATGGGTACAGTTGTTCCCGTGACAAGAGCATTTCCAATGGGACACATGGCAATGTGACACATGGCAAAAATGACAGGGGTCCTAACCATTTTCTACTGTATCCAAAACAGAAAAACGTATACACTCTGCTCTTGCTACAGATAACAGCCCCGCAAGCTAATCATCAGTTGATCCCCTACCTACGCTAAACCGAATGGATGAAGGAATCTCCGCTGCCAGCTATTGTATTTTTACAGCCAATTCTGTGGCAGCTGTCAGGACATCTGAACAGTGACTGCATGCGATTGGCTGCAGTCACTATTTTGACCATGAATTTTCCACCTGACTCAATTTTCAGATCAAACTTGCTGGGAAGTGTGTATGGCTAGCTTTACTTTACAGTGCTACACAATCATGCTTTAGTTGTACATCACCACCAATTCATTAAAAACAACAAACTCCCTGAATGGCTGATATATCTGCAGTTGTTGATCAGGAAGCAAATTGACTGTACAGAGAGCTCCCTCTAGTGTCCAAACTACAAATCTCTACCTTTTCAATACAATAGCAAGCTTGTAAACGCACAAGTCATTTTAAGTGGTTGTAAACTCCAGACCTGATATGTGAACAAAGCATATGCCTTTTTATAGAGTGTGCTTGTCTCAATTAAGAGCATCAAGTGTAATTTCTGTCTGTTACTTCATTCCTCTGCTATCAGCATGAACATATAGGGTTTTTGTAATTCTGTTTTTATATATGTGTATTTGTATTGAGTTTTATATGAACTGATGTGTAATATCTTTGTGTATTATTTTGTGTAATCTTTTTAACCACAAGATGGCGCTATCTCCCGATGCAGCCTTGTTATTATAGTAGCCTGTATTTTGACCTATGTTCTTTGCGTTTTATTGAAATTACATATGTTTAGTATGATGTTTTTAAATTATGGGATTGGGTTCCCTTATATAATGTGTATATGGGTAGTTGTTGCTATATACATTTTTTTTATGGTGTTTGAGAGACTCTACGTAATATGATGGATGCTGCTGATTTACTTCCGGTATTTGGAGAGAATTGGTCTAAACCATCCCATATTTAAAGCGCAATGTTGCATGCTGGCCATGCCCCTGATGATGTAATTTGCGGATGAAACACGTAGGGAGGAGTTGGAGATATGCAATGTCATTGCGCATAGGGACGAGGCAACCATCTTGCTGGTTGGTAAACGTGCATGTGATATACAAACATGCGTTTTTTTGATACCCAAGTGAGTGCATTACTTTTTAGACAATAAATTGCATTTAAAATGCTACACTGCGAGAAGTATTTTTTACTCTTCCTTATATTATTGGGGAGTTCCGGGAGGAGCTTATCTGGAGAATTAGAGTGTGAATGGTGGTGAATCATCTCTATGGGAGACCTTTACAAGAGCGTCGTTATACTGCATATTTGACCCTCCTTTTGTGAGGGTCCACGTCTGATGGTAAGAGGCAGTGTGATTGGGTGACGGTGGTGGTTTTTCATTTCCCTTGGAGCACCCAACTTTGTTTGCACAACTGTTTCTACCAAGCTATTTTGTATTCTCTCTGGGAAGGACTTTTATTTCAATAAGGATTTTTTATTGTTTAAAATCAGATGTAAGTATCTGATATGCTTTTAGCGCTGCATTTATAATGTTTTTGTGGTTTTATGTTGTTCAGCAATATTGTGCTACAAGCTATTACTCAGCTTTGAGATTTATGTGTATTTACCTAGCGCAGCTGATTGTTTATTTTAATCAGCATGAATTACTTCTGACAAGTTTTCCTGACACCAAGAGAAAAAAGGTAACATGGGAGGGAGCTCCAGCTGATTGACAGCCTCAGCTCTGTTCCTGTGTCCTGTGTCAAAGGGGGGGGGGGGTGTCTCCTACCTCCCTCCAATCATCTCTCAGATCTCCTCGCTGAGCTATGCAAAGTGTAACTTCAGCTCTCTGCCCCCTTTTTCTGACAGCTCAGACAAGCTTCATAAATTCTGGATTTGAACGGCTGTAGAGAAGGAAGACTGCAGATAGACAGGTACAACTTATGTAGGAGGACTTGTTTTATCCCTGTGTATCACCTGAGGATTGTCACTTCACTGGGTATATGTGAGGGGTTTACAACTACTTTAAGGAGTTGCCTATAACACTGAATAATTTTAATTATTGGTGCACAATATGATGTATTGCTTCCTTTTTAATTTTCTGTTTTATGTGCCACTTTTGAGATTCAAGCCTTAAATTTCATTCTTTTTTTTGGCAGTGATGAGGAAGATGGCTCATGGACCCAAACCACAACCACTGACTGTGTGGATGGCAAGCCCCCTGAATCAAAAATCAAGAGTTTGTAAGTTACTTTTACATGAATAAGAATAACATTGGGGAGAATGTGTTGTATTGACTACAAGAATATTTTTGGTATTCATTGAGTTTCAATAATTGCAGTGCATCAGATGTCACTTTAAAGCTGTCACTGCTTGATGGAGCATTCATGAATGTACAGAAGTTTTGAAAAACTGTTGTGGTAGCGGGTTGGACACTGCATATATAGGCCTGTGAATTTAACTAAAAAAGATAGTTTCTTGAGAAAATCATGGTCACCATGCTGACCTCTCCATCTCATGTTGCTTGGCCACTTTGAATCTTTGTTTTTGAACAAGTTTACCGTTAGATTGAACCTATAGCACCAAAGCAACATGTTCACTTTAATGATCAGGGATTTTCTCGCACTTCCTGTTTTGGGTATGGGACAGGAAGTAAAGGGAAATCTCTTCAATCGGATGCAGATGGCTAAAAAATGCTAAGCTTCTAACCCTCCCTTACCCTATTGAAATTGGAGAAAGTTTTACTTTTTTCGTTCTACTGAAACGGCCATTCCTACTTTTTTTTTTTTTTTTTTTTTTTCCTCAAAAGGCACCCAGTAAAGACAGAACAACTTTGTTGCAAAATTTCTAGAGGAACACAAATTTATTAACAATTTTTACATTTAAAAACACTGCAAAGCAGTATTGCATATTGTGGTACCTCACCCACCACCCAGTAATAACTAAGATCGCCTTCAGTAAGCATTCTCAGACTCTTCTGAGGCCTGCATGCACTTGTTTTCCCAAGACATAGTCCTGGCCCATTTGAGCCCCATAATTCTCATGAGCCCACTTGCCCTCAGCTACCCATGGGGAGGTTGACACTTGCCCTCCAGAACTCCGAAATTGTGCTGGTCTTCCTCTGTCTCTGCCTACCCTCTCACTGACACAGTAATATATGGTAATTCTGCTGCACAGTCAGATCTAGTCACTTGCAGCATGAAGAGGGTAATGAATCCATCTTGCAAGGTGCCATGATCAGCCAGAGAGGTCCCTGTGTCATGATTGATTCATTTGAGGTACAACCTAAACCAACAAATATTTAGGATGGGTGGTAAAGCTTCCTTCCCCACAGCCTGGATGAATGGTGACCAGCTCCTGCCTTTCACTTCCCAGCTTTCGGTCTGCTGGTCCGGGCCAATCAATCTGAGTTCTTTTCTTTCTTTCTTTCTTTCTTTCTTTCTTTCTTTCTTTCTTTCTTTCTTTCGCATAAAAGTTATGTTAATTTTGAATCTGGCAGCCATGAAAGATGCATTTATGCCTCTAAAAATACTTTTGAAACTGAAGCACACACTGGCTAATTTTGCATTGTTTTATCAGGTTTGACATGTGGTATGGAAAGCAAACAACAGAACCAGGACCTTGGGAAATCATCAATTCCAAAGAAATCAACATAATCAAGAAAGAAGGTTCAGATAATACATGAACCTGTACATACGCTATCTTGTATAAATGTATAATTACTGCTGGGATCTGTCCAGTGCTGATTACTGACTACAAATTTTGTAAAGTGACTGTGACCATACAATCCTGTTTTATTCGACAAGAAAGGTGTCACTTTATGTATAAGCTGTATATTAATTTTCCCATAAGAGACTATTGATATTTTTCTAACCTTTTTATTTGAAATGCATTTTTATAAAATATCCTATTATGTGATTAAAAAATAAAGATATATATATATATATATATATATATATATATATATATATATATATATATATAGACACAAATATTTTTGCAAATGTAGAGTTTGTACAATATATACTTGGGGTCTGATGTATATTTTTGTTTGGTAATGTCCATACACCAAAATTAAATATTTCAATGTGATATCTGGTAGTCTGGTTGTTTAGATTCTCTGATTTGATGGCTGGGATCCCAAAAATCAGTTTATGGTTGTGCCTCACAATCGGATTTCATTAGCAGGCAGTGCTGGAAGTTAAAGCTAGACTCATGCTCTCTGTCATGGATGCCTCCTGTAGGAAAAATAAAGTGTAAAAAGAAAGCTGAAATTTTATCTGCATATATTTTGTCTTCCCCAGTTCCTCCCTGCCCCCTCAACATGTCTATTACATTTTTAAATAACTTTTCCATTACATATCTTATTTATATGCTTCCATATGCAATGTAGGCATATCATTGTTGGTGGGAGGGGCCAGCAGAGTGCTGTACATGCGTTACATGGCTTTCAGGTAACATCCCAGCCCCCTGCCTTGGTACTCCTCGGAGCCCTCAGCCCTGATGTAAACAAGTGGGCTGGTTCTTGGGAGGAATTGTACAAATTTTAGAATGCCTTGAGTGGATGTCTGGAAGATGTCTGCGTTCTTGGGTATAGCCCACATGTAAAACTGAGCCTCCATAATTAAAAAATGCAATCCAATGAATGAAGGGACTGGGCCAGGTATAGTCAGGCTTGAAAGAAAAGGCTTAGATGATGATGGATGTCATCCAGTCTTGCATCCTATGAAGCATATTTCACTTGGCTTGAATAACTCTTTACAGCACATATTTATTATATATATATATATATATATATATGTATATATATATGTATATATATATATATATATATATATATATATATATATATATATATATATGTATGTATGTATGTATGTATGTGTGTGTGTGTGTATATATATATATATATATATATATATATATACACACACACACACACACACACACACACACACACACACACACACACACACACACACACACACACACACACACACACATATATATATATCTGTTATATATGTCTGTTTTTATTTTCAGCGCTGCGCAAACTGTTGGCGCTATATAAATCCTGTATAATAATAATATATATATATATATATATATATATATATATATATATATATATATATATATATATATATATATATATATATATATATATATAATATACCTGGGAGGTGTCCTTAGTATGCCTGTAAAGTAGCGCATCTTTCCCATGTTTATAACAGTGCCACAGCAAAATGTCATTTAACCACTTCAGCCCCGGAAGAATTTACCCTCTTCCTGACCTGGCCATTTTTTGCGATACGGCACTGCGTCGCTTTATCTGAAAATTGTGTGGGCATGCAACGCTGTACCCAAACAAAATTTACGTTCTTTTTTTCACACTAATAGAGCTTTCTTTTGGTGCTATTTGATCACCTTTGCGTTTTTTTTATTTTTTGCGTTATAAATAAAAGAAGAGCAACAATTTTGAAAAAAACACTATTTTTAACTTTTTGCTATAATATCCCAATTTAAAAAAATAATAATTATTTTTCCTCAGTTTTGGACGATTTTAATTCTTCTACATGTTTTTGTTAAAAAATCGCAATAAGCGTATATTAAGTGGTTTGAGCAAAAGTTATAGCGTCTACGAAATAGGGGATACATTTTATGCATTTTTTAAATTTTTTTACTAGTAAAGGCGGCAATCAGCGATTTTTTTTTTTTTTTTTTTTTTTTTTTTTAATTTTTTTTATCGGGACTGCAATATTGCGGCGGACAAATCGGACACTTTCAACACTTTTTTTTGGGACCAGTAACATTTATACAGCGATCAGAGCTAAAAATAGCCACTGATTACTGTATAAATGTCGCTGGCAGGGAAGGGGTTAACACTAGGGGGTGATCAAGGGGTTAAGTGTGTGTTCCCTGGGTGTGTTCTAACTGTGAGGGGATTGGACTGACTGGGAGAGAAGACAGATCGTTGTAATCGTAGGAACACACGATCTGTTTCTCCTTCCCGACAGGACAGGGATTTGTGTGTTTACACACACAAATCCCAGTTCCTGCTCTCATGCCCGCAATCGCGTGTGGCCAGCGGGGATTGCACCCACCAGCCACACGCTTTTAAATCAGCCGCAGTATATATACGGCGATTCGCGCAGCAGAGCCATTCTGCCGCTGTGTGTATGTGTGTGTGTGTGTATGTGTGTGTATGTATATGTGTATAAAAAAATATAATTAAAAAAAAATAAAAAATATAATTACAGGGGCAGGTCGGGAAGCAGTTGAAACTGCGGCTGTAATGTATCGTTGGATCCCGGCAATATAAACCCTTCAGGTCTGGTATGGATATTAAGGGGAACCCTGCACCCACATTTTTTTTTTTTTAAATGGCGTGGGTGTCCCCCAGGCACTATATACTCTGAACAGCAGTGTATATATACTATACAGCCAGTCCTATATACTCTGCAGAAAATTGGGCATTAGGTGTTGGTGGTACCAGAACACTGTAAGCCCTTACAGTTACTCTTGTTGGGTGCAGGAACTGGCCTGCTGCGAAATATATCAAGAATAGTAAGTACATGCCCCTGTTAAACAGGGGTAGAAAAATTGGGCCTTTGGTTTTGGTGGTGCCAGAATACTGTAAGCCCTCAGTTACTGTTGGTGGGCTTAGGAACGGACCCTGCTGTGAAATATTATATACATTTTTTTAATTACGTGCCCCTGTTAAACGGGGGCAGAAAACATTGGGCCTTGGGTGGTGGTGCCACAACACTGTAAGCCCTCACAGATACTCTTGTTGGGCGCAGGAACTGGCCCTGCTGTAAAGTATTGGATCAAAAATTTTAATTACACGCCCCTGTTAAACATGGGCAGAAAAATTGGGTGGTGGTGGTGCCCTAAACCAAAAATATTGTTGGAAGCTAGCATCATCAAGATTGAGGAGGAATAGGATAGTCAGCATAGGCAGTCTTCAAGGGATCGCACATCCATGGCAAATTCAATCAGTTACATCAGCATCAGTTGCTTAAAAGCTGCTGATCCAAGACTTTCATTTTTAGGAATGTGAGCCTATCAATGGAGTCTGTGGACAGGCGCACTCTTTGATCCATTACAAACCCTCCAGCAGCACTCAGTGTGTTCAGAAAGCACGCTGGATGCAGGACAGGCCAGTAGCTCAATTGCATATTGAGCAAGTTCTGGCCAGTGGTCCATCCTCAAGACCCAGTAACCTAGTGGATGCTCTGTTGGAAAGGTCTCCAAGTCTGCTCTTGCCCCTAGATATTACTGCACCATGTAATGCAGACTCTGGCGATGGTTACTTGAACCGATCAGACCTTGGCACTGTGGACTGAAAAATAGTTTAAAGGCATCGGTAAGCCTCAGTAACACGTTGTCCAGCACCAGGAAATTGTAACCTCCCCGGGTCTGGAAATGCATTGCACAAACCTTTTCTTCAAGGCTTCCTGAAGATGTTTCATCCTCTGCTCCCTCTGTGAAGGCAGGATGAGTTCTGCAACCTTACCCTTGTAATGTGGATCAAGAAGGGCTGCCAGCCAGTAATGATCCCTCTCCTTGATACCATGAATCCTAGGGTCCATTTGGAGGCTTTTCAGAGTTAGGGAGACCATGTAGCGTAAGTTTGCAGAGGCATTCGATTCTGAGTCCTCTGGGTCACTAAGGATCACATGATCCGTAACTACCTCCTCCCAGCCACGTACAACTCCTTGGGTTTCTTTTTTTACAAATGTAACTCCTTGGGTTTCTGGGGACTGAAAACCATCCCTTGAAGACTACTGCTGAGTGTTATCCTCTACATCCATGCTGACACAGTCCTCCTCCTTCTCTTCTTTCTGTGTGTTTGGCGGGCCCGCAGGAATGCTATCTGGATAAAGGGGGCCTTGAGAGGAAAGGAAGTCCTCCTCTTCTTCCCGCTATTCTGCCTCAAGTGCCCTGTGCATGATTCCACGAAGCGCATACTCCAGCAGGCAGACTAGAGGGACAGTGTCACTGATGCATGCATTGTCACTGCTCACCTTCCTCGTGGCCTCCTCAAATGGTGACAGTATAGTGCATGCATCCTTGATTATTAGCCACTGGCGTGGAAAAAAAAAGCCAAGCTCCCCTGACCCTGTCCTGGTGACATACTCACACAGGTACTCATTGATGGCCCTCTGCTGTGTGTGCAGTCGCTGCAGCATTGCCAAGGTTGAGTTCCACCTGATGGGCATGTCACAAATGAGGCGGTTGGTGGGCAGGTTGCATTCCCTTTGAATGTCAGCCAGCCGAGTACTGGCATTGTATGACCGGTGGAAATGACCACAGACTTTTCTGGCCTGCCTTAGGAGACCCTGTAAGCCTGGGTACCTGCTCAAGAACCGCTGCACCACCAAATTCAGGACATGTGCCAAACATGGGTCAAGTGTCCCGGGCGGAGGGAAGGTTGGTGCCATTGTCGCATACAACCATTCCTAGCTAAAGCTGGCGTGGCGTCAACAACCTCTGAGCCTGCCCCTGCAGAGCTGACAGAATCTCTGCCCCAGTGTGGCTCCTGTCCCCTAGGTTGACCAACTCAAGCACCGCATGGCATCTTTTAGCCTGACTGCTTGTGTAGCCCTTTGAATGCTTACAGAGCACCGCTGGTTCAGTGGACAAATCTGCAGAAGAGGACATAGAGGAGGGGGTGGAGGAGAGAGCTGTGGCAGAATCACCACTAGCATTTTGGAGGCGTGGTGGCGGAACAAGCTCCAACAACGAACCCTGTCCTGCATCCTTCCCAGCTGCCAGAAGAGTTACCCAGTGCACTGAGAAGGAAAGGTAATGTCCCTGTCCATGCCTGCTGGACCATGAGTCAGAGGTAATATGAACCTTACTGCTGACTGCCCTGTCCAACGAGGCCAATACATTGCCTTCCAAATGCCGGCAGAGAGTCGGAATGGCCTTCCATGAAAAGAAATGGCGTTTTGGAACCTGCCACTGAGGTACAGCAGGTTACACAAAATCACGAAAGGGGGCAGAGTCTACCCAATTTGGCCAAGCTAGCATTTAGACGCTGAGCATGTGGATGGCTTGGACCAAATTTATTTTTACGGTTTAGCAACTGGGGTAGGGAGATTTGCCTGCTTAAATCAATTGGTGGTGTACTGCTAGCAGATTGGCTGCAAGTACTTGGGACACCTATTGCTATACCTTCAATCCTCTTAGTGCAGGTTTTTGAGAGGACTGAAGATATAGTAGGGTTGGAGATCCCAGATGAGGAGCAAGGAGAAGTCCGCCTTTTTCTTTGATGTGGGTCTTTCAAGCGCTGTTGTCAATGAACTGCATGGCAGGTTGTCATATGTCTGGTCAAGCATGTGGTGCCCAAGCGACTGCTGTTCTGGCCACGCTTGATTCGCTTCAGACATAGGTTGCAAACAGCAACGGTGCGATCTGCTGCACACGTGTCGAAAAAGGCCCACACCAAGGAACTTTTAAAAGTCGGCGGGGAGTCAGAAGCACCCTGCACCTGCGGAGCTCTGCGGTGTGATGCAATAGGGTGGCTGCTCTTAAGCTGCCCCCTAGAGGACATCCTGCCTCATTGGATTTGTGCCTCCTCCTCCTCTCTTCTCTCAGGCACCCAAGTACAGTCCGTGACCTTATAAGTAGTCCCTCTGCAATACACTCTGTTTGATGCTCTGGGATGGCTGGTCAGCAAGCCCAGACTGCGATCTACTGGTTGCTGACCCAGTCTTACATTGAATCCAAAAATAAATTCATCAGTTTTTACATGTAAATTAGTACTATATAAAAACTTCATTCTTTTATTTTACAGGAGGTATATATAATACATGAATGTACAGCATTTTACACTGAAAAATATTTTGCAAAGAATCCATTTTTTACCAATAAATATTTAGATGTTTACAATTGACATTCGTCTGTATTTTCCATGATAAACTCGTATGTATACATCTTGGTTCAAGATAACTTTGTTACAGTTTTGCTGGGAGACTGAATATTTTCTGTACGCGTTTCATAGAAAAAAGTTTGCTTCATTGGGATAGACAGTTGAATGCATCACCAATATCTGTACTGATTAAACTTATTGGGTCAGTAACATGTTAATAAATACATGAATAGTATCTTATTATATAGTATTTAAAGTAACTGTCACATACAGAGAATTACTGCAGACCAATACAAACATTCTAATCCCCCTCCTGTCACTCACCACTGGACCCTCAAACATACCCCAGATGCCAGCTGCAAATGTAAAAATGAGTGTGCTGGCCATGATCGTACCTATTGCCACAGATAGTGTAGCTCAAATATAGTTCTATGCTACTTACTGCATATCCTGCAGTCTAAGCTTATAAAACACATCACACTATTGTTTGCACAATCAATTTGTATTTAATGTGTGACTCTGTAGGTTATTAGAGAATAATACAGAAAAGCTGAGAATCTCCAATGCTATGAAGGCAGTCACCCATATTAAATGCTGATTGTACAGAAATTGCAGTCTATTACATTAATGTACAACTGTGTAGTGGCAGGGCCTTTCTAAATAGACCATTCAGTCTATATCCAGTCGGGTATTACTTTGCACTAAATAGTTGGTAACATTATTTAGAGAATGTACAATCAGCATGTAATATTTGTGTGTTGCCAACCTGTAGGTTATAAGGGAATGATAAAGAAATTGTAAAAGCTTAAAATCGATATACGTTTGTATAATTGGCTTGTAGTTGGTGTGTGGTCTGATCTTCTTTTTTTTTTTAACCTGTATTGTTTCATTAATGCCCAAATAACCCAAGTTATCAGTGTAACTTTCCATTCAGAATAATAATCATTTTAATGTAGTAGGTTACCTTGCAAAGTTGGGAAACGATTTCAATATACTGTGTAAAATGTTGCAGAATTTGTTGGTGTACTCTACATAAAGATTGTATTACTATTGTCCACTAGATGGCAGTGTTGGATTCTTTATGAAAATGCATTTGGCTGAGTGCATGTTTATCAATCCTTCAACATGAATTCAGCTCAGTTGCTCTGGGTAATCATATTTTTGATACCAAGTGTTTTTACTGTAGGCACTTGATTTAGTAAATGTTTTTAATGCAGTAACATGCATTAAACTAGGTTAATGGTAATGTATTTTAGGAGTGGATTTACACTTTTTTTTTTTACATGTATTTCCACAATTATGTTACCCATGTACTGCTTTAGTCATCAATAGGCCTTATAATAAGCTAAGCCCATATTTTACAAAAAAACTAAATTCACATATATTTGAGACCAAAAAAAGTTAATTTATTATTTTGTTGCAAATCAACCTGCAAAGTATTGCACTCACAATCATTACTTCACAGGTGCAATGCCAGGCTTCTGCAGACCGTTCCTTTAATCTAATGTCTACACTGAGATATAGGCTTTCCATTGGAGAGCTGGAGGAACCATCAATGGACTATGGTGATCACAGCACTAATATTCCATTGCAAATTACAAGTCCATTTTCCACAGGGAAAGGTGGGACTTGTAGTTCATTCATTCACAGATCTTTGACTGCACAGCTTTGCGAATTTCAAAAGAGACAGTGATTGAGGGGGGAAATAACTCTTGCATGCTGTCATAGGGTTGTGGGGGCTTTGGGGTTTTGCATTACACCCTAAATATCGGTATACCATGGTTCAAAAATTTTGAGTTAGACTTTGATGTTTCATCAAATTTATTACACATCAGAGGAATTATAAATGTTCTAAAAATCGGGCACCACCCTGGTGCATCACCAAAGGAAGTAAATAGTCATATACTACTTGCATTATATAGCAAACATGTGGATTGTTTTAAGTGGAAAGCTAAAATAACAACAGACAATTCAATCTGTACCTGCCATAGGTACTCTTTTTTTCTTTTACATAACAGACTTGCTGTTCACATATTACGCCGATCCACTTTATGTGCATCTGCTATTGTCAGCAATTTAGCAACAAAAGGTTTCATTTCTGTAAATCCAGATGAAGAATATCATATACAACTCGATTTAGGATACACACAAAAATGTTAATAATTGTGTGCAATGGGTGCGCTCTCAATCAACCTTAAAAAGCGTGTAGATGTGATTAAAAATTACTAATGCGATAATACCATTCAAGTGGTATGTAAAACCTCCTTAAAATCCGTGCACTGTGTGTGTATAAATGCATAAAACCATATATAAATATATAAATAAGTGGATACTCTTCCTATTTGTGGTACCAGTGATTAAGTGATATTTGTGAGATAGTGCTGTGAATAAAAGACAGTTAAAACTGGGGTAAAATCACGTTAAAATTCAAACCCTTAAAAAATCATGCGTTTAAAACTGAAAAAAACGCATTTAATTGTGCGATTTGTTTGTGGAAAAAACGCACATAGGGTTATGCGATTAAATTGGGAGAAATACCATAAGTGTTTTTGGGATCCTTTTTAGGAGTCCATGCATCTGACAGATGTCTCCTTAGGGGTTTAATTGCGGTTGCTTAGACAGGTGTTGTTCCTGATTAGTTAGTGCTGAGGTGTTTTACTAACTAATTGCCCTTTTGATTTTGAGCATAGATTAAAACTTGAAGGATAAAAGCTGTACACCATAAATGAGAAAGATAAGCACCATTTAGTAAATGTATATTTAAGCAAGTGTATACAAATTACTTTCACTTATCTTTTAGTTGTGGTGTCCTCTTTCCTGCTGGTCACGTCCTTACTATCTCTTCCGTGTTTGCATGGGGATAGAAGACAGATAAAAAACCATTGCGCAATATAGTTGTACTTTGGATGGTGTGCATGTGTTGTGGCTGAAGCCCATCTACTTACACAGCACCCTACGATCGAAGCGCGGTGGTTAGAAATATGTCAGGCACTGTTTGGGCTCCCTGCCCTGCTTGTCTCAGTAGCGTTGCTTAGCTCCTCCTCCCGACGCGTTGCGACACGCCCACGTGTCTTTATCAAGGGATTATCCCTTGATAAAGACACGTGGGCGTGTCGCAACGCGTCGGGAGGAGGAGCTAAGCAACGCTACTGAGACAAGCAGGGCAGGGAGCCCAAACAGTGCCTGACATATTTCTAACCACCGCGCTTCGATCGTAGGGTGCTGTGTAAGTAGATGGGCTTCAGCCACAACACATGCACACCATCCAAAGTACAACTATATTGCGCAATGGTTTTTTATCTGTCTTCTATCCCCATGCAAACAAGGAAGAGATAGTAAGGACGTGACCAGCAGGAAAGAGGACACCACAACTAAAAGATAAGTGAAAGTAATTTGTATACACTTGCTTAAATATACATTTACTAAATGGTGCTTATCTTTCTCATTTATGGTGTACAGCTTTTATCCTTCAAGTTTTAATCTATGCTCAAAATCAAAAGGGCAATTAGTTAGTAAAACACCTCAGCACTAACTAATCAGGAACAACACCTGTCTAAGCAACCGCAATTAAACCCCTAAGGAGACATCTGTCAGATGCATGGACTCCTAAAAAGGATCCCAAAAACACTTATGGTATTTCTCCCAATTTAATCGCATAACCCTATGTGCGTTTTTTCCACAAACAAATCGCACAATTAAATGCGTTTTTTTCAGTTTTAAACGCATGATTTTTTAAGGGTTTGAATTTTAACGTGATTTTACCCCAGTTTTAACTGTCTTTTATTCACAGCACTATCTCACAAATATCACTTAATCACTGGTACCACAAATAGGAAGAGTATCCACTTATTTATATATTTATATATGGTTTTATGCATTTATACACACACAGTGCACGGATTTTAAGGAGGTTTTACATACCACTTGAATGGTATTATCGCATTAGTAATTTTTAATCACATCTACACGCTTTTTAAGGTTGATTGAGAGCGCACCCATTGCACACAATTATTAACATTTTTGTGTGTATCCTAAACCATTTCTTCCACGTGTGAGAACACCAATATATGGGTTGCAGCATCATCATTTGGCTATCTTAAAAAACATTATTGCCGGTCTGCATTTGATTACCCATTCTAGCGCTTAAGTACACACACCTATTACTCATATACAACTCGAGACTTCATTAAAATACAAAGTATGAAGTGTTTTTGTGCTGATACAACTATTAATCCGAACAAAATCTAGAAGACATTTAGAAAACAAAAGTGCAAAGTGTTCATTTGCTGTTCATTGGAATGTACAGGACTAACAAATCTTAATTATACACATTCACAGCAGCCACATATACAGCCCTCCCAGGGCCGCCATCAAGGGGGTACAGCCCATACACATGTAAGGGGCCCCAGCGTCAGGAGGGGCCCGGCCAACCTCCAGGGATATGAGAAGGCAGGGTCGGGGGCAGAGGAGCTCCGTGGATGCTCCTGTATGTGTTTGAGTCGGAAGGCTGTTGCTCTGTCATGAGCTGACATTAGGCTCTTTGTTGCCACCTCTGGCCATTTCCTGCATGTGCACCCCTCTACATATCGGAGCGTACAGGTGTTAGGGGGGCTCGGAGCGTACAGGTGTGAGGGGGGCTGAGAGCGTACAGGTGTGAGGGAGCTCAGAGCGTACAGGTGTGAGGGGGCTCAGAGCGTACAGGTGTGAGGGGGCTCAGAGCGTACAGGTGTGAGGGAGCTCAGAGCGTACAGGTGTGAGGGGGCTCAGAGCGTACAGGTGTGAGGGGGCTCAGAGCGTACAGGTGTGAGGGAGCTCAGAGCGTACAGGTGTGAGGGAGCTCAGAGCGTACAGGTGTGATGGGGGGGCTCAGAGCGTACAGGTGTGAGGGGGCTCAGAGCAGCCAACTGAAACAGATTTGCACAGTTCTACATCAGAATAATCACTGAAGATAAGGCTGATTTTTAACTTGTAACAGCTGCACAATTACATCTGATATTCAAATATGGCTTTTTTTTTTTTTTGCCATAGTTTCATCAGCCTAGTGTGGACCAATGTAAGCATGTATAGGTAATTCCTGTGTAGTTCATATGTAATTTGTGCGCGTCTTTTTCCTTTTTGTTATCATATGTAATTCCTAGCAGATCCCTGTGGAAGCTGGAAATCACTGTAGGAGGCACCGCTACTTCAGTGTATGCTGCAAGCTTCCAGGGTCAAGTGCTGAGCGGCTGCCTTGTTGAGCGGCTGCCTTCACCATGCTTGAATAAACACATGTTTTGCATAAATGTTGCATACATGTGACATAAGCACATGTTTGGAAGAACATGGGCATTGGTGCACTTGAAGGAGTTGTGTCTCCAGAATATTATTATTATTATTATTATACAAGATTGATATAGCGCCAACAGTTTACGCAGCGCTTTACAAAATATAGGGGGGACTACACAATTGCAGTACAGTTCAATACAAAAGGTACAGGAGGGCCGTGCTCGTAGAGCTTACATTCTAAAGGGATGGGGTGGTGGTACAAAAGGTAATAGCTGCAGAGAATGATTTATGGACAGAGAATAGCATACATTGGGTCTGCAGTAGCTTAGTTTTGGGCTCCCTTTTCACATATGTGCGATTTGAAAGTCACACATTTTGGCCGCAACTTTAATGCGATTTTTCAGCAACGTGAAGCAGTGCCTGTGTAATCTTGAGGTCTATGGACCTCAAGTCGCGCCAAGGTCAGACCTGAGTGGTGCAGGGGCTGCTTTGGGGTCGCTGTGACTTGAAAACGCATGGATGTAAAGAGTGCTCCTTGGAAATCATGGGGTGCGAATTGTCAGGCGACTTTGCATTCCCAAGTTGCATGACAGGTCACACAGGTATGGAAGAGGCCTTAGGATGTTGAAGGTTGAATGTTTAGCAGTAGATCTGCCAGTTTATTAATGATGCGGAAGACTGATGTTCTGCTTGTATTGCCAGAAGGCAGTGGTGTAACTAGAACCTTCAGGGCCCCGGTGCAAGAAACCATGAAGGGCCCCCCTGAACCCCAGCCGAGGCCCTTCCCTCCGAGTCCGGTGGTGGAACTCCAGGGCTCGGTCACAGGTACGACTTTTGTGAGCACTGTAGTTCCACCACTGGTATCAGCAGTTTTTTTTATAATTTTTTAAAAAATTTTAGGAGTCCCGTTGGGGGACTTTGGTGAGATATCAGAGGTCTAAACTGACCTATGATGTTACACCTTTGAGACAAAGAGGAAGAAGGGAAAGGGAAATTGGGTCCCTGTCCTCTGGGGAGAAGTGGGCCCTGTCCCCAGGAGAGATTGGGTCCTTGTCCTTAGGGGAGATGGGGTCCCTGTCCCCATGTAAGTAGGAGTCCCTGTCCCTAAGGGAAATGGGGTGCCCGTCCTCTGGGGAGAAGTGGGCCCTGTCCCCAGAGGAGATGGGGTCCTTGTCCCCAAGGGAAATGGGGTCCCTGTCCTTTAGGGAGAACTGGGCCCTGTCCCCCAGGGGAGATGGGGTCCCTGTCCTTAGGGGACATATCTCCCAGAAAGACCTGTCAAATCTGTGTATGACGGGGAGGAGGGGGGTGTGCTGGCAGACAAGCCTGCAGTGTCCTTTGGGGAGCCGGCTCTCATAGGGCTGCACTGCATCTGTGTGCTTAAAGTTTGTTTGCCCGGGAGAAGCATGCAGTGCAGTGTGAGCCAGACTCAGGGGGCGGGACTCTGACTGGGGAGGACAGACACTGACTGAGCAGCACTGCATGGAGCAGGAGAGGGGGACCCAGAGGAGCGGCAGAGGACACAGGTTGTGTGGGGAATGCACAACTAAAGAGCAGCCAGTGCGGTAGTCGAGCATGGAGCTCTGCTAGTCACCCCCCACCTCCAGCCACACGTGCGCCCGGTGTCTAACCGCCTATGCTGCCACCTGCCATATGTAGAGGGGGCCACATGGGCCCCTTGCAGCACAGGGCCCGGTTGCGCTCGCAACTGCTGCACCCCCTATAGTTACGCCCCTGCCAGAAGGTTCCAAGAAGGGACAGGCAGCATCTAAGTCGACTATTTCCGCCAAGTTATTGTTCAGGACTATGGATTAAAGGGTAAGGCTCAGCCTTTTCCAGTTAGGGCACAATCTACCAGAAGAGTGAGTGCTTCATGGGCATGTATGATAAAGAAATTAGGATTTATTTCTACAGTTTAACTGTAAAATCCTTTTCTTTTAGTACATCACGGGACACAGAGATCCCTCCCTTCTTGTCTGGGAAGTTTATTGCTTGCTACAAAACTGAGGTCCTTCCTGTATAGAAGGGGTTATATAGGGGAGGACTTCTTGTTTGATTGATTTACCAGTGTCCATGCACCAATATTTGGCGTATAACCCAGTTAGTTATTATGGCTGCTCTGTGTCCCGTGAGGTACTCCAAGAAAAGGATTTTACAGGTAAGCTGTATAAAAAATCCTAATATTCACATGTCCATGTGTGTAAGCCAATAAAAAATGGCATGCAATGACATTGATTACTGCATTCTTAATGTGGGAAAGGGCCCTCAGGCATGAGTTTTGCTTCGTTTTTTTAAAAGAAAGTTTAAATATGCGGATGGCTACATATTCAACATTTCAAAAATGATTGTTAGCCGTCGGTCACGGTTGAGGATAGACCTCATTGCATCCACATTCTGTTCGGCTTTTGACTGACGGCTCACTATCGGAATGATTGCAGAGGAAATGGGAATTACCAAGACAATTGTTCAGGAAATAGTGACTCAGGATTTGAACATGAGAAAGGACACCAGTTTGGTAGTGTGAAATAGCATCCAAAGAGCCACTACGCAGGCTCTGATAGCCATCCCACTTGAAGTCTTCCAGGAATGCTATGAAGAATGGAAAAATAGCTGGGTGTGTGGTGTATACTCACAAGGAGCATTGAAGTACACTATGTTTAATTGTAAAATGTTTCAATAAAATCATTTTTAAAATATCACCCTTTTTGCTTTCTGGACACCTCGCACATACCTCGTATTTACATTGTGGTAAGCTATAGACCAATGTAAGTATGCAATTTAGTCTAGTCTTTCGTTTTTTTTTTTAATCAGATAATCTTTATTACAATTTTAAAAACAGTTTACACTAATACAAAACACCCAATCTCACTCATCCATGGGTACACTGCACAGAAAGTTATATTTTACTGCAAATAAAAATAGAATACAGCAAGACATACTGTATAAGACTTACAGACTCAGACACTAGGTTTACCATTCTTCTCTGAAGATATTGTGGGCTCCTACCAACAGTGGTGTGTTGGGAGAGGATATCTAAAAATAATATTAATTATATCAATTAGCTGGTCTAATATTATATGTGGCGGTGCTAATCCCTTCAACTCTTTCCACAATCTCATTAAAAAAAAAAAAAAAATTGGGGGGGGGGGGGGGGGCGCACCTGCGTTGTAAGCCAATTTTATCTAAGTAACATGGAGTTAGCCTGTTCTACCCATAATTGTCTAGTCAGAGGGTATGGAAATAACAAGTTGTGTGTCAAAAACTTACATGCTATAACCGGAATATGGCCAGCGGGAGTGGGAATTTTCCTGGTATCAGTGGGCGTAAACATCACCACATTTGGTATTGGGGGAGGAATAGTGCACCATCGTTGATATCATCTGAAGGAATAGTGCCCCATTATTGGTGTCAATAGGAGGAATGGTACCTCATTGTTGAAGTTAGTTGGCAGAATGTCTCGTATCAGTGGGAGGAATAGTGCCCCAAATATCAGAAAAAGACAAACAAAGGGCTGCATCCGGCCCCCTGGCCACAGTTTGAAAACCACTGGTCTAGACAATGTAACAATGATGGCTGGCTGATATTGTTCCTCATCTAGCATCCCAAATATACATGGTAGAGGATCAAGAGGATGAATTGCATGAAAAATAGTTGAAAAACAGTTGACATGAGGGTTGATTTACTAAAACCAGAGGAAGCAAAATGTGGTACAGATCAGGTGATATCGAACCAATATCTTGGTAATTTAGGAGAGCTCCACAACATATGGATAGTGGAGTTTAGTTTTAAGGGGAAGCTTGGATTTGGGGTGCTACACTTATTGGTTAACTAAATAGATTGTAGTGCAAGCTTTTGAGACATGCTAATGCTACAGAGGAAGGCCAGAATGCCTTTAAAAGCTTGCACTGCAATCTATTTAGTTTGCCAAAAAATGGTATCAGCCTAGATCCAAACGTTTGTCGATAGCTAACATAGTACAACACTATGCTGCTAATTTAATTAATTAAATCTTAATTTAATAATTCTGACCTTATACACATTTATACCTGCCCAAAATACTAATATGGCATACATGTTTGTCCTTATCTCAGCCTGAGACACAATGACCAGTGAGTCATTCCCCAGCCAGCCAGTAGAAAGCTGGTATCCCCTTCCTCTTTTGTGTACACACTTCCTACGTTTTCCTTAAAGACAATCTTTCTCATCAGAGCTTAAGCCTTAGACATGTGTGCCTAATTTCCTATTAGTCAGGCAATTGTTCGGCTGCCTTGTAGGGTAGCTATATTTAGACTTATGATTTATTTTTATTATATTTGTATAATTCATATGTTTGCTGGTTGTGATTCCAACCTAGGAGCATTCATGGGTCCTAAGACTAAAGAGAAAGCTGTGCGTAGGCTGTATGCAAACTCAAAGGACAGATTGAGGCTGCCAGGAAGAGCCTGGCTGATCTGCTGATATACTCAGGAAAAAGGTGTTTCCTACAAAACTGCTGACTGTTCTGGCCGGTCTAACATGGCCAAGAGTAGCAATGGCTGTAACAATAATAGGAATGAGGGAAGTGCAGGGGTTTGATGGGACTTGGAGCTATCTTGTGTCTGTTCTTTGGATTACTTAGAAGCAAGCTGATCATTTGGTCGTGATGTCGTTGACAAAGCTCCAATAATAACACTTAACAAATTGTCATTTCTTTAGCATACTTTAGTCATTATTTTTTTTTACAAGAAATACAAATAAAAGGGTGGGTGCCCACATTATTCTTATCCATTGAACTCCAGGCAGATACAAAAGTACTATTTATTGAAGTTATTATACATTAAAAAAATGATGGATTTTTGAAAATTACAATAAGTACATGGATCCATGTATTCTTTGAATTATTTATCTGCATAATTTGTATTCTTGGGGGTGACATATTTCTTTAACAGAATGCTTGGAAAGTGCTTACATCCTTGTTTCATGTTTCCCCTTATTGTCAATAGTCTTCTGTCACCCAAGATAAAGATGCCAAAGCACACCTAACCTTTCACCCTGCCCTACCCTATGGTTACAAAGAAAAGTGTAACTTGTTGTTGAGAGCTATTCACCATTCTATTGGATTCCTATATGCTTCAAACACCCAGATAGATTACCAAACTTACAATTTTATTTAATTTCTTCCTTTCATTTGTGATTTGATACAAACTAAGAATTTTAGTGCTAATAGAAAATTAAATCTATATTGAATTCAAAAGTTTTATTCATTGATATATACTTTTAGATTCTAATTTAGTTGGGAAAACTATATTATAAAACCATCCTAGCACTTAGAATGGCCAGTGTTATATACAAGATAAAATATCTTGTAATTTACTTTTACCTTCCCTACCCCCCTTTTTTTTTTTTTTTTTTTTTTTATTTTTATTTTTCTCTCTCGGTTCTATAAGCCCCTAATGGGGCTCGGGGCTTTGGAGCGGAGGGTTGTTGTGGGGAATTGATATTGGAATATTGTTATTTGTTTATAAAAAATGTCAGGAATACATCATGTTTTGTTTTCTAAAAGAATAAGCTATGTTTTGAAAGTGGATTTAATAAGTTGTCTTATGTAATTATTATTAATGACTTATTTTATGTATTCGTGCAAAGAAATAAAGAATTAAAAAAAATATATATATCTTGTATCCTCTCAGTCTTTCAGGTATATTAGATTTTTAAGTAATGCACAGACTGGTAGACTTGCCAGTCTTTGTATTATTGAGAGAAAAATAGCTGGTTTTGTTATCACAGGGTGCCACGTTCCTAAATAAGCAATACAGGTAATAAACTGGCTTTTAACCAATTAGCCTGCGTAAGATTAACGGGCAGCCCTCTGGTCTCAGATTCTAGTACATGAATCTGTCAATGACCTTGCCTTGTACTCAGGATTTAAATGTCCCATTGTATTATCTCTCCTATCTTCAGACCACATAACAAAAATTCACTAGCAGCCATCCGTCAGCTACTGACAAGGACACGGCTTATTCAGCCTAAATTCACAAATATCTAAACATTCCTGGAACCTTGTAGTGGGAAGCATTATACTCAGTAGCTAATACATGTGTTTGAACTATAAGACAAATTGTCTGCGTTGCCCATAGCCACAAATCACTCTCCAGCTGCCATTTTTCTAGCATTAGTTAGAAAAACTGGTTGGTGGAGGGGGGATTATGATGTGGGGTTGTTTTTCAGGTTGTTTTTCAGGGGTTGGGCTTGGCTCCTTAGTTCCTGTGAAGGGAAATCTTAAGGCGTCAGCATACCAAGACATTTTGGACTATTTCATGCTCCCAACTTTGTGGGAACAGTTTGAAGATGGCCCTTCCTGTTCCAACATGACTGCGCACCAGTGCACAAACCAAGGTCAATAAAGACAAGGATGAGCACGTTTGGGGTGGAGGAACTTGACTGGCCTGCACAGAGTCCTGACCTCAACACGATAGAACACCTTTAGGATGAATTTGAGCGAAGACTGTGAGCCAGGCCTTCACATCCAACCAAACGTTGTCCAAACGTTCCCATAGACACACTCCTAAACCTTGTAGACTGCCTTCCCCGAAGAGTTGAAGCTGTTATAGCTGTAAATGATGGGCCAACTCAATATTGAACCCTACGGACTAAGACTGGGATACCATTAAAGTTCATGTGCCTGTATAGGCAAGTGTCCCAATACTTTTGACAATATAGTGTATATATCACACCCATAGTGACAGTCCCATATACACATTGTATAATAAATATTAATAAGTATACTCTTTGGGAAAGAGTAATTTTTTTTTATAAACAACCCCCTTAATAATGGTTTCTTTATATTAGTATATTTAACTAAAAAAAGGTATGAGTGGAATTCCCCAAAGCCCAAGGTTACAAAACAAGTATGGTTCTTACACATTAACAAGTATGTGTTAATTATTAACAATCAAGTGAATAAGTTCACTGTGTTAATGACAACAAACTTGTCTGTACAGGATGTATGGGACCAACCCCAAAACTATTGACGTTATTAAATAATAATAATTGATGATAATGTAGCAAGGGCCCCGACCCTAGAGGCCTAAGGCTGCTTTCACACTGGGGCGGTTTGCAGGCGCTATTGCGCTAAAAATAGCGCCTGCAAACCAACCTGAAACAGCTGCTGCTGTCTCCAGTGTGAAAGCCCTGAGGGCTTTCACACTGGAGCGGTGCGCTAGCAGGACGGTAAAAAAAGTCCTGCTAGCAGCATCTTTGGAGGGGTTTTAACCCTTTTTCGGCCGCTAGCGGGGGTTAAAACCACCCCGCTAGTGGCCACATACCGCGGGTAAAACGACGGTAAAGCAGCGCTAAATATAGCGATGCTTTACCACCGCTGCCCGCACCTCTCCGGTGTAAAACCAGCCTAATTGTGACCTCCAGAGTCAGGGAGAGCTGACATCCTTCTTTGTAGAGTGGGTTACCAGGCATGCTGGATGGGGTGCAAGAAGAATTGCTGGGAGACAGTCACTTTTTTAATGCGAACAAGAGATTTATTTCTCTTAACAGAACTGTGGGAGAGGAGGTTAGGGCCTGGACACCCTTGAGTAGATGCAATGCTAATTGGCAGACTCCGAGACTTCTATAGGTAGACAGCTATACAGTGGAAGGCCTCCAGCCGGATAACACTTCTGTATAGGTAGGACCGCTGTTTCTTATGGCAACTAATCTTGCAACAGTCAAAAAAAGGTGGTTGTACGTAACTCTTGGTAACACAAAGCAGTCAGTATCTTAATTCACTGTAAATCTTCACTCACTGAGCTTCCAGACTTTCACTTGACTTCCAGATCCCCCTGAGGATTTCCACAGCTATCCCGCTGTATACTCCTCAAGCGTCAACCCTGCTATCCTGCTGGGTCCCTGGCTTGAAGCTTTCCCACTTCTTCACCATCCCCGGTTCGTGAGAAGACTGCTCTGGTACTTGCTCAAGCTTACTCACTGTAGTCTCCGGTAGGAAAATGGATGGTCCCTTAGTGGCGACAGCTACCCTTCTACCTCTGACCACAGCTGGTTCCCCCGTCCGGCTGTACCTTCTCAACTTGGTTGGACTCCAATCCTGCAGTCCCAACCCTATGCTGCTTTTTCTGCTCCTGGATATGCCTCAGGCAGCTTAGCAGCCAGATGTCACTGGGATAGGCCTCAGGCTTCCAGCCTAGCCGCTCGGGGTGACATAACACGAGTCCACCTAGACAGCTGTCCAGGTGGCACAGAACCCCGATCACCTGACCAAATAGGCTCTCCCAGCAGGCCAAGGGACTAAATAAGCCCCTGCCAATTGGCTGAGACACCCCATCCATTCATACTCTGACCTTGCGAAGCCCCCTGTCATTCTAATGTCACCAGCCACAGTGCCACCTAGTGACAGATGAGAAAAGGTGCAGCAATTCCAGAATTAGAAGGGAATCAATTGATCTTATAACAATTAGCCAGGAAAATTACCACCTGGCAAACTAAATTTATTAGCAACCCTGCTACATCAATGATATACTCTAACATTTTTCAATGATGTATTTGAATGTGACCACATATATGACATATAACTTTAGTATACAATATTTATACTGCTGTAATTGAATTACAGTCCATAGAACAGGTACTGAACTACATATGATGGCATTCCCTTTATTGTTTACCCATACAGAGTATGAGACAAGTTCATACTACATACTATATTAACAATATTTATCGTAAATCACGGGGCACAGAGCAACCATAATAATGACTATATGGGTTATACGCCACCTACTGGTAAATGGACACTGGCAGATAGTCCAACAGGAAGTCCTCCCCAATATAACCCCTCCTACACAGAAAGGACCTCAGTTTTTTCGCCAATGTCTGTAAAGTGGTGGTCACTGATGTGATACATGTGCTCTTGGAGCATACTTGGAGGGTTCGGAATCTAGAAAGGTTGAATTCTTCCTTTCAGGTATTGAAAGATAACCACTGATGCCAGTTTCTCCATTTGGTTTGGGGGTGGCTATAGATCAGTGGACTTGGTCTCCACAGGGGAGAATACTGGCCATAATTATCGTGGAACTTGTGGCCAGTACGCCTTGCTCTGGATTATGGTACAAACCAGTTGTAGGTTCTATCCAGAAAAGCCTCTGCAGGGGCATATATATCAACCACCAGAGCCGCACCAGGAGTCATGCGGCTCAGGAAGGTGAACCACGTTCTGTCTGGGACAGCACAAGTGCTGTCTCTATCGTCAGTGCATATTTCAGGTATAAAATAGTGGCAGGGGGAACTCTGCAGGTGAATCTAATAGATTACAAGGTCTGCAAAAAGTTGGGACAGGTTGTGTCGGGGATGAGGGTCCCACTGGCAATAGGGGTAGATGCACTGGTAACGCCTTAGGGAC
This sequence comes from Lithobates sylvaticus, assembly GCA_028564925.1. Lineage (NCBI taxonomy): Eukaryota > Metazoa > Chordata > Amphibia > Anura > Ranidae > Lithobates > Lithobates sylvaticus. The sequence goes on along the minus strand of CM053027.1, from coordinate 120,631,196 downwards.
CAGTTCTCCCTTATTTTACGCTTTCCCTCTGTTTCGACTTCTGCTACATCTTTTGCGAAGAATCCAGAAGGGGGTAACACTGATAATAATATTAGCCCAGGAGGGCTTGGTACACTGACATAGCGAGTCTTGCGGGGGTCACTCCTTAGACACTCCCAGTCCAGGGGGACCTAATGGTCTTGAGTCCTGTACTGTTGAGCCCTGGAAGCCAGCTTCAGGGAACTTCAATTACAGGACTTGGAAATATTTTTTTGCCTAGGGCGAAGCCAGGAATTGGCACCCACAGAAATATGTAGGAGATTCTTTTTCTTTTTTCTTTCACCAATCAGTAGAGGAAAGGAGATTGGCCTTAAGTACCGTTAAGGGTCAGAGTTAGTCCCTATACATTTTTTTCTAGAGGCCGTTGTTTCTCACTCCTTGATTCATACTTCATACAGCGTGTAACATAGACAGTCCCACCTCTCAGGCCATTCTTGTGTCCTTGGGACTTGAATTTGTTCTTGACTGTCCTTGCAGAGGCAACTTTTTGAACCAATCAGGGATTCTGTTAGTCTTTTACCTCGGAAAGTGGCTTCTTGGGTGGCTATCACTTCACTAGGTGGAGTATCAGAGTTGGTGGCTTTTTTTATGCAAGGAGCCGTTCTTGGTCTCGCATCATGATAAGGTGATGTTGCGTCCTCATCCATTTTTTGCCTAGAGTGGTGATTAGTTTTCCCTGGAATCAAGACAATGTCTTGCCTTCTTTTCTGATCCTCAGTTGGCAGGAGTAGGATCACTGCATACTCTGGAGGTATTTCAGGCAGTCAGAATTACTTTTCAGTGCAGGTCAGGAATCCTGGTTTGTGCTGCCGGTAGAGCCCAGGATGGGCAGGAGGCATCCAAGTTAACTATTTTCATTGGATTCGCCAGTTAATAATACAAGACTATGGCTTTTTTGGTAAAAGCGCTCACTACCAGTTGTGTGGGGGCATCTTGGACCATCCGCCATCAGGTGTCAGTGGCTCAGGATTTTAAGGCCCTTACATGGTCTTTTGTTCATACATTCACAGAATTTTACCAGATGGATATCAAAGCCACAGGGGATACTGCTTTGGCCACAGTATGTTTTGGGCAGCAGAAGAAGTCTTTCTCAGGTGGCAGTTTCTGTGATTGTGTCTCCCTCCCCTCAAGTGCATTGCTTTAGGACATCCCAAATAGTCATTATTATGGTTGCTCTGTGTCCCGTGATATACGATAAAGAAAATAGGTATAAGTATAAAGTGATCAGCGCAACCTTCTCTATAATAGTGGATAATAGAGACTAACTCAAATCCTAAGTGAATATCTCCTACACAGAAATGTATAAATGATCTCAATATATAGAATAATGTGCAAATGGGCAATATGTATGTGCAAAATCAGCCAAACAATGTGCAAACCATATAAAAAAACACACAATTATTCTGTGCAAATCAAGCAAATAAATAAACGTGCAAAATAATGTGCATCAATTGAGCAAAAATATATATATATCTCCTGCAAATATAATCTGAATAAATAATCTTGATAGTATAAGTACAAGTCCCAAAGATTTCCAAACTGTAAAACTGAACCACAAAAATGGCGGCAACAGTACGCTATATTAATGGTGAATGGTGATGGTGAATAAAATGGAAAATAAAATTGATGTCTATGTATAAGTAAAGATGTGATGACAAAACGGAATATAATCTTCAATATATAATCTTCATAAATCCCACTGGATATTGCTTAATGCTCTCTGGACTCTTACCTCAATGAGGAATGAATGTAGCCTTAGTAATGCACTTAGCTGGAAGATCGCCAAATCCTAGTATAGTATCTTTCAGGTGCTGATAGTCCAAATATGAATGATAACCTCCGAAGTTCCCACGTGCTCACTCACACAAAGCCGCCATATAAAAAGGATAAAAAGAGGGCTCCCATAGTGCAATACCATATAAACAAGTTGATTTATTTGTTAAAAAGCCAAATGGGCACTTACAAAGAAAAGATAAAAAAACAGGCAGAGTTGTAAACAAACGAACAGCGTTTCAGACGCCTCTTACGTCTCCTATGAAATCCGGCCACTCCCTATGCATTACGTCACGACATGTGACTTCTGATGATATTGAGATCAAATAAAAACAGAACAGGATACTTTTTAACATAGGTGCATGGTACAACAGACACATATCAGGAATATGAAATGTTGGTATAAGATATTCTTTAGCTTTTTTTCACCAGAAATCTTTGTTTTTACTTTTGCTTTAAAATTTCCTGTTGTCAATGGAGTTGACAATATATATATATATATATATATATATATATTAGGGAGAGAGAGAGACTGACAGAAGTGAGATCCTTTGGTGTATCCACTCAAACCTATTTGCCTCAGAGATTGGTATTCTAGAGTGTGATGTCAAAAGACATATCTTTACTTTTTTCAACAAGCTCTTCTGTTGTCTTTTAGAGAAATTAGTTCCCTTCTTTCTCATTATACACACTGAATAGCCTCTGTCTAATACACTATTCTCTTATATCTTCTTCTTGTCCTTTCTTCAGTATTTTTTTTCTCATTGATTCCATTTTCTTGTTGTGTGTGCTGATCCTTTTGAGGAAATTTGCCAAGAGAGAGAGAACCTAATCAGACCTTAAAGTGGAAGTAAACCCTCTGGGACCACTTTGACCTACAGGTAAGCCTAGATTAAGGCTTACCTGTAGGTCCAATAAATATCTCCTAAACCTACATGGTTTAGGAGATATTTAGAAAAGAAAATGCACCGCTATCTATGGCGCATGCGCCGACGACAGCGGCGCGCAGGCGCACTGCGCATGCCGAGATCACGCCGATATGCCGCTCTCGTGCGCATGACGTCATCGCCGCTCCAGCGAATCACAGCGCTGGAACGGCGAGACCCGGAAGTCACTCTGGGTTTGATGCATACTATGCATACTAGCTCATTATGCCTTTGCCTTGCAGGTTCCTATTTAAAAAAAACAAAAAACGGCTTTACTTCCTCTTTAAGAGGTCATACAGTGAAGGTGAGCGCGATGTTCCATGGGTAAAAGTGGTCTTATTTATGATCAAACACCAGTGATTTAATTTCCATACACGTGATTTGCCCTCTATTCCACTGTATTTTTTGGTGGATGTGGTTTTAATTTGTAAAATGGAAAGTCCTTCAGAATTGCTGCATGATTTGAGATATCGCTATTGTACTGTATATCTTCATGAATATTATTTGTTGGCTGCATCTGAGTCTATTTTTTTTGTTGATATGATAGTGTTGGCTATTTACTTTATTTCATATATTACTTGTGCAATTGGTTGACTGAAATCACATTAGACGGAGCAAGATAGACAGGGCTTGACTAAACCGTTTTTTCCCCAGGAATACAGTATATGATTTGTTCCCTCCAGTTATTTTTGTTTTAACTGAAAGCTCACCATTAATATTTATTTAATCAAAAGCTTATAAAACATTTTAGAATTTTGTAGAAAGTTTAACCAGACATGTTATGGTGAGTTGGGCCAAAGGACCAAAAAGGCCCCCACAGAAGCAATGTGATGCACAGTAGAGTCTTCCTAAAACAGTAGGTATCAACATGTCTCAATTCCCTCATAAATCCTAAACATAAGGTTACTCCTTGGTTTAGGATAGTGAGCAGAGCCATGCAAATCATTTCTTTATGCCCTTTTGTCCAACTGTACATCCAGAACCTGACCATTTTACAAAACTTGCAAAATCAGTAGGCTTAGCTTAAGTAGATACCAAATCATATACATGCTTCTTCCCATGCTAAGTGCCTATTCATCAGCATTGTGCAGGCATGTGCCTTCTTGCAAGATTTGGTACTCTCAGCGTTCTTAGGATCTCGCCCCAAAATATCCTAACGTCACCCTACCTAGGCGCCGCAGATAAAAGCCAGATGGAAGACATGTATGTTGACAAATTCTACATTGATGGTAAATCTTATATTTGGAAAACCTACGCTTTTTTTTTAAACATATCAGAAGCAGTGTTTTTTTTTTTTTTTTTTCTTAAATCGATAAGAAGTAGGACATTCTGAGACAAGAACTACATCTTGCAGTATGGAACATTGTTTGGTCCCAGGCTAATAAGAGCTTAATATGGACATATACAGTATATGATGACAAAAACACATATAACATTTTGAGTTGGTTCTACATACGCAGTGTTCTCTTCGCCATATATTTATCGGTGAGACATTTATGTTAAAGGTGCAATATACATACATGTACCCTATATCATGTATTCTGGACATACCCTGCTATATTTTCCTATTGGTATGACATAAAGGCCTTGCTGTCATGATTGCTGGAATCTACTATATCCATTGGATCCCATCATTCACCTCTTAGGTCTCCCTCTGAAGGGGATCCCTAAACAACTGACACATACAGTGCCTTGAAAAAGTATTCATACTCCTTGAAATTTTCCACATTTTGTCATGTTACAACCAAAAACGTAAATGTATTTTATTGGGATTTTATGTGATAGACCAACACAAAGTGGCACATAATTGTGAAGTGGAAGGAAAATGATAGATGGTTTTCAAAGTTTTTTACAAATAAATATCTGAAAAATGTGGTGTGAATTTGTATTCAGCACCCTTTACTCTGATACCCCTAACTAAAATCTAGTGGAACCAATTGCCTTCAGAAGTCGCCTTATTCATAAATAAAGTCCACCTGTGTGTAATTTAATCTCAGTATAAATACAGCTGTTCTGTGAAGCCCTCAGAGTTTTTTTGGAGAATCTTGGTGAACAAACAGCATCATGAAGGCCAAGGAACACTCCAGACAGGTCAGGGATAAAGTTGTGGAGACGTTTAAAGCAGGGTTAGGTTATTTAAAAAAAAAATATCCCAAGCTTTGAACATCTCACAGAGCACTGTTCAATCCATCATCTGAAAATGGAAAGAGTATGGCACAACTACAAACCTACCAAGACATGGCCATCCACCTAAACTGACAGGCCGGGCAAGGAAAGCATTAATCAGAGAAGCAGCCAAGAGGCCCATGGTAACTCTGGAGGAGCTGCAGAGATCAACAGCTCAGAAGGTGCTCTGGTCAGATGAGACCAAAATTTAACTTTTTGTTTATGTATGGCGGAAAACTAACACTACACATCACCCTGAACACACCATCCTCACTGTGAAACATGGTGGTGGCAGCATCATGCTGTGGGAATGCTTTTCTTAAGCAGGGACAGGGAAGCTGGTCAGAGTTTATGGGAAGATGGATGGAGCCAAATACAGGACAATCTTAGAAGAAAACCTGTTAGAGTCTGCAAAAGACTTGAGACTGAGGCGGAGGTTCACCTTCCAGCAGGACAATGACCCTAAACATACAGTCAGAGCTACAATGGAATGGTTTAGATCAAAGAATATTCATGAGTTATAATGGCCCAGTCAAAGTCCAGACCTAAATCCGATTGAGAATCTATGGCAAGACTTGAAAATTGCAATGAACTCTCCATCCAATCTGACAGAGCTTGAGCTATTTTGCAAAGAAGAATGGGCAAAAATGTCACTCTCTAGATGGGCAAAACTGGTAGAGACATCCCCAAAAAACTTGCAGCTGTAATTGCAGAAAAAGTTGGTTCTACAAAGTATTGACCCAGGGGGGCAATGCTTTTTCTTTGGGACTGTAAGGCAATTATCTTGCTCTGCTTTGAATTTTTTGCAAATGTTTTGAACATGATGGGACTAGACCTAGCTATCGATTATGAGTCCTTAGCTTGGTGGCATGTGTCCTCCTGGGCTCTCTCTCTCTGGGTCTACTGGCCAGCACTGCATAGTATCGCACAATATTGTATACCCTTGTTTTTGATAGTTATGCTGTATTTACAGTTCTTAGTTATGTATGCTCCTTTGATGTTTTGGATATAAGGAGAGCCTTATGGGCTGAGTCAACCCCTTGCTTCTTGTTTTGGGAAACCCAACAGTGAGATTTCTCTTCCATAACTCCTGACTATAGAAAAAAAACATTTTATGTGTTCCTGTCCAACTTTTCATGTTCCAGCACCACCTCTTGTATTCTTCATAAGATACATTTATCGGTGTAATAAACAAAGAAGCTCCCCAGCACTCTTACCCCTCAGTCAAGCATAATAGATGTAATTAACACCTAACACTAATAAAAGGTGCCTATGAACTAGGGGCCCAATACTCATCTGTTAGAGTATCAACACTGGGACATTAAAAGCAGTGGTTAAATGGACCATTCACCCAAAACTGATAGTACAGGACTAAATCACCTTCTAGCTTCTTTCATCCTTTGGGGACTTCAGCACTAAGTAAAAATAAAAGCACACAAATAACACCACTGTAGTCCCTGAGTGGTTTAAAAAAATGTTGGGTTGTTTAAGGAGAATTTGTCTTCCATATACAGTATACTCACCTCTACCATGCTCTTCTGTCATCGCAAAATGCCTGGGGTTCCAGGTATGGGGGAGGGGAGGGGGGGCACAAGACCTCTTGCCACGCAGTGCACAGTTCTTAACTTAAAGTAGGGGAATATTCAAGATTTTGAGTTGTCCCTGGAACAGGAGGTGAATTTAAATCATTTTAAGAGGACATGTTTTACAGGCACAAATATTTGAGAGGGGAATACATGTCATTTACTGTTGTGTCTACAGAACAGGAGGCAAAAGTAAAATCTCCCCTTTGAGACACAGGTAACTGTAAAACCTGGCAGGGATATTAATCTTTCCATACTCTATCCTTAACTAAAAAATACCAAGTTTTAGCTTTAGGTATACTTTAATTCTCCAGCATAAGTTCCCCAAAAATGACATAGTTTCCGAGTGGACACAGCATTTAAATAGGGGGATACCAACATGAAATATGTCAAACCCCATGCAAACAATTTTTTGAATTGCTGTGTTCTTATATAAGTATAATTCAAATATTTAACATCTGTAAACGCAATACGCAAAAGGGAATGCATCTACACAACGACATCACAATACATGCACAAAAACCTATCATCACCTTAGCATCTATTCATGTTGTTGTGTACTGGCATTTAAGTCTTTACTGCACTTCAGATCCTGTGTGTCATTGATCCCCCTCCCACTGTTGGGATTCAATGGCAGGAATTCTGCATCCCCTCCTATACTTCCTCAGGAAAAATATGAAGAAGGAACTTGATCCCAGGGTATTCAGTGTGGGACAGTGTACGGAAGAGACAACTCTGCTCTAAATATGGTTCAAGAGTTCCAGCACAACCTCTGCCTTCTCTATCCCTATGCTGTCTAGGATCTCGAGTTCTTGGCTTTACATTGACTCCATGAACAGGGACCATGCTCATTCACATCACAAAGCTGATGGTATTATTGTGGACTTGGCTGCCTGGATTGAACTCTCAGGATCTGGATCCCAGTGGGAAAAATGTCTGTATATCTGATGGGTAAGCATTCATTACTCCACGGCCCCCACTTAATGTATGTTCTTGAACTGGTGCTTCATTCTAAGAAAACTCCAGCTAAGTCTGCATTTCCGGGAAAACAGATACTTTGTACAGTCTTTGTTTTTTTATATGTGGAATAACTGAGCATTGCAGAGTGTTTAGTATAATTAAATGCTGCTGTTATATGTTTCAGAAGTAGACTTCATCCGCACTCATTACCCTAATTGCAATGTATAAATGTCAGTACTTTTTCTAGTTATTACAAGAGTCATCATGAAATGCACAAACTTCTCTTGGCCTTATGTAGGCGTATATCTTGAATCTTTATTTATAATCTGTAAGATAGAAAAAAGAAATCTAAGGACTTGAAAGATATGAAGCAATGTACTTGAAGATTGTAAGGAGTGTATAGAATACTAAAATGGGGCTGTTGTATGTTTCAGATCCAGACATTGTCTGTGCTCATTATCTTTATATAATTGCCATGTATTATTGTTAATATTATGTCTAGTTATTTCAAGAGCCATTGTGAAATATGTAAGCTTCTCTTGACCGTATTTAAGTATCTTCTTTTGTCATTTGAATGATAGAACAAGAAAACTTAAAGACCCTTCTGATATGAAGGAGTGCACATTATTGTTTAACTACCTCAATACAGGACACTTTCATCCCCTTCCTGCCCAGACTATTTTTTTCTTGCAAAAAAAAAAATTTGGAAAAAAAAAAAAAAAGTTTTTTTTCTTAGTTTCTGTCAGTAAATTTTGTAAATAAGTAATTTTTCTCCTTCACTGATGTGCGCTGATGAGGCTGCACTGGTGGGCACTGATAGGCTGCATTGATGGGCATTATTGATGGGCAGCTCTGACTGGCATCACTAATGGGCACTGGTGGGCACTGATTGCTGGCACTGGTGGGCACTGATTGCTGGCACTTCTGGTGCTTTCCTGTAATCAGGGCACTAATCAGTGCCTTGATTACATCTCTTGCTGTCCCCCGCAAGTAGATGCTGCTGATCGGCTCTCCTCACCACACACTCTGTCAGTGTGAAGCGATGAGAGCCGATTACCGGCACTTGCGCATTTACATGTGACTGCACACAGCTGATCACATGGTTAAAGTGCCGCGTCAGCAACATGGTGCGGCCGCAAATGCCGCGCCTTGCAGGCATGCGGTAGAGGCCATTCGGTAGAGGACGTCCACCCAGAACAAGAGCCGCACCGTCCCTCCGTCATTTGACGTGGGCGGACGCCAAGTGGTTAAAGTAAGTGGTTAACCACTTAAGGACCGCCTCGCGCCGATATACGTCGGCAGAATGGCACGGCTGGGCACAATCACGTACCTGTACGTGGCCCTTTAAGAGCCCAGTCCTGAGCTCCGTGGCCACGGCCGCGGGACCAGCGGACCTCTCCCCGTGCTTCCTAGCGCAACTGACACTGATCGGCTGTTCCCTGTCATCGAGAAAGCCGATCAGTGACGTCAGACCCAAAGCCACGCCCCCCTACAGTAAAAAAAAAAAAACACACACACACACTTAACCCCTCCCCCCCCCCTAGTGGTTAACTCATTCACTGCCAGTGTCAATTACATAGGAATCAATGCATTTAAATAGCACTGATTTCTGTATAAATGACAATGGTCCCAAAAATGTGTCAAAAATGTCCGATGTGTCCGCCATAATTTCGCAGTCACAATAAAAATCGCTGATCGCCGCCATTACTATAAAAAAAAAAAAAATGCTATAAAACTATCCCCAATTTTGTAAATGCTATAAAACTATCCCCAATTTTGAAAATGCTATAACTTTTGCGCAAACCAAAATTGACGCTCTATTTTTGTTTATAGCGCAAAAAATAAAAACCGCAGGGGTGATCAAATAACACCAAAAGAAAGCTCTATTTGTGGGAAAAAAAAAGGACATCAATTTTGTTTGGGAGCCACGTCGCACGACCGCGCAATTGTCAGTTAAAGCGACACAGTGCCGAATCGCAAAAAGGGGCCTGGTCCTTTGGCTGCAAATTGGTTCGTAGCTTAAGTGGTTAAAAAAGCGGGCGGCAAGTGGTTAAAAAAGCGAAACTTTTTTTTTTTCATTTTGGATAGGGAGGGTTATAACCCCTGTGTCAGTTCCTTTTCTGCCATCTGTGTCACATTAGAGAGATATCGCTTTACTTCCTGTTCCAAAGTCAAAGCAGGAAGTGAGAGAAAATCTACCTAATCGCCTTTAGGTATATTTTAATTGAAAGGTGCTAATCATAAGAAGTACATTTTGAAATGATGCATCTTTTGTAAAAGATTTATACAGGATATTGAAACCCAAAAAAAAAGTGTAATATATTGCAGCTTACCAATTCTTAAATGTGGTGGCTGCATTATTTTTTTTACCTATTAACACACTTCCTGTCTTAGGGTGACTCCTGTATCTATGGAGGAGCAATGGAGTCACCCTTGGACAGCAGCGATGTCTGGAGAGGGTAGTGTTAACGGGGATACAGACAGATTGAAATTCAGCTGTACCCCGAGCCCCCCCTTTTTTGAAGCCAATTAGAGCCTTAGGCTCTAATCACGTGCTTCTAAAAAAAATAAAACCCTCATTGGAATCCATGCGTCCAGTATGTAGATAAGGGGCCGGGCGCATGGATTAGGGGGGCGACGCCCCTGCACCCTTATGGACGGGCTGCCACTGTGGAGCACCCTTAGATTAGATAAGTATACAAAGCTTTCTTTTACAGGGCAACTTCAGCCAAAAGGGCAAGTTCTGCTTGTTTGCATCCCCCCTCCCCTTTAATTGGCACTTTTCTGGGGGATAGGGGTACCTGCTCCCACTTCCAGTCAGATTGCCACAGCAATCCATCTGTGTCCATACAGAGAAGACAGTGATTATTGCTATCGGCTATAGCAGCCACTGGTGAGAATCGGAAGCAAATCAGTCAGGCTGGTTGTACCCAAGTTGGTGCTGGGAGCGACCAGAGCTAAAGTTAATCATTTCTAGATAAATAAATAGATAAATGAAAAGCAGTCTTAAACCAGAGGAAGAGCTTGACTTTTATCATGCAAAGTAAGTGGACATTGGCCAAGTTAAGGATCTTTTGAAAGTTTGTAGAAGGGCAATATGTCTGTAGCGCCCTGCTCCTGATGGGCAGACACTATAAATAGAAAGGTTTGTCTGATCTGTAGCTTAGCTCAGACTGACTGATTATGTTGTAAATTCTGGTTCTGTTCCAGTTCAGCTGGTTGTGTGGTTTTCCCCTTGGCCGAGGCATGGCACCCTTATAGTTTGGCCAAGGTCAGAAATTGCAACAATCTGGGTGTGTTGAATGCCTCTTTGCCCGGAAACAGTCAGTGGGTGTGGTCTACCCACTGTGCGTTCTGGGAGAGGGTACTTAAGGGACAAACCCTGTGACAGGGTGTGTTCTGACCTGATGGCCCTCCTTGCCTGGGGTGTGCTGCTGCCTTCTAAGTTGTCTCGGGGCCGGCTGGCCCGAGGCTTCGTTACTGAAGGGTAGGCCCAGAAGTCCTTGGGCCTACCGATCCAGGGGTGGTCCTGTGCGGTCTTGCCTGCGAGAGGAAGCCAAGCAACTGGAGGATCCAGGGGAGGACTTTTCAGAGAGAGGACCGAGCAACAAGGCCGGTACCTCTAGAAGAGCCTGGAGACTCAGTTGGAGGACGCATTCCGGGTCATCTACCGCACAGTACCGGCGGTTCGGCTGAAAGAAACTGGTACTGTGTGATTGCTCTTTAACATTGCAAAAAGTTGCTGGTTACACAATCCTGTGGCAGAGGATTGTGCAACGGTTCTACTAAATCTTCAAGTCTGTGGCAGAGACTATGACCGAACATCGCATCGGCTGCTAGGTCAGTGAGAGGGGTCTATCCGGTGGTTGCTGGATCCAGTTGTGGAGCTGTTGTCCTCTGGATCAAGAAGTACCCCTAACCCGCAATTAAAAGGTACCTGAATTCCTCTAAACCCTCCATCCCTCTATTGGAATGTCTTTTTGTCAATAAAGCATTGGAAAAAAAGACTAAGTGTCGGAGCTGAAATCTATGAGAAAAATCTTTAATGGGACCTCTATGACGGACACGGTGGAACGGTGAGGGAAAAATAAGCCCAATTAAATACCAGCAGCTCCTTCGGGGGTAAGTGCTACATTTTTAAAAGTTGAGGACTGAAAATCGGATGTCATAAGCTGTGCACAATATTCCTGGTTGTAGGAATAACTGGTTGCAGGCAAAGTGTAATGCTCCCTCAGCAGAAGCACACACTCTTTTCCCTGACAAGATTGTTGACTGTAATTATGTTGACTGTCCAGCTGGAGATGCTTGGGCAAAGAACACCAAATATCAAACTCAGCTGTCATTGTGAATTCCTGGCTCACCTCCACCTGCCCTCTACACCTTTTTGTAGGCCACCAACTATGATGGACATCATCACTAATGTCCATCATGGCTGACCAACAGGACGGTGCAGAGGACTGGAGAAGTTGGGCTAAAGAGTGACCACAGAAGCTGTGGTTGATATTTGCACAATAGAGTACTCGGGTTTCAGGAATACCCAGGCACTCAGGAAGAGCCTCTTGTGTGGACTTGGAAAGTAAGGTGAGCTCATAAAGCAAGTGTTGCACTTTAAAGTGGCTTATCAGAGAGCGTTTTGCTTCCTATTAGCTCATTAATACATTTTCATAGTCCCCAAACCCTAGAAAGCCTTGTTTTCTATACCTTAAAATTGCCAAAAAAAGCCAACAGCTCTACGTAACCCGAAAATAAATAGTTCTGTAATTTTAGTTTGCGTCTGTGATATGAGTCATTGATTCTGGATACACAGTTGACTACCAGTGGTATAATGAAATTGTTTGCGCAGCTATACCAACTATTCTAAAATTATACTTAAACCCTTTAAATGTATGTTGGCAGTAATGACAGGTACTTTCTGTTTTAATAAGTCAATGCTGCATAAAATAATGGTAAAGGTCAAAGGGGGCAGAGATTTTAGCTACATATGGAATGTTGCATAAAGCTTTAAACATGGTGAGCAAAGGTTAATTTATTGCAGACTGGCATGTGCTTTCATTAGTCTGTTGGGAATAGTTTGTAGATGTGTGGGAGGTCTACAGCCAAACTTGTCCCCATCCAATCAATTAATACTTGTATTTACTGTATACTTATTTATGTATGGTATAGCATAAGCATAAGATATGACAATAGAGATCAAAAGTGTCTCAAAAAAAAAATTCAGATCCTATAATAGTCTGCATCTGGGTCTCAAAATCATATCTATTTTTTAAGGCCAAGCATAATTGTTTCCATTATGGTCGGTATCGGTGCCGATACAAAGCATTTGCACAAGTACTCCTACTTGTGCAAATGCTCCGATACCTAAAGCCGATACCTTTTGCGGTGCGATTTGAGCCCATACAAAATCAATGGGTTTAAATGACACTGCAAAGAATTGCATGTGATTTCAACCGAAATGCAGTGCGATTCCTGTCCGAATCACTTACAGTTTACCTCACTGCTCCTGTGTGAACCCAGGCATGTCATAGTGGCTTCAGCCTGGGTTCACACAGGAGCTCACCGCAAAGCATATGCGAGGTGGACAGGAATTGTACCACATTCTTGTTCAAATTGCATGCGATTCTTTGCAGTGATTTGAGCCCATTTATTTTGTATGGTCTTGAATCGCATCGCAAAGGTATTGGTAATCAGTATCGGCGATGAAAAATGGTATTGTGCAACCCTAGTCTCCATTGTTATGCATTCAGGAAAAGACTTTGCCAGCCCACCTGAAATATGAGCACCTCCTACATTAGTAAAAAAAAATAACTGTACTAAAATTGCCATGATCAGTGATCTCAAAGAAACTCACAGGTGAAGTTACATAGCTAACTGCAAAATATTTCAGCCTATCATTGCCTAATATTCAGGAGGAAAAGCAACTGCTCCAGGCTCCTTATTGGTCTGGTACACTGCAGCTCGGTGGCATAATCTCAGCTCCCATAGTCCTTCTCTATTTGGGGTACTACAAGGCTTTTCTACTCGCTACCATCAATCTCCAACAGTTTTCTGATCACTCAACACATTTGCCTTCCTGCAGTCTCCACCACAATGGCTCCTTTGAATGACCTCTGTTTTTTACCTCTTTGTAAGGTTCACCCAATCAAGGTATAGGATCTTTCCTGAACTGGAGTAATTCCTAAAAGAAGCATTCACCACACCATACTTGAATGTAAAAGTGAACCCCAGACATTTTTACCATGTCATGGATTCATTTGATTACATAAAGTATTAATGGACTATGTGTGCTTATCTGGAATAAGAAGATGTTAAAATGGTTGTAATGGGTTACAGCTAAAGATTGAAAGGGCTGGAAAAAAAACCCTGAAAAATTGGAAAAAAACTAGGCATTTTTCCAAAGCCTTTTTTTTTTTTTTTTTTACGACAAATTAAAAAAAGAGTATACAAAATGTTCCTTTGCAATGATCAGTAATATGTGTTTGACATGATATGCAAACTATATAACATGTAAAGTCTTACATTATTGCAAGCAAATCCTGCAATACAGTTCAATTAACACTGTACTTGCAGTTTTCAAACAAGAGAAGTATGCATTTCTGCCACTAGGGGGCACTGCAGGGGGAAGGCTTCAGTTTAGTTTTCTTGTAGGCTCCATTTTTTTTACCTCCTACAGTTCAGTGATTGTTGGGATACAGTAGATGATAGTTTCTGTCCTCTCAGGCCTTTATTGACAGGTACGACGGTACGTTTGTCTGAATAATGTGTTTATCTTATTTAACCTTTAAATGATTCCTATTAACCACCATCACAGCATCATTTTTCCCTATAGTCTGGTCAGTAAATTGTTTCTTCTTTTCCCCCTCTCAGTAAAAAGGTGAGACCAACAGCTAGAGTTTGGAAACATTTCCACAATTTCTGCTGAGAGAAAAGCTGAAATTTGCAAATTATTAAATTATTATTATTATTATTATTATTTTAATTTATTTTATTTCAGGTACTTATATAGCGCCGCAAATTTATGCAGCACTTTACATATACATTGAACATTTACATCAGTTCCTGCCCTCAAGGAGCTTACAACCTAAGGTCCCTAACAAATTCATAGATACTAGGGCCAATTTAGACAGGATCTGATTAACTTACCAGCATGTCTTTAGATTAGATTATACTGGATTTATATAGAGCCAACAGTTTGCTTACCACTTTACAAAATGAAGGCAAACATTACAGTTAAAATATAATTTGGTACAAGAGGAATCAGAGGGCCCTGCTCGTTAGAGCTCACAATCGAATACATAGTGATACAAAAAGTAATAACTGTGGGGGGTGAGCTGATGGAGAAAGTAAAAACAGTGTATTAGTTAGAAGCAGGATAGGCTTCTTTAAAGAGAATGGTTTTCAGGGATTGTCTAAATATGGATAGATTACAAGATATTCTGACAAATTGAGGTAGGGAGATCCAAAGGGTGGGAGAAGCTTGGGAGAAATCCTGGAGGCGAGCATGGGAGGAGGATATTTGGATGATATTTTGAGACTAGGCTAGTGATGTAGCTGGGAGCAGAGTTGTGGATGGCTTTGTAAGTTGTTGTTAGAACTTTGAATTTTATTTATTGGGTGAGCCAGTGGAGAGATTGGCAGCGAGGGGTACTAGACACTGAATGGTTGGTAAGGTGGATGAGTCTTGCAGCAGCGTTCATAATAGACTGAAGGGGGATAGCCTATGTAAAGGTAAGCCAATGAGGAGGGAGTAGCAGTAGTCGAGGCGAGAGATAACCAGGGAGTGAATTAGAAGCTTTGTTTGATGCTCTGGGATGGGGGGTCAGCAAGTCCAGACTGCGATCTACCAGTCACCTGTCATCTACAGGTTGCTGACTCCGCCCTATATTATTGTCATAGTTTTGGGATAGAACTTCCAAAAAGCTTATAAGTGTGTTCAGGTGTCTTTAATCTTTTAAATCATATACATAGTGTACTTCAAAGATAATGTAGAAGATAAATAGAAAAAAGTAAATAGAAACAAAAAAATAATGCTGATGATCATAATAATCCTATTTAGGGCATTTTCAGTACTCCAGGTTTATGCCGCCTGATAAAGTTACAGTACATTGTAGAGATAGCTGTTCTTTTCTATGACAGAAGCAGGGGTCAGATGAGTTAACAGTTGTTTAACAGACAATCAACTCAGATATAATTTTCAGGAACTGGCTCAGGACATACTTATTTAATTGGATTATTATCTGTAAAAGTATCAGACTGCCTTAAACAGGAAAACACGGAGGAAATCTAAACACTGATAATCAGCTCCATGCTGAATACCCCAAAGAGCCATCAGGGTCAGTAAGAGTTCTACCTTCAATCTGACTTCATGTTGGTTTGTTTCATTCATGCTGGTTTGTGATTCTGAAAGTATTAGAGCCAGAGACAGCCAGGCAGCAAGCAATTTCAAAAACAGATCAGTAATATTTTACCAAGTATTTATTTTGGGTGTAATGGAGGTGAGGGCTGAAGAGCCCAACCCAATACGTTGCATACAAAACATTTTTGTAAAATGTAAACCAGAGAGTTAGCCATCTAAATGAGTAAATGTGCTGGAAGAAACTGTATCACAAGCAAGAGTCATTTTCCATTACTTGCAGGTGTATCCCTAAGAGAAAGCTTAAAGCGGAGCTCCACCCAAAAGGGGAAGTTCCGCTTGTCTGTCTCCTACCTCCCTCCAGTGCCACATTTGGCTTCTTGTGGGGGAGGGGGGAGCGGGTACCTGGTTTTGACAGGTACCCGCTACCACTTCCTGCTGAGTTTGCCATGATGAACCCAACCAGAAGTCTGGCTCTCGCGGCAGCCAGCCCATTGAGAAAGCGCAGCGCGATTCACATATACGCAGTAGGAAACCAGCTGTGAAGCCACAAGGCTTCACTGCCGGTTTCCCTTACCCAAGATATCGGTGTCAGCACCCAAGAGACGATTCAATAATCGGGTTGGGTGAGGACACCGTGGGATGCCTGGACAGGTAAGTGTCCTCATAGTAAAAGTCAGCGGCTACAGTATATGCTGACTTTACATTTTTTGGTGGGGGGGCTGGAGCTCCGCTTTAATGACATTCTCCTGCATACACAGTCCCAGTCCAGCAAGCAGTAACTATATGAGTTGGAAGAGACACAGTAAGGCAAAGGTCCCCTGACAAAGATGGATTAGAACACTGTCAGGTTTTATTGCTCTCTGAACGCCTGTTAGGGAGATTCATCCTCTCTATTTATCCTGTTTACCGTTATAAAAGAAAGTGAAAGTAAAAGAAAATCCCAAATTTTGGGTTGTCCCCAGAAAAGTAATAGAGGGAAAATCGTCCAATGGAAGCACTAGTTCTGGTGACCTGGGTAGCCCCAAGAGATTACCTTAATTTGCAGGAATTTCCTCTCGCTTCCTGTTTTGTCCAGGACAGGAAGGGAAATCTCCCCAATGGGACACAGATGGCAAAAAATAAACTGACAGGGGTTATGACACTTCTTTAGGGCTCATGTACACTAGAGCTTATAAACTTGCGTTTAGGAGCTTTTGACGTTTTTCTTTGCTAAAGCTCCTAAACTCAACTCTATAAAATCTATGTGTCCATGTACACATAGGCTTTTACAAGAGTTTAGAAGCTGCTGTGGTTAGGGAATGTTCAACCTCCCTTAACCTCCCTCTCCTGAACGCAGAAGAATCGTGTTCAGGATAGGAGTGTTTTGACCGCCGACCGCATTTTGCCTTTTCCCGCGGCCGGCGGGCAACCTAGTCTGTGTGTACATGAGCCCTTTTTTGCCTATAGTTCTGCTCAAGGCTGGGTTCAGACTGGAGCACAGAACAGCTCACAGCAGGGGTCCGGTGCATCCCCATTCACCGTTTCAGGTCCAATTTCAGCACAAATTTTGGGCTGAATTCAGACCTGAAACAGACCAAAAGATGCACAGGACTCCTGTGCAATTCACACCGGATCTGCTCCAGAGATGTGTGAACCGACGCCATAAAGAGCCGGTCACAATCTCCTGCTATGCAAATTGGATGCGGAGAAACCCACATCCAATTCGCAATAGTGTGAACCCAGCCTTAAAGTGTGAAGTAATTCAGGAGCATTACACAGACTTGGGGAAGGGTTGATTTGATCAATAGTATTAGGTTATTTTATCAAGTCTAGTATTTTCATTGTCTGTGGTGGGGAGCACAAAGACAGGAGAAGAGGGTGATTTAATAAGACTTGATTATATTCCTGCCTGGTTCAGCCTGATTTAGGAATGCCTCCATAATAACGTAGGCTGCCCCTGCTAACCTTCTGAAAAAGCTATTTGCCCTGGCTGTAATGCTGATCCTGTGGCTTTAGTACTTTGAAGACTCACTTAGAATGTGTTGCATCAGAACGATACCCATGTAACTAGCATTATCAGAAGGTCACCAATGGCATCTTGTATACTTGTCTCAGTGCAAAACTATTTTTTAAAATTCCTAGTCTGGTAACAGTGTGCAGTGTTCTGTATGTGGCATCTGTGTGAGCACAGGGCCTCTAAAAAAGGGAAGTGAAGAATATAGGAAGATGCTTATAATAGTGTTTAATGGAGCATCTTTCTTTTCCTCTGACTGGACTTTAGTTTCACCATTTTGTTTTGATGACATCCTGGAATTAATCTATTTCCTGCTTCTCCCTTCCCTGCTTCTCCCTTCCCTTAGTGTCACCAAGGCCCTAGTATGCTGCCCCGGCTGGAAACAGGAAGGGCGAGTGTGTACAGCTGGTAAGTAATGCAAATCTTAAAAAGTGAGCAGAATAATCTGAGAAGATAGGATGCCACTAGCAATAATGACAAGAAACAAATTGTTGTGGGCCACTGTGCACTTTCCAGTCAATCTTGGTGTTCTCTTTCAGAACAAAGTATGTTGATATGAAGTAGTAATATACTATATAGTTCAGTGGTATGTGAGTTTTAGTAATACCAGCAGATCTAAAGCTAATGCAATTGTCATCATAAAGGTAATGTCTTCATAAATGAAAAATCTATTCTTAGGAACTCTGGTGGTAAAACCCTCTCCTATACCCAGTGAAGTGAACAGACTCAGATGATACATGGAGATGAAACAAATCTCCCTACATACGTTTTACATGTATCAGCTTTCTACACTCTTTAGAAAGTGCAGATCATGTTACAAATCTTCCTTCCTCTTCCAGCAGTGGGTGTGGAGTCTGGGCTTACACTGTGTGAGAGCAGATTGGAGAAAAGGCACCCCCCCCCCCCCCCCCCATAGGCAGAGGAAAAAAGGAACACAACGAGCTGCATTGTGAATACACCAGCTCTCTGCTAATCTACCTCTAAGCTCCCTCCCCAACACAAATTTTTCACTAATGTGTCAGAGAGCTTGTCAGAAGTTATCTCTGATAACAGAGGAACAGAGCAGCAGAAAGACACGGCACTTTGGAGAGAGATAAGTAAACAATACAGCTACAGTATATGTGCCTAGGTCAGATTTTTATGAATGGAGTTTACAACCACTTTTAACTACAACGTTCCTAGTTTTATCCTCTTGTCTAGTCTGCTACATTGTACATGAGATATAATGCAGCAGTAGAAGTGAGAAAGTGAAACTCACTTAGCTTCATAAAGACTACATGGGAATGGGGGAGGACAAACTGCCCAAATATATGTTAACTTGTAAGTTATGTGCAGCTGAATTCCAGGTATGGATTTTCTTGCATAGCTATATTGGTCCATCTATGACCAATGTAAGTATGCATAAGCCATACCTGTGGGACCGCTGTGTAAGCAGAGAATTACTGTAGTAGTTACTGCTACTACAGTGATTGCAGCTGTCTTAAGGGTCATGTACCCAGGCCCTTTCTTGCTGCAGAGTAAATACAGGGGATCGCTCACTCGGCAGGAGCCATTTACTGAACACCTTGCATTTTTCTTCATTAATGCAAAGAGTTCTCTTGACATCGCCTTGCCTCTCCACCCCGTCCAATCAGAGAATGCCTTGCATTCCCAAGGCATTCTGTTAATAGCACCTTTGCCAAGCAAGCAAACCCCTGTGATTACTATGCAGTTCTGGGCACGGGACCCAGAAGAAAGCAGTGACTACTGTAGTAGTGGTAACCACATAAATACTACAGGTATGGCAAATGCATATTTACAGTTCAATTCAACTTTAGCTCAGTGAGAATCACACATTTGATGTATCCTATTTAGCTGGACTTAATCTTTAAAATATAACTAAAAGCAACATTTTTCTTTTTAGTTTTGGATAGAGTGGAGATATATCAGAACCCCTATCAGGATTTTATTGCAGTCTGTGCCCCCTATTAGGGAGAACCACCCTCTCTATTTGTACTGTTTGCCTTTATCAGTGAAAGTAAAAGAAAATCCCAAATTTTGGGTTGTCCTCAGAAAAGTAATAGATGGGAAATCTTCTAAAGGGGACACTAGTTCTGGTGACTTTAGGGTCCCCAAGGAATTCCCTTAATTTACAGGGATTTCCTCTCACTTCCTGTTTGGCTATGGGACAGGAAGTGCAGGGAAATCTCCGCAATAGGACACAGATGGTGAATAAAAAATTTGATAGTGGCTAGAACCTTCCCTTGCTCTATCCAAAATGCTCTATTCTACTTTAAATGTTCTCCTTTACGAAGCATATTTTTGTTGATGTATCTTGATTAAAGACTAAGGCTGCTTTCACACTGGGGCGGTGCGGGGCGGCGACGGTAAAGCATCGCTATATTTAGCGCTGCTTTACCATCGTTTTACCCGCGGTATGCGGCCGCTAGCGGGGTGGTTTTAACCCCCGCTAGCGGCCGCAAAAGGGTTAAAAACCTCTGCAAAGCGCCGCTGCAGCGGCGGTTTGCGGGCGGTATCTCCGCGGTTTCCCATTGATTTCAATGGGAAGGAGCGGTATAGGAGCGGTAAATACACCGCTCCTTCACCGCTCCAAAGATGCAGCTAGCAGGACTTTTGTTGCGGTCCTGCTAGCGCACCGCTCCAGTGTGAAAGCCCGCCGGCTTTCACACTGGAGTGAATGGGGCCGGTTTTTTCAGGCGGTGTACAGGCGCTATTTTTAGCGCTGTACCGCCTGAAAACCGCCCCAGTGTGAAAGGGGCCTAACTTCAGCCAAAACCTTTTTTTTGGATAGAGTGGTGAATGGTTGAAAATGCTGTCAATCGCAGAAGGTAGATACATTTTGATTACTGTTTACCTCGCTGACGCCCCCATTGCGGTCGTCTCTTATTACGCCCCCAACAAGCGACCACTAGCTTTTATGTCCCATCTCTTCCAACTTATTGATACACATAAATTTGGTACATTAGTCCTATGTGGAGACTCCAATGCTACGGTATTCCCCTTCCTTGACAAATCCCCAATTACCCCTAATATGAACTCCGCCAAGATGACCCTACAGCCCCTGCTTACAGCTCACAAATTAGTAGACACATGGAGAGAACTTAATCCTACTAATAGACGCTACACACATTATTCATACCCACACAAATCATTCTCCCATATTGATCACATCTTTGTTCCATCTAGTATGCTACCAGAAATACTTTCATCTAAAATTGTCCCATTACCATGGTCAGACCATTGTGCAGTTTTTACCACCCTTGCCTCAACTGTACCAAGATTTCACGATACTACTTGGAGCATTAATGATACCCTACTAACCCATCCTTCTCATAAATTGCTAATCGAGCAATCGCTGTCGGATTATATCTCCTCTAATGATACAGACGATGTTTCTTCCCTGACATTGTGGGAAGCCCACAAATCTGTTATTCGAGGAAATCTTATTCGTCTAACATCAACACTTAAAAGAAAGCGTAAACTTATGTTTGCAAAATTGGAAACTGCTTTCAACACATGCCACTCAACCTTCCAATATTCTCCAACTATTGATAACCACATGAAACTAGATAAAGCACGACTTGACCTAGACCTTTTTTTAACAGATTCAGCTGACAAATTAATATGCAAACGCCAACATATCCAGTATCTCAAAGCCAACAAACCTGACACTCCTATGGCACGTAGCTTAAAAATGATACAAAAAGTACAGTCCTCTATTAGACTCAAGACTACACGGGACGGATACACTAGTAACCTGGTAAAAATACTCAAAGTATTCCACTCCAATTTATCTAAAATATACTCCTCTTGCCAAGAGTTTGATGCATCTAAAGCGGATACCATGTTTTCCAATATTAACCTTCCTACCCTAGATCAACTACAACGTGATAACCTCGAACGCCATATAACTACCCCGGAAGTCCTGAATGCAATAAAACACTTAAAACTTAATAAAAGACCAGGCCCTGACGGGTTCTCAGCATTATACTATAAGCAGTTTTCACATATACTAGCGCCTGTTCTGACCAGAGCCTTCAACTCTATCCTTGAAAACCATTCCTTCCGTACAGAAACACTTACCTCCATTATAGTGATGATTCCTAAACCACATTCAGACGCTACTTCCTGGACAAATTATCGTCCTATATCCCTCCTCAACCTTGACATTAAAATATTGGCTAAAATATTAGCTACTCGCCTCAATAATGCTATAGGTCAGTTAATACACCGTGATCAAACTGGCTTCATGCCAAAAAGACAGGCAGATGACAACATCAGACGTGCTCTTCTACTCATAAACGCAGCTAAATCTAGACACATCCCTTAATGCCTTATATCTCTAGATATTAGGAAGGCGTTTGATTCTGTCACCTGGCCATATATGCAGTATACGCTACAAAAATGGGGATTTGGGAATCATTTTCTAAAATGGATCTCCTCGCTGTACAATAGCCCAAAAGCATACATTAAATATGCCGGATATAAATCTGCTATGATGAACATTTGTAGAGGTACGAGACAGGGTTGTCCCTTATCCCCCTTACTTTTTGCCCTCCTTATCGAACCATTGGCACAATTAATTAGGAGAAATCAAGATATCAAGGGTATTGAATTAGGTGGTTATCAACATAAATTGTGCTTTTTTGCTGATGATATTCTAATATTCTTATCTCATCCACATATATCCGCTCCGAATTTACTGAACATATTGGATAAATTTGCTACAGTCTCTGGACTTAAAGTTAACCCTACCAAATCGAATGTGCTTAACATATCTTTAAAACAAATTGACCTCTTGCATCTCCAATCTACTTTACCATTTCACTGGGTTTCTAATCAGTTACCCTATTTAGGTGTTCAACTCACAACTTCACTCAAAGATTTATTTAGAGTTAACTATCTCCCTTTATTGAAACAAGTCTAATTATATGAAACAATGGTCTTCTCTCCCGCTATCTTGGTTGGGAAGGATTAATGCAATAAAAATGTAAATTTTACCGAAATTTCTATATTTGTTTAGGGTTTTACCTATCCCACTACCAGCATATTTCCTCAGAATAGTACAACGTAGAGTCATGGCCTTCATCTGGGGAAAAACCAAACCACGGATACCAATGACCACGTTATATCTTAGTAAATTGAAGGGTGGGCTCGGTTTACCAAACTTTGCTTCCTATTATTCTGCTGCACAACTCTCAATTCTTACGAAATATCATTCTATAGAAGAATCACCCCTTTGGGTGTTGATTGAATCGGTAGACTGTGACCCTATCTCTATTGCGAATATATTATGGATTCATCCCATAGATAGGTCACATATTTCTAACCCCATTACGAAACATTCCTTATCAATATGGGATACATTTGGTAAACCTTCCAACCTTCAATCCCCACATAATCCTCTTCTCTCCTTCCTCGGGAATCCAGCCTTTTACCCAGCCTGGCGGTATCCAAAGTCATTTTCTGCTTGGTCCACCTTAAAATTATCTCGATTTTATCAATTATGTAATAATTCCAACATTCTGGAATTCCCAATACTATGTGACACCCATGGACTCCCAAGATCTGAAACCTTTAGATACCTGCAAATCAAAAATTTCTATACTCCTCTTCTTAATACTGGTACATCGCTTAATCAAATGTCTCAATTTGAACGTATATGCAAGAGTGACCCACATGTTAGAGGTGTTATTTCTTTGATATATCAGCAACTCACTACTCTTCCTAATGATGTATTACCCTCCTATGCAGATAAATGGGCAGTAGATATGAACAGAGTTTTTGACACTAATGACTGGTCCAATGTATGGCAAGCTACTAAAAGCTCTTCCTCAAATTGTTATGCTATTGAAACTAACTTTAAAGTTTTAGCAAGATGGTACCTGGTACCTGCCAGAATAGCCAAATTTACCCCGACCTATCCTATCAACTGTTTCAGAGGTTGCCCTTCCCCAGGTACCCATTTCCACATCTGGTGGCAATGCCCGGTGGTCCAAGAATTTTGGACAAATATTTTTGCTTTGGCTTCTAAAGCTCTAGAATGTTCTATACCTCCGGACCCAGCCATGGCTCTTCTGAACCTGAAACCTCCATCGCTAACACACCCTCATTTTAAGCTATTCCTCCAGCTTAGTACTGCCGCTAAACAAACTATAGCTAAAGCCTGGAAATCCAAAACTTTAATAGTAGCGGAAGCTAAGCACAGAATGAATAGAGCTTTGACTCATGCTAAAATGTCGGCCATAGAAGAAAATAATATCGATAAATTTAAACAGATTTGGCAACCATGGGTAAAACACTATCTTCCCCCTGACTTCAACCAGTCATTATTGTTACCTCAATAGTTTATCGGTTATTTTAGCGGATAAATTACATTATCCTATTTGATATGCAGATCACCACCTGGAGAGACTCTTCCCTTCCTTCCTTTTCTTTCTCTCTTCTTTTTTTTTTTTTCTCTTCTTTCTTCTTCTCTACCCTACATCTTCAACTCTTTTAGTTTTTATTCCTTTACGGAATATATTTACTGTATTCATTTATTTTGGCATCACAATCTTTTACATCTATTACCAGCATGTTAAGTCCATCAGATTGTTTATCTAGAAGTTAAAGAACACTGTAACCATTAGGTTGCGATCTTATTTATTTTATATTCATTCTTCTTAGTATACAAGTATTGCCTATGTACTCTCAATACTACCTTAGTTATTGTAATACCTACTCTTTTTAATTGCCCCTGCTTTACCACAGTTTGTACCCATATGGGGTGGTAAAGCGGTCTGGAGGCATGTTTATAATGTCTCTAGAAGTGATTCAGGATTACTCTTTGTATCCACGAAACACTACTAATTAGGCTTTTTCCACAGTGTCTGACTTCTAACCCATTAATTTACATTTTAGACTGCATAATACTCATGCTGTTATTTATGCTTATTTATTTCCAAGATATCCCATATATGAAAATGAATATATGTAATGTATCTTATTATTTTTCTTTTCCGTTATTTAAGATTTCTGTTTCTTGTTTGAAAATAAAATAAAACTCTTTGACAAGAAAATGCTGTTAATACGGTCTATGATTTCTTTGGGGGAGAAGAGGGACTTTTCTGTTAGCACAGACAGTATCATCTTAACTAGTGGCCTAATATAGTCTGCCAGCAAGCATAAAATTGGTGCTAGGCTTTCTTTTACAAAGATTTTTATTGTTGTCCAGTCAAACAGAGCCAACAATTGGACAGCTACAATGCAAAGTGATCATATGCAAGCTTGAAGGACATAAAGTACATAACCAAGGAACAACACCTTACGGTATTAAGGAAAAAAACATTTTTTTTAATAACACAGAGACATCAAACCACATGTTAGGATATATATTGGTAAACGCAGATAATGCAATGCTCAAAATCAGTGTAGGTCCTTTGCAGGCGTAATAAAATCCACAATGGGTGCTCTAACTCTGATGCTCTCTCTCACACTGGTACAGACATAAATACAAAGAATAGAGCCTGCAACTCCAAAGGTCCTTGTTGCTTCTTTAACCCCTTCACATCCCGCCCATAGTCATATGACGCCCACAAGGTGGATCTCCCATCCTGGGTGGGCGTCATATGACGTCCTCCCATTCCCGGCCGCCTAGGGGGCACGCGCGCACCGGCGGCGGCGTCACTCGGGACCCGGTGCGCGTGCCCGGCTGCCGCGATGTCCGCCGGGCACCCGCGATTGCCCGTTAAAAAACAGCGGGACCGTGCGGGACCGTGGGGCTGTGTGTGTAAACACACAGCTCCACGTCCTATCAGTGGCGTGGAGACCGATCATGTGTTCCCAGTACAGAGGAACACCGATCGGTCTCCTCCCCTTATGAGTCCCCTCCCCCCACAGTTAAAATCACTACCTTAGGGAACATATTAACCCCTGCAGCGCCCCCTAGTGTTAACCCCTTCCCTGCCAGTCACATTTACACAGTAATCACTGCAATTTTATAGCAACGATCGCTGTGTAAATGTGAATGGTCCCAAAAATGTGTCAAAAGTGTCCGAAGTGTCCGCCGCAATGTCGCAGTCACGAAAAAAAAATCGCAGATCGCCGCCATTACTAGTAAAAAAATAAAAATAAATGCAATAAATCTATCCCCTATTTTGTAGACGCTATAACTTTTGTGCAAACCGATCAATATACGCTTATTGCGATTTTTATTACCAAAAATATGTAGAAGAATACGTATCGGCCTAAACTGAGTAAAAAATATTTTTTTTTTTGAAAAAAAATGGGATATTTATTATAGCAAAAAGTAAAAAATATTAAAATTTTTTTTCAAAATTTCTTTTGTTTATAGCGCAAAAAATAAAAACCGCAGAGGTGCTCAAATACCACCAAAAGAAAGCTCTATTTGTGGGAAAAAAAGGACGTCAATTTTGTTTGGGTGTAACGTCGCACGACCGCGCAATTGTTAGTTAAAGTGACGCAGTGCCGAATCGCAAAAAGTGCTCTGGTAAGGAAGGGGGTAAAATCGCCCGGTGCTGAAGCGGTTACTGGTGCATAAAAAAAGTGAGTAAAAACTTACAGGGGCTCACGCATTCCGGCTTACAAGTCTTGATCACAGCTGTGATCAAAGCTTGTAAGCCGGAACGCGTGAGCTCCTGTATGTTTTTGCTCACTTTTTATGCACCAATAAAGAAGCAACAAGGACCTTTGGAGTTGCTGGCTCTATTTTTTGTAATTAGGATATATATTAACATAAACCATAAAGTGTTAGATCTAAAGCATGCTCTATTGTCATAAATGAGAAATGCCCATATCGTAACTGTCCAGACCAGGCCAACGCCTGGCATCCAGATAACAATAATAGTTAAGCAAGAAATAAGAAGACGAAAGGAGGGGAAAAAAGGAGAAACAGGATAAAGAAAAAGAGGGAGAAGGCGAGGAGTAGTCCCTGGAATCTGCGACAAGGGACCGCTAGATCGACAAAAGAGTATTGTTGAACTGAGATGGCTGTGTGTGGGCAATCCAGGGTTGCCAAACCCAAGGAAATTTCTCATGGGTATCTGATAATATGGCTGTCAAATTCTCATTGACCATAGTGTCATTCATATGGTATTTGACAGCTTCGAAGCTAAGAGTTGGGGTTTTCCAACCTCTCACAATGGACAATTCAGTTGCAGTAAAGAGGTGCAAGGCCAGTTGTCATTCAGGGCAAAGTTCAGTGATCGGTTTGCAAAGAAGAGCTTTGTACGGATTAAGATCAGTGTGAAGCAAAGTGCGAAGAACTGCATAGACCATGATCCAAAGTCTGCACACTGTCGGGCAAGACTACCAAATGTGTGTCAACACAAGCGGGGAATAGTACCATCCATATAGGATTATGTAGGCGTTTTTCAATATAAGTACATTCTTAGAGCTCTTAGATGGCGCCAGGGTCATGATCTGTTAATCCTCTAGATCCAGCTGCACCCCCATTTTATTTTCCCATTGAAGATGGCATGGTCGCAGTGGGGGCCTTTTGAAAGATATTATTGGGGAATAGTGAAATAAGGCCAGGGGACAACATCTCAGTCAATATTCTGAATAAAGGAGGAATATTAGTGTGGTAAAGTCCCTCATACGTCAGGGGGAGCCAAATTCCCAGGTATGGCAGAGAAGTGAGCCACTGGAAATGAATGGCTCCCTTCAAATCAGCCAGTTCGGAAGGTGAAAGATTGACTGACATTGCCTTAGACTTGGCAGGATGAATGCAAAGTCCCAAGAGTGAAGCAAAAGTATCTAACAGTGATAGCAAATTTGGTAGGGAAATTATTGGAGACATCAGAGTCATGTCATCAGCAAAAAACAATATTTTATGAGAAGAGCCCACTACGTCGATACCTGTGATGTCCGAATGAATACGAACTGGGTTCTAAGACCAAGATTAATAAAAGCAGGAAAAGCAGAAAGCCTTGTCAGATGCCCCAATGGATAGGAAAGATAGACGATTCAAAACCGTAATATTTAAATTTAGCTTGGGGAGGGTATCATATAACACCGCTATCCAGCTTAAAAAGGGGGAACCAAACCCATAATGACAGAGGACAGTCATAAGATAAGGCCACCCTAAAGTGTCATCCACCTTATTTATATATCGAGTGATAGGTATCATGTCTTGGGACAAAGCAAACCTAGCCTTTAAGTCAATAAGTAATGCCGTTGTTAACATTTTTGGGAGAATTCATGTCAATATTAATAAGAGAAATGGGCCTAAAGTTGGCCCACGAAGAATGGTGGCGATCAGGTTTAGAAAGCATCACAATATTAGTAGTCAGTAAATTTGGGGTCAGCGGAACTGCTAGGCTTTCTAATTAGAAAGCACACCATGCCTTACCAATTCAGTATTATTTATACACTGCCTTCCCCAAACAGAATATTGCACTAAACCTGTTGGTAAATAAGAGAATTAGAACTTTCGCTAAGTGGAAGAGTAAAATTGGTAGTGCCTCCATCCAACAGAGGGCCTGTGTGAACAAAGGGGATTTCCTTCCTGGGAAATTAACCAGTAATCTAATCAAAGTAATTTGAAGCAGAGGAACTACTCTAACCAGCATATAACATTACAGCGGAGTTCCAGTCATTTGTTTATTAAAAGTCAGCAGCCACTCACCTGTCCCACGGTCCAGCGGTGTACTCCCCGCAGCTGTGTTCTCCCCCTGTCCTCCCTCGGTGGCGCAGGCATTTCTACTATGGGCATCCGGCTGTGATAGCTTGCGGCTTCACACCCAGGTGCCCACTGCGTACGCGCGAATGGCGCTGCAGTCTGTGACCTGGCACAGAGGTCTTCTAGGACCTGTCATGTGTCCCAGAAGACTTTGGGAAGGAGAACTTCTGCTTCCAATCGCCTAGGTGACCGCAACGGAATAGTACCTATCAAATTTGAGTACCTGCCCCCCCCCCAAGCTCTTTTTCACAAACAGGAGCTGGGGAGGAGGACTTAAAGCAGAAGTTCCACTTTTGGGTGGAACTCCACTTTAACCATAAGTATATATACAAAGCCAAATACAGGTCAATCTTAGAAGAAAACCTGTCTGAAAAAGACTTGAGACTGGGGAAGGACAATGTCCAGCAGGACAATGACCCTAAAAACATACAGCCAAAGCTACAATGGAATAGTTTAGATCAAAGCATATTCATGTGTTAGAATGGCCCAGTCAAAGTCCAGATCTAAATCCTATTAAGAATCTGTGGCAAGACTTGAAAATTGCTGTTCAGACACTCCCCATCCAATCTGACAGAGCTTGAGATATTTTGCAAAGAAGAATGGGCAAAAATGTCACTCTCTAGATGTGCAAAGCTGATAGAGACATCCCCAAAAAGACTTGCAGCTGTAATTGCAGAGAAAGGTGGTTCTACAAAGTATTGACTCCGGGGGGCTGAATACAAATGCACGCCACACTTTTCACATATTTATTTCTAAAAAATGTTGAAAACCATTTATGATGTTCCTTCCACTTCACAATTATGTGCCACTTTGTGTTGGTCTATCACATAAAATCCCAATAATATACATTTACATTTTTGGTAGTAACATGACAAAATGTGGAAGATTTCAAGGGGTATAAATACTTTTTTCAAGGCACTGTAGATGCACACCAGTATGGAAATAATTTGAAAATGTCGTCTCAAAACCCTCTCTCTCTATTTACTTCCTCCCTCTGGGGTTTCTAACCCAGCCAGACAGAGACAGAAAGTGATGTACATAAAATTCTCTGTGACATTAAGCAGCACAGCCACTTACAAATACAGACAGCAGATGACAGTAGATCCCTACAAATATAGAACATCTCTTTATACCCTTGTCAACTTAATGTAGTGTTTTGGGTCTCTTAGGGCTGGCAGTAGGGAAATCTTTGCTGGCCTACCTAGTAGCAGAAAACAAAAGACTCCAAGGTTAGCTGGAACAGAGTACGGTGCTTTAGTGAGACCTAACACTGAAGTCCCAAGCAATAAAGTCAGCAGCTGACTCAGTCCATCAGATCCAATGTCTTTGTTTTTTTGATACTCAGTATTTTTAAGGAATGGAGGTTAAAATGAAAAGTAACAGCATAATTATAGACAGTAAGGCATGTTTGTTTATTTGATTTATAATTTTTTTGCTATTTTGCATTATATCACAGTAATGCTTATGCAAAAATGTGTTTATAATAATGTGTATTGCTTGCTCTTAGCTATCTGCGAGGGAGCAGATGAATGCAAGAAAGATGAAGTCTGTATTAGACCAGGAGTCTGTCGCTGTAAGCCAGGATTCTTTGGAGCTGATTGCAATTCACGTGAGTACAGCCACTTCTTTAAGAGGAAAGTTATAAGGGTTGGGACAATTTCTTTCCAATGTTTTTATGTTTGTTGTAGTTTATCATTATTTACCTTATTTACATAAACGTTTTCTTACCAAATAACCTTCAGAGAGCGCCTCTGATGTCACAGTGCATTATGTGTTGTCTACAGAAGTTGTTTGCTTTCAAACTGTCTCTCTAATTGAACTAATCAATGGAAGTGTACAGCTCAAACAAAGAAAGAAGGAACTGATGCAGTCCGCTGAAAGGTAGGGCTAAATCATTTAGCTCTCTGTGCAGTTTGCTTTTGTAAAGGCTGTTTTCAACAATGAAAATATAAACCAAAACTATATGTAATAAGGTACAGAGATGCAGGTAGGTCATGGCAGACAATTAAGAGGAAGCCGTGGTGATTAAAGTAAACCTCTGTATAGAGAAACCTGGAGTAAGCAAAATAAAATAAAACACAAAAGCAAAGAGCACATAATATGAATGGCCAAGCCTGAATAAATGGGTGATGTCTTCAGAAATCCATACAAGTTATTTCAAGCCCATGAATGGTATCAGATGTCAATTAGATTGGAGGACATGGAGAACATCAGCAGCATCTGCATTTATTGTCCAGAAGCAAGATCTGGGTAACCCCTAACCCCTCACTTGGGGGATGTCTGCCACCTACTGGACAACTTGATATGCCATTGTGTACTCATTCCATGTAAGTGCATTAGTTTTACCTTTTATGTTGGTATAAAAAAAAGCTACTACACTGAGATAGTGGTGCTTCTCTCTTCTGTTTATTTCATCTTTACATAGTATTTATTGGAACTTTTTATTTGTGTGCTTGTTTCAGGTCAGTTTCTCAAACAATGGAAGATGTTTGGCTTGACAGCTATGTAACTCGGTAGCTAAAAAAAAAAATAGGTCAGCAAAGGCAGCCTCTGTGTTTCTCTTATGACCAGTATGACAGATTTTCAGAAGTGAATTAAATTAGATGTAAACCCAATCACTGAAAGTCTCATATATACTTCAACATGTTGATGTCTTTTCAAAAAGTTTAATCCTTTTAAATCCATCGTTTTAATCAAAATAATACCTGGTAACCCAGCCCGAAAGGTATTTGTGCAGTACTTCCCGGTCTCCCAACTGTGTTGTCATAGCTAAAGCATAGGTAGTGTTGGAGCTCACCATTAAGCCCCCCACCCCTTACCAAAACAAACACATAAAATCTAAAGTGTGGCGCAGTGAGTGAGGAAATTATGGGAAATAATCAAACATATAATAGTCAATCGAGAAATGTTCATTCAAACAAAGTGACGGTGATTTCCGCGTGAAGCAAAAAGTTCCATGTGGATAAACAAACGAATAGTGAACAATCCAAAACTGTGCTCCTGATCTGCTTACCAGAACCCGGTGGTATATGAGCGGTGTTATCATATAATGCCAGAGGTTGATGCGATCATCCACATGAACGAAATCCAGAGCCCAGTGTTATCATACAGTGTTGGAGATGGTTACGATATCACACATGAACGGAATCCCTCAACGAATGGAACAGGGTTCACAGGATGGATAGAGGTATACTAAAGGGATCTGTCTCCATGTGTTCATCTGAACACATGGAGACAGATCCCTTTAGTATACCTCTATCCATCCTGTGAACCCTGTTCCATTCGTTGAGGGATTCCGTTCATGTGTGATATCGTAACCATCTCCAACACTGTATGATAACACTGGGCTCTGGATTTCGTTCATGTGGATGATCGCATCAACCTCTGGCATTATATGATAACACCGCTCATATACCACCGGGTTCTGGTAAGCAGATCAGGAGCACAGTTTTGGATTGTTCACTATTCGTTTGTTTATCCACATGGAACTTTTTGCTTCACGCGGAAATCACCGTCACTTTGTTTGAATGAACATTTCTCGATTGACTATTATATGTTTGATTATTTCCCATAATTTCCTCACTCACTGCGCCACACTTTAGATTTTATGTTTTACTAGTTTGCATATCAACAAACCGTGTTGGCTGCAACCTCTTATATTTTTTTACTTTATTTCAAAAATAGCGCAGATATTTGGTTCCACCTTGCTTTTTGTACACAAAACAAACACACATTTCATCAGTGGGAAAGTCAGCCTCAATTGCAAAAAGGAATGTGTAGGAGGCAGAAAGAGACGTGCAAAATTTGGGACTATTGGGAAGTGCTAGAGCTTTGCCTGTCAGAACAGCTCCAAATTTGGCCATGACTGTTTAAATTGGCCATAGTATGTGTATGTTTGAATGTGAGTTAGGGACCTTAGATTGTAGGGCAGGGACTGATGTAAATTTACAATATATATGTAAAGGGCTGCGTGAATTAACGGCACTATATAAGTACCTGACATTATTAATAAATAAATAATGACCAGATGGTGCTTTTGCAGGTGCAGTATGTGCAGGCACCTCTAGGTGGAGCAGTTTCTTTTTGTTTATCTTTCCCAGTAAAGGAAATACTCAAAATAATTTGTGTTCAAACACAAACAATCGAATTAGAGCTCATTCACACCAGCCTGCATGCTAAAATGTGAAAAAAAAAATGTTTTACCATTTGCCCTTGCATTGAGCCTGCTTTAAAGCGGAACTAAACTCTATCTGATCATGATAAATTGAAAATGCCATTTTTAATAGATATTCAAAACAAACTCACCCATCCATCCACTGTTGAGAAATAACTTTACAAGCCACCCCCTAGCGTTTCTAACATTGGCCATCTTGAGTAAGGGCAGGTGATTCATGTAGCATTTACTTCCTGGGATCTATCTTACTTTAGCTTAGGCATGGAGGCAGGAGGTTGTGCTGAAGGAAAAAAAGTGTCCATGAAGATTCATGGGAAGTAACTGAAGAAATTTAAAAAAAGAGTTGAAACAAGTAAATATAATATCCCTTACTATCTATTTACTAATGCTAGCAACATAAGCATTAAAAATCGTTACTATTGATTGAGAGAGTTTACTTCTGCTTTAATGTATGAAGCTCAACTGACATGTTGTGAATGTGCCCTGAATCGTATATTGTTGGCTTTCTTTTTTATAAACCAGTCACATCACTGTCGCATGAGGTACAGAATGCTTAGGAATCATGAAAAAGAGCTAAAACTGTCTCAGAGAAAATTTGAATCTAACAAATTATGTTTCCTTTGCACTGATTGAAAGATGAAGTAAACTAGAATATCCACCATCATGAATTTCAATACATAGTTAAGTCTAAAGTAGCACACAGATCAAGTCAATAATTGTATGGCCATTTATAGGCCACTTTTACATAAATACCACTCAAATTAAATTGAGTTCAGTTTGGGATTTGTAGCATACATCCCGACATGTTTTGGAAAATCGCATTGGAACGTATTTTTCCTTCATCAGGGGTGGTTTATAGTTGGGTATATTATTTTCTTGTCTGTAACACAAATGTATACATGTATAACAATGTTTGCATAGTAATATGGCAGAAAAAAAAGATCTTATCTTACTTTTTGTACCATATTAGACATTTAACAAGGTCAAAGGTACTTATTATTATTATTATTATTATACAGAATTTATATAACGCCTACATGTATTTCATTAATTGGGGATTAAAGAGATAAAAACAAGGAAGACAGATACATGCTGGCTGCATTGGCTGAGTCCACATACACATGACATGGAGAGTTGTTCGTGTGTCCATAGGCCAGTCACTAGGACGTATTCACAAGAGACGCCTGCTTTTACCAACAGCGATCAGAATTTAGCATTGTGGGGACAATTATGACAGGGAGACAATTTAGACAGATCTCCTCTTGTTAGGAAGTAATAAAAGAAGTAAAAAGGGGAATGACAAGCAGATGTACGGAATGCCATGTCCATCTGAAGCCTGTTGTAACGATAGTAATTACCTCAGGTTGGAGCTGAATACACCGCTGACATCAAGGCGGCGGCCAGTGAACTGACACAAACCAGCCAGCCGAGTGTCAGCGTGTGCATAAATGGCATGTCTACCCCTGCTCCAGTCTCCAAAAATTATAACTATACATACTTTCCAAGCCAAGTGGTTATATTGCCCATCAACAACACACATCTGTAGTAAAAAATCACCTTGGTTATTTTCTGTAAGCGTTTACAAGCAGGGTCTCCCTAACCCTCTTGTTTTAAATTGTACTGTAACTATATTGTCTCCCTTTAATGTATACAACTCTGCAAAATGTTTGGTGCTATATAAATCCTGTATAGTACAAATAATTTGGCAATTATTATTAATTAAAAGTGAAAAAATAATGTAAGTCTTTCCTCCTCTCTTTTTTTTTTTTTTTTTAGCTTGTCCTGACCAGTATTGGGGTTCAGACTGTAAAAAGAGGTGTTCCTGCTATCCCAATGGGAAATGTAATGGAGTGACCGGACAATGTATCTGCTATCCTAATCGCTGGGGCCTGGATTGTCAGCATACCTGCCACTGCAACCAACGGGGAACTTGTGACCCTGTCACTGGATCATGTCAATGTGAGCCAGGCTGGTGGGCCCAGCATTGCACTAAGCAATGTTTATGTAACTTGGAAAGTTCTCACTGTAACCAGACGAATGGTCAGTGTGTATGCAACAACGGATGGTGGGGCCAGAGATGCGGTATAAAATGTAACTGCAACAAATCACCTTGTTTGCAAACCAAAGGAATCTGCAAATGTCGAGAAGGATGGCATGGTCCCAGATGTGAATTCCACTGTGACTGTGTGCATGGGAAATGCAGCCCAATCAATGGTGAATGTGATTGTTACATCGGCTACCAAGGAAAGAGGTGTGCAGAACCTTGCTCTCCTGGAACTTATGGACCTAAATGTGAAAAGAGGTGAGTCCTGTGAGTTAGCCTGAAGCTACATATAGATCTCCAAAAGAGCCGGGATGTTAGGCAGGAAAGATTCCACCTGATGCATAATTATATATCTGGAGCCCAGGAATTCACAGGATAGGCACCCACCACTTCCATCTCTTTACTGTGATGGTTAGCACTTGACTGTCAGAAAGAAATTTCAAACCAGTGCATTTAAACCATGATGGTGGCAGTCTGCTATAGCTAAGGGAAGACATACTGCATGTGTAGTCTGGGCAATTGTTTTAAGGCTGGAAAAGGTAACAAGATTCTTAAATGAATTCTACTGGGCTCCTGCTAGAGTGAGACCCTCTTTTCCACCACTTATCCTCTGGGACCAAGGAGGATGCTTTACAAGTTAAAGCCTAATTGAAGTTTGTTTTGGACAGAGTGAAAAGTTTGAAGCCTATGTCAGGTTTAATTGCTGTCTGTGTTGCCATTGGTTAGCTTTTTCCTCACTTTCTGCCCCTGTCACTGAGGAAATCTCTCCAAAAGAAATACAAAATCTCTCCAAAAAGAAATACAAAATCTCTCCAAAAAGAAATACAAACATCAATAGACATACTTTGTTAGTAGAATGGCGAAACTCTGTCAGGTTTTCATTGATGTCTGTCTAACTACTGGGCAGCCTTCTTCTTGCTGCTGTCCCAATGACAAGGGTAACAGGCTGTTAATGGGACACGAATTCAAAAGAAAGCTGCCCATTGAAGATACAGGCAGCAGACTGGAGTTGGTTTTTAAGAGCTGTGTCTTTGCTAGAGTGTTGGTGATGTCAGCTAGAGCAAATGGATTAATGATGGCATGTAGCAAGCATGGCTGCTCATAAGGCAGTACAGCCAGCCCTCTTGTAGTGGCTCAGCCCCCGTCCATTCAAAAAGGGAGCCAGGGCACCTGCTGAGCAGGAAGGCCAGCTGTCACTTGCAGCTCTTGTGAATCCCACTGCAGTGCTGCCAGCTTTTACTCCTCTTTCTCCCTCCAGCTGCCCTCCAGGAGGGATCAGTTCTTGGATCTGCTCCCCCTTCCATCTGCTCTCTGCCCCCCCCCCCTCAGTGTGCCCCCTCCCCTGCATCTGGAAGCTGGATCAGAGCAGGTGAGGGACTGGCAAATATGTCATTTTTACCTGTCGCTTCCTTTCCTGAATGAACACAGTGAGCGATTGGTACCGATTACTCTTGTGTCCATCGGTGAAGCATAGTAATTGCGTGTGTGATTAGGAAGCCTCAGAGTGCTGCAGAAGCTGAGGTTGCAGAGAAAGGGACTGATGAATCTATGTCCTCAGTCCCTTTCTCTGTCTCAAATGTGATTCCCTGTGATTTATAATGGTGGGCCTGGTGAAAAGCATCTGTGTATGGAGACATAGTGCACTTTAAGGACCTTCAGAGTTTCTGGACTGGACAGACTTTTGGTGGCACACTTGTAAGGAGACATGCACTTACAATCAGTAACAAAACTAAGCTTAACCTCCCTGGCGGTATGATTATGTCTGGAATATTGTGCTGAAAGCGGTACAATTATTTTGCATGGAAATTTGGTGTTTTTATATTGTAGGCATGCAATTCTTATGAATAACTCACTTAAATCTGTCCATACCAGGGTCTAGTAGACATCCCGGGTATGATAAAGTTTGAAACACAAAATCATAAATTATAATAAAATAAAAATATATATAAAAATTATTCAATAATGTAATCAAATCAAAAACACTAAAATTTGCTCAGTTGCAGAATAGTCGCTGTCATTAAATTTAGTGTTTGATGATGAATTGTGATTCTAATTTATTATCGTTGTTTTCTAGCTGGTCTAAAACCACTTTTGACATAAAGGGACACTTTTTGGTTGCTATGGACAATCTCCAGTTTACAGGCAGAAAAAAAACTATTTATTATATAAAATGACATGCAGGGCACTGGGCAGACCTCTAGGGACAAAGGGGATGTGTATTTTTTTTTTATACAGTACTGTAATCTGTAAGATTACAGTACTGTATGTGTATTGTGTTTTTTAACTTTTTTGAATTTGGCGCCGATCTCCGCTCCTGTGCGCCGTAACGTCGCAGGGAACGGAGATCAGCGGCACTGGGCACTGTGTGAATCGAGCGAGCAGATGGCTCGCACACACAGCGGGGAGACATCGCAGGATCCAGGGGACAAGGTAAGTAACTTCCCCATGTATCCTGCAATGCAAGCCCGAGTCTGGGTCGGGGTTACCGCTTTTGGTACAGAAATCTCAACCTCCAGGGGGGTTAATGAAAGTGTGATGTTTAGTTCCAAAGTGAGAGTTACAGAAGGCTCAGTACACTCTGCAAAAGTCAATTTTTAGGGTTACTGTCCGCTTGTATTGATCAATAAAGTCACCTAACAAAGGTGTTAGCCTCTCAGAGATGTTTGGCAACCCTTGCTCATTTACATTCAGCCCTTGCTGTATCTGCCCCTGGTTGAGGTCGCAGGTTAAAACTTTCTACAAAATAGTTATAATATGCCACAAAATTAGCAATTAAATTGTCCAGAGCAATGTTGTAAGTAGAAAAGACATCAGAAAACAATATCTTCCAGTAAACAAATGCTGATATGTCAGTTTTTTACTTTTTTTTTATAAACACTGTAATTCCTGCATAGTAGAACAGTGATGCTACTTTCTCTTTTTTTCTTTTATTTTGGGTTTATGGACAGCTCTCTGGCAAGAGGTTTTATGCTCTATAGGTGGCTTATCCTGCTGCTGATTTTCTCCCAACCTGCATCCTGCATAGTCTGACATACATACTGTATAACATGTATATTGTAGAGAAAACATGTACAAATCTGTTTATTCAACATGAATATTTACATATGACACAGCAACAAATTTGAAAATCACCCGAAATGTGCACATGTATTAAATCTTTTCTTTAGTTGTGGAAGATGTAAACAAGGACAGACATGTTCCCCAATGGATGGCTCTTGCCCATCATGCGAACCTGGCTGGAATGGTACAAGATGCGACACGCCCTGTTTGCCTGCATATTATGGGGAGAACTGTGCACAGAGCTGCCCGAAATGCCACGGAAATGAAGTGTGCAGCCCAGGGACAGGGACCTGTCAAAACTGTGATCCTGGGAAGATGGGACCCCGGTATGTCTTTTAACTGAACACAGCAACAGGTAACCTACTGTACTTATACAGCTCCAGAGGCATAAATGCAGATGATGGTGCCCCGTTTCAGAGTTATTATAGAACTCCTTGAAGGATTGCCTTCCCAAATTCAAAAGGCCAGGAATATAAAGGAGGGGCAAGAAGTGAGCATGGCTAATCTGAAATGGCATATTCCTAATGGATGTGTCACATATCAGCTTTGACCCAAATTTAGGCTCCCTCGCCCTGAACAGCCAGAAGCATATTTTTACCACTGAGGCCAGCAGGTGCATTCGTTTGGCGTTCTAATTAACACCCCTCTACTGGAATCACCTTTTCTGTACAAAACATTTACTTGCATTTCTGGTCCTCACCTAGCTTAGAATATGGTGGCAATGGAGTTGATTTACTCAAGGCAAGTAGGCTTTTCACTTTCCAAGATAAAGAGTCTTAGTGAAAGAGGCGAGGTTCTGTTGACTTCCATAATCCAATCTTGTGCAAGCTATTTTTTTTTTCTTGTACGTGATTGAGTATTGTTTCAAAATTTTATTTTCACGGCACTCACTAAGCTAAGGAAAATTTCTCTTGCAGCAGTATTCTCTGCACATTTACCAGTGATGCTGTATCTCCTCTTTTCTTGTCCATGGAACTGCATGCATTGCTCAAGTGGAAGAAAATGTGGTGGGCATGTTACCTTCTGAATCGTTGCCTCCTTGCTTAGAGGTTAAATATGTGCTGTTCTAGTGAGCCTGTGATAGATGCCCAGCAGGCCTCTTCTGAGTGCACCCTGACAGTAAAATAAAAGGGACGGGGCTGTACCTTGGAACAATGATACTTCTTCTCCTTGTTTACCCAGCTTTCTTGCTACAAAGGCTGGTGCCATTCTAAATCAGTAAAGCTGGCCATACACCAGTAGAATTTATTTATTTTTTGAAAATTTGCATTTTTAGAATGTTTGATTTTCTAATAGTTAGCAAGGTCAAATAGATGAAGGGGCAGGATGAAAATTTGTTTTCGTTTCTATTCTGAACAAACAAAGTTTTAACCATGATTGTGATTTAAGTTATGGAAAAACTGTAACTATTGTATTGCGCATGAGGGTAGGTTCAGCGTGGTGTGGCGGCAGAAAACACTCAGAGTCCAGGTGCAGAGAACAGAAATATATTGTGATTTGAAGTTCAGCAATACAAAGTAAGCCCAAAGGGAAGACAACCCAACTGGGAGCACTCACAGGATGTAACAGCGAAGTGTCTGTAGCAGAAGATCACAGGTGTGCCGACAACGAGGAGCAGGAGTGGCCTGGCCAGTCCATATCTTCCAGGTAGGATGGAGTGTCTCTGCACTTTTCCTACTCCTTAGGAACCCCTCCCTGATGCTAAGCACCATCCCTGACAGATGGGTGACCTGTCACTACTCTAGCCACATGCAAAATGCACGCCAAGCCCGGGAGCCAGGGTCCTAAATAGACTCTGCCTGACCCAAGATGGCCATTAGAGTCACATGGAGTGCCAGCATCCAATCAGATAGCTACTCCCTGTGACCCAGGAAACCATAGAGGAACTAGGTTCCTCTTGACTTCCTCTCCCCCCTGCAATGCTGCTGCGGTTGAGTGCCACCTATAGTGTAGAAAATAGACTGCACCTGCCTACACACATGCTGTAGGCAAAAAAGGATCCCATTTTTATGTCTGAGATTCCATTCAAGTAGCACATCTGGATACAATTTTAAGGGCATTCAAACGAAATTAGTTGACTCAATGGTGGCAAGATCAAATGCTCTGAAGAATATGCTTTCAGAATTTGGAACAAAACATTGAATGAAATTCTACTGGTGTATGACCTTCATACTGTATGGATAAATCATAATGTGTAATTATGCCTCTGAACAGACCATAATAGAGTTGTATAAATGTATAATAAATTCTGTATGTAAGAAAACTGGAGGACTATATTTTTATGAACACTCCATATAACATGTATCTTGGACCTCATTGATGCTAGGCATAATTGCTAAAAAATTTAAAGTGTAGCGCTCATAAAACAATCTTTGCATGTTGATATGGAAGTTTTCCACATTATCATGAACAGATTTATATGAAGATTATCTCACCTATATTTTACGTTAGAGATATTTTCTTGCATGGACATTTTAAGATAGCTATACAGACTGGGCTTTTATTATCTTTGTTTTGCTTATGTTTTATGAGCACTACACTTTAATTAGGTTTTTGTGTTTTTACCATTTTTGTATCTAATGGTGTGCTAGCTGCTAGTTTTTATATTTCACCCTTTAGCGCACTTTTTTTAATAATTGCTAATCACTAAGCCATAATGCAACCAATAAGTGCAGATGTCAAGTGTTTTTAAAGCAACAATCTTTTTTAATGACAATATTTGTCTTAAGGAATGTATAGTAATTGCAGTGCATTTTAAAGGTGTGAATTCAGCTGCCCAGAGGGAAGTTATGGGGAGAGATGCCAGCATCTGTGTCCACTGTGCATTCATGGGAGCTGTGACCCAGTAACAGGGGACTGTGTCTGTGATTTGGGGCACTGGAGACAGAGGTAAGAGACTGATTGTTCATACAAATCAAGTTAGGATGTTTGTAGACAGGTGCAGTTAGTCTTCTCACCTGTAGGTGGCCTTGTGCTATTATTGCATGGGACGGGGAATTGGTCCCTTAGAGATATAGTGTCTAGAGAAAGGAAGGTAGTCTGGACACTGTCACTCTGGAGACTTCAGTGGCCATCTTGGGTGAGGGAACCTTTTAGTTAAGGAACCCCACATCATTTTGTTGTGATTCTGGTGAGTGTGTGGTAGGCAGAGGAACTCCCTTGTAAGTAGGGTTGCCACCTCATCCCTTTAAACTTGAACACATATGAATTACACAGGTTATGTGGTTGATTAAGGTGGAAATTAAACTCAGTGCCTTATCTGCATTAAATTAGCCTCCAAACCTGTGTAATTCAGATGTTTTCGGGTTTAAAGGGATGAGGTGGCAACCCTACTTGTGAGTAACAATGCTTAGAACAGGGTCAGGTTCCAGACAAGGAGCTTTAGCTCAAGGAAGGCTCCTTCACTTGATACACTCCGCTGAATGGTGTGGAGCCAGTGCAGATTGCAGGAACATCTCTGCCTATTCAAAGAAAGGGATACTCCCCCAGTAACAGAAGCCATCCCCTGGTAACATATACTGTAACCACTAACATTTTATATTATCTAAATTGCTTATATCGGTACTGAAGAACAATTTATCTGTTGCTGCAACCAAACTGCGCAAGATTTATATAAAATACATCAGTATAGTACAAATTGTGCATAAGAATTTCCTCCCGATACAAGATACCTAACTCAAGCCCCGCCTACACTTTTACAAGTTCTTGGCTTTATGTTTTGTTAATGCCCATCTCCAGGCAGATATAAAATACACAAATTAATAAACTTCTGTTTTCATTTAAACATCAGTCATTTTTTGTTTCAAAATTATGCAGCATAATTACCTAAATTTTACTTGGTAGTATCCTCTTGTAATCCTTGTACAGCAGAATGAGACAGTCAGTTGTGCTGCAGTGCAAATGCTCTAACAAAGGACATGCTGATAAGGAGAGATTAGAGTGACAGAGAAATGACCAGCCTGCTGCTCCTTCTTTCACTGTTTAGTCACAGGCTGGTGAAAGGAGCAAGATCAGTAAGGCCCCTTTCACACTGGGGCGGTTTTCAGGCGGTACAGCGCTAAAAATAGCGCCTGTACACCGCCTGAAAAAAACGGCCCCATTCACTCCAGTGTGAAAGCCGGCGGGCTTTCACATTGGAGCGGTGCGCTAGCAGGACGGCAAAAAAAGTCCTGCTAGCAGCATCTTTGGAGCGGTATAGGAGCTGTGTATTCACCGCTCCTATACCGCTCCTTCCCATTGATTTGAATGGGACACCGCGGTAAAACCGCGGCAATACCGCCGCAAAGCCGATACGGCGGCGCTCTGTGGGGAATTTTAACCCTTTTTCGGCCGCTCGCGGGGGGTAAAACCGCACCGCGAGCAGCCGAATCCCGCGGGCAAAAAGACGGTAAAGCAGTGCTAAATATAGCGCTGCTTTACCGTCACCACGGCTCCCGCCCCAGTGTGAAAGGGGCCTTAGAGTAACTTAATTGCAGAAGACAGGTCTCCTGCCCTGCCGGACAGGGCAGTTCTGTGTAGAGGTGTGTAAATCTCAGGACTGGATAGACAAAATACAAATTCTTTTGGCCGATAAAACAGCTCACACATTTGTATCTATCTGTACTTGGCGATTTGCCCAAAATTCAGCTTTACCATAAAACCTTTTTTTACCTAATTACCACTATATTTCTGGTCATGAATGGGCACACAATATCAATTTTTTTTAGCCATTTTCATATTTTAGCTATGGGCCCATTGATTTTCCAGTAACATTACTTATGACACAGAAGTGATACTTTTTGTTTGTTTGTTTTTGTTGGACAAACAAAGCTTTTTGTTCTGTGCTTTTGTCTTCCAAAATAATTTAATTTTTTTGTATATTTCAGATGCAAAAGTAATAATAATAAAAAAAAAAATAAAAACAAAAAAAAACATGCTTTCTATCCAGTTTGAAGTGTGACAGTTTTACAAAGTGTTACTTTATAGATACAAGTACAGCAGAGAATGAAATAAACAACAAAAGGCTTTCACAGAAAACGTGATTCTACTATCTTGGTTGATTTTTCAGCTCCTGTTTGCTAAAATATAAATAAATTGGAATGTTCTGTTCCTGACAGGGGCATCTAACTACAATGTATCTATGTTTCTTTACACGTGGTTCACACTGCCACGATAGTCACGTCCCATTAACTGCAATGGAACCGTTCTAATCGGTGCACATCAAGTCGCTCCGAATTTCTGCACTACTTTGGGGCAACTTCAACAAAACTTGCATTAACTTTTGTTAAAGAGGTCTATGCAATCGGCAATGAAGTCATGCAGGAATGTCAGCTTCAAAGTCACGCAACTCTGAAGCCACGCTGGTGTGAATTGGCACTAAACCCTACAAGGCTATAATGTTTTTTTTTTTTTTATATTCTTCAGAGCAGTCCTATGACATGTGAGGTCTTCTTCCTCTTATGTCCTCCCCCAGATATGGACAGCTTTCAAGATTTAAAGCGTGGTTCTAATGTGATGGTCTCAGTCCCACACTCTGCATCAATATGCTATTGAGATACAGGGTGCCGAATTGCATTCACAGCATGACATTGTGAGCCATTCAACTCAGAAGACTGAGGACATTCTATAGCAGAAAATAAATAGTAATAGTGTGTTAGGCAGCTCTAGATTGAAGGCGAGTATCAGCCAGAGATTCCATTTTTTTTAATAAGCACTGACTTTGACCAAAGCTCTGCTATACAGATCAGTGTCTTGGCTGTCAAACTGACAATAGGTCCCAGAGGCTATGCCCATAAACATGTGCCTGGTAGAGAAGGACTTACCTGGTATAATACATTTCCTATGTTAAATTATACCGTATTTTTTATTGCATGTATGCTTGAATGATTCTATAGCTAAAGTGGTTCTAGTTCAGTATTGTTGGGGCTTAACAAAAAAAGAGGTCTTCAGGTCTTAATACATTCACAGTTTTTCTCTTGGAAGCTCTGGTGAGATCCACTCACCAGAGCGCAGAAAATATTTCATACACACTCCACTCACCAGAGCGCAGCAAATATTTTAAATACACATAGGGGCTTTTAGGTCATACAGATTACAAATAGTGAACAAGGTGTTTGCACACACACACACTGCATCTTCCTCCCCACCTCAGCCTGGCCACTATCTCATCCTGCTTTCCTTTCATCCTCACACAGGTCACCCATCAGTCTCTGCCTGTCACACTGATCTTCTCCCAGATGTTAACCCTCGCTGCTTGCTAATTTTCAGCCTAGTCTCCAGCCATCCACACATTCTTTTCCTGACACTTTACAAACAATAGTCCCTCACTCCCCTCCCAGTCTTCTTCTCTGCAGACACTTCACCTTCACACAGGTACCACCCCCCCCCTTCACACAGGTGTGTGCCCCCCACCTTCACACAGGTACCACCCCCCACCTTCACACAGGTGTGTGCCCCCCACCTTCACACAGGTACCACCCTCCACCT
This sequence comes from Lithobates sylvaticus, assembly GCA_028564925.1. Classification (NCBI taxonomy): domain Eukaryota; kingdom Metazoa; phylum Chordata; class Amphibia; order Anura; family Ranidae; genus Lithobates; species Lithobates sylvaticus. Next base: position 120,586,976 of record CM053027.1, on the reverse strand, counting down.
TCACACAGGTGTGTGCCCCCCACCTTCACACAGGTGTGTGCCCCCCACCTTCACACAGGTACCACCCCCACCTTCACACAGGTGTGTGCCCCCCACCTTCACACAGGTGTGTGCCCCCCACCTTCACACAGGTACCGCCCCCACCTTCACACAGGTGTGTGCCCCCCACCTTCACACAGGTGTGTGCCCCCACCTTCACACAGGTACCGCCCCCACCTTCACACAGGTACCGCCCCCCACCTTCACACAGGTGTGTGCCCCCCACCTTCACACAGGTACCACCCCCCACCTTCACACAGGTGTGTGCCCCCCACCTTCACACAGGTACCGCCCCCCAACTTCACACAGGTGTGTGCCCCCCACCTTCACACAGGTACCACCCCCACCTTCACACAGGTGTGTGCCCCCCACCTTCACACAGGTGTGTGCCCCCCACCTTCACACAGGTACTGCCCCCACCTTCACACAGGTGTGTGCCCCCCACCTTCACACAGGTACCGCCCCCACCTTCACACAGGTACCGCCCCCCACCTTCACACAGGTGTGTGCCCCCCACCTTCACACAGGTACCACCCCCCACCTTCACACAGGTGTGTGCCCCCCACCTTCACACAGGTACCGCCCCCCAACTTCACACAGGTGTGTGCCCCCCACCTTCACACAGGTACCACCCCCACCTTCACACAGGTGTTTGCCCCCCACCTTCACACAGGTGTGTGCCCCCCACCTTCACACAGGTACCGCCCCCACCTTCACACAGGTGTGTGCCCCCCACCTTCACACAGGTGTGTGCCCCCCACCTTCACACAGGTACCGCCCCCACCTTCACACAGGTACCGCCCCCCACCTTCCCACAGGTGTGTGCCCCCCACCTTCACACAGGTACCACCCCCCACCTTCACACAGGTGTGTGCCCCCCACCTTCACACAGGTACCGCCCCCCAACTTCACACAGGTGTGTGCCCCCCACCTTCACACAGGTACCACCCCCCACCTTCACACATACACATACACTATAACTTGCTGGAATTCCCCAGCCTGCACACCCCCAACACTGAATCTTTAATAGTTAATGGAATCTCACCCTCCACACCTCCCTGACAGACATCCTATTTGCTTTTATTATACTGTAGCTATTCCTCACCAGCCAACAGTATCCCCCATGCCCATCCCTCTCCAGTCCCCTCCACCCCCATCTAATCCTTTTTTTATCCCTATACAGAATTCCCCCCGTCTCACTCCAGTTCTCCTCTACCCATCCCCTACCCACCTCCACCCCCCACCTCGTTCTCCCTTACCCCAAGGTTCCCATCTCCATTCCCCCCTTCTTTTTTTCAGGGTTAAGGAAGAACCCCAAAGTGGAGCATCCTATTACTGCTGCTGCTTGTGTGGGTGGGATGTGTACTGCACCAATCCCTGCTGACCCTCCTCTTCTATTCATCCTATGTTATTGGCACAGAACACATCCCACCCACACAAGCAGCATCAATAATAAGATGTTCTGCCTTGGAGTTCTTCCTTAACCCCTGCAGAGCACCAGAAGAAAGCCAAAAACTCTGGAGGGGAAAGTAGAGGGGGAGTTGCTCTTCTATTTGTAGATTTAGCCCAGTGTCAGCCCTGCCAGAATCTGTGATGTCAGCTTCCCTGCACAGCTCTTCTTCAGGAGACCATATCTGTGTAATATGTTACTGCCCCTACACTGTACCCTATACTGTACTGTCCTGCCCCCTGTACTGTGTCCACTTACCCTCCCCTGTACTGTACCCTCCTAACCACTGCACTGTGCCCTCCTGCCCCCCCCCCCACTGTACCTTCCTGTCCCACTTCTTCTGTGGCTCCCTGTACTGTACACTCCTAACTGCTGTACCGTGCAATCCTGCCCCCCCCCCCCCCGACTGTACCCTCCTGTTCCCCCCATAAGTTTGTAATTTATGTTGTGTTTGTGTCCACTAATGATGATTTTCGAGTATTTTTATCGAAAATATTGTTTTGATATTTTTTAGGGGGGCCCTGTCAGGTAAGCTGTACAGGGCCCCCGTGATTTCTAACAGCAGCCCTGCATAACACTCAGGAGAAGCTCTTGAGCAACTTGCCCAGCTGTCACACTGCCCCATGCTCTGACCTCTGATACAGCCGCACACTGAACTGAGGCTGTGTTTGCCTCCTTCTCTGTAGCTGCACCCGTACCAGACAGGAGAAGGACGATTCTCCCAGGTTTGGCTGCTGTCCAAGTCAGGGTGATCAGCCAAAGCAGCAGGTGGGCAGAGCAGGAAGATAAAGTTCCCTCAGCAGCCACTGTCCAGCCCAACAGTCACCAGAGCTCACCCCAGGCCAGCTAAGAAGTTCCTGAAGCCATGGAAGCCGCCATTAAGGTGAAGTGCTAAATGATATTTGTAGAACAAGCTGGGTCAGTGTCAGCTTGTTCTGTGTCATGGTCTGTCTGTAATCAGTGCTTGCAGATTACTGTTTAATTATCAGTATCCAGCAACTCTGATAAGACCCCAGACCAGGACAATTCTACTACTTCCCAGGCTCATTCCAAATCTGTAATGGAAATTTTTAAGGCTACATGTTTTGATTGCAAAGGAGGTGAGCATCTGCGAGGAGGGAGCACCAATAACAACTGTGACATGGGAACCTATGGGTGACATCACCTCATCAGGCTTTATCAGATGTCGCCAAGCGCTTTCTCCCCTGCGGACGCCCATGCGTGTGTATGCACCATCGGACAAAGTATGACGGACAGGATCCGACCGACCTGGTCCGCGGATTGTCCGACCGTGTGTATGGGGCTTTAGAGAAACAGTGAGAGAGGACAGGACACAAAAAAATGAAAAATCATGTAAGAGCTTATTCAGAAGGATGGCTAGAGGCAGCTGGGTTGCAGCATTCTGATGCAGCTAAACTCTGTATTTGGATGCAGCATCATTCTGTGTTGTGGCATACACACTGGACAATTAGCTGCATCCAGTTTGTGTGTGGCCAAAATGTCCCTAAATGCGAATTGTCTGTGCCCAGGGTCGGTGGAAGCCCCCAGTTGCATGTAACCACTTAAATGAGTGGCTACACGTGAACAGCAGCGCTGGCTATTGATTTGTACAGGGTGCAAATCTGCCTGTACCGCTGGTTGGTTGTGCCTGTTAGCACACCGAGTGTGCATGGAGGTGGTTTCCCCAACAGCAAGAATTGCAGATTCCTATTGGTGTTAATCGTTGTGAATGGGCCTTAAAAGAATAAAATGTAACTGAGAAAATTAAGAATGTGTATGTTTTAGACAGTGAATATGTTTCACTGCTTAGTAAATGACTGACCCACAACAAGTATACAGTAACATGACCTATGCACACCATGGTGCATTGAGGTAACATGTGCAAGGCAATGCACTTTGCCATGTGTTGTGCTATGCTGCATTACTACAGGCCATTTATTTTCACCAAACACCAAAAAATGTATCACGCTGTACATTTTTTCTCAACTTACACTATACCTTGGGTACATTTTAGCACAGGTGCATTCTGTAGATGCTTTGGGGTATACAGCACAGTACTGTGCTTCATGTGTTGCTTTGAGTTGTGCTTATTACAGTGTGTTAAAGCATCCTAATGGCGATGCAGCACAAGCAGATTTCTCCTAATGATTTCTATGTGCAATCATTAATAACACAGTAGATAGCAATGGATTTCTCTATATTTAATATATGAGAATGTCATGTCAAAGAGGTATATTTAAATTCTCAGACAGTATAATATCTTTGTGTTTTATTTTATGTATACTTTAGCTGCAATGAAACATGTCCACATGGCTTTTTTGGATTCAACTGCTCAAGTGCTTGTGAATGTGATGGTGGTCCTTGTAACCCACTGTATGGAACTTGTCTGCTCAGTAAGTCTTTTTTTCTGATATGTTATTTCTGTCTTTATAATTACAGTATATACGGGGTGCATCTTCTGTAATTTCTGAGTTCTTATAAGGAGTATACATATATAGTGTAAAGTACAATTCTTTTAAAGTATACAGTATATTAACCATTACCTTGTATAATAAGCCATTCAGTTTAAAATAGAAATGAAAGGCAAAGCATGTACTGTTTATACAGCCCCAATTCCAAAAAAGTTGGGACGCTGTGTAAAATCTACAAAAAACAGAATGCAATGATTTGCAAATCTCATAAACCCATATTTTATTTAGACCCCTTTCACACTGGGGCGTTTTTCTGGTGGTACAGCGCTAAAAATAGTGCCTGTACACCGCCTGAAAAAACGGCCCTATTCACTCCAGTGTGAAAGCCGGCGGGCTTTCTCACTGGAGCGGTGCGCTAGCAGGACGGTAAAAAAAGTCCTGCTAGCAGCATCTTCGGAGCGGTATAGGAGCGGTGTATTCACCGCTCCTATACCGCTCCTACCCATTGATTTCAATGGGGCACCGCAGTAATACCTACGGCGGCGCTTTGCGGGGGATTTTAACCCTTTTTTGGCCGCTCGCGGGGGGTAAAACTGCCCCGCGAGCGGCCGAATACCGTGGCTAAAACGACGGTAAAGCAGCGCTAAATATAGCGCTGCTTTTCCGTCACCGCGGCTCCCGCCCCAGTGTGAAAGGGGCCTTACAATAGAAAATAGAAAGCATATCAAATGTTTAAACTGAGAAAATTTAATAAGTCCACCTTTTGGAACATTTTACATGTTCTACCCTTTTTAAAATGGTTGTACACCCCAGTCATGAAATCTCAGCAAAGCACATATATCTGTAGTGTTTACTTGTCTCTCTCCAAAGCTCTAAGTGTCATTTCTCTCTGGTGCTTCGGTCCTCTGTTAGCTTCCTGTAAATCAATGCCTATAAGTACCGTACCCCGTTGTAGCTGACAGCTTGTAGTTCTCAATGAGCTTTCTGGACTTCAGTAACTGCCTACCCATATTGGAGGTACGGGCAGACAGTGTACTGACAGACAGTCTGCAAGAGCCTGACATCTGTGATCTGCTGATAGCAGGTGCAAGCTTTACAGGCTCCTAAGAAAAAAAAAATAAATGCACATTTTTTTACTTGCAAAAAAATGTACATTTTTTTTTTTTTTTTTTAAATTGAACTTTATCCTTTAAGAAAAAAAATAAGGTAATTTTGAAATTGATAGCAGCAACCCATCTCAAAAAAGTGGGGACGGACTATGTTTACCATGGTACAGCATCCCCTCTTCTTTTAACAACATTCTGGGGTTGATTTGCTAAAACTAGAGAGCGCAAAATCTGGTGCAGCTGTGCATGGTAGCAAATTGGCTTCTAACTTCAGCTTGTTCAATTAAGGTTTGACAAGAAACCTGGAAGCTGTTTTTTTTTTATGCAGAGCTGCACCAGATTTTTCACTCTCCAGTTTTAGTAAATCAACCCCTCTGTAAATATCTGGGTGCTAAGAAGACAAGCTGCTGGAGTTTTGGGAGAGGAATGTTGTCCCATTCTATCCCTGATATAGGATCCTAACTGCTCAACAGTCCTGGATCTTTGTTGTATTTTTCGTTTCAAGATGCGCCAAATATTTTCAATTGGTGAAAGTTCTGGACTGCAGGCAGACCAATTAAGCAACCGGACTCTTCTACTACAAAGCCAAACTGTTGTAATACTGTAGATGGAGTATACGGTTTAGCATTGTCCTGCTGAAGTTCCTCCATGAAAAAGACATTGGGGTACATTTACGAAGGCTGGTGCACTCAGATCTCTGGTGCAGCTGTGCATGGTAGCCAATCAGCTTATAACCTAAGCTTGTTTATGTAAGCTTTGGCAATAAAACATGGAAGCTGATTGGTTTCTATGCAGAAGTGAGCCTGATTTTGCACTCTCTAGTTTTAGTAAATAAACCCCATTGTCTGTATCGGAGCATATGCTGCTCTAAAACCAGGATATACAGTGGGTATAGAAAATAATCCCCCCCCCCCCCCCATTTTTGTTTTATCCAGCTGTATTTACTGTGCAACTTCAAAAACAGAATCACTGCATTGGAAATAGGATCACCCCCCTCCTAAAAATGACTTGTAAACACAATCAGGTGTAGCTAATCACCTTCTCAATGGCACACAAAGCCATATGACTTTTAACTGTAATCAGCTGTGGTCATTGTGATTAGCTCAGCATGAAAAGCGCTTTCCTGGAGCATTTCAGTACCTGGTTGTGCAACTGAAGCAAATCAACTATGAGTGGCAAGGGAATTAGGGATGAGCTGAACACCCCCCCGGTTTGGTTCGCACTAGAAAAAAAAAGATTTGTGCGAACAGCGTTAAAGTCTATGGGACACAAAACTGAAAAATCAAAAGTGTTAATTTTAAAGGCTTATATGCATGTTGCTGCCATAAAAAGTGTTTGGGGTCCTGGGTACCACTGTGCCCTGCCCACTTGCCGTCTGCCCGCCACGTCTCCCCAGGGGCAGCTGGTGCCCAAAATTTTTGGAGGGGCGCAGACAAACTGAAAAATTCTGGAAAAAAAACATCAATTGAAGCCTCACTGTGCCCATCAATTGCAGCCTCACTGTGCCCATCAATTGCAGCCACTGTGCCCCATCAATTGCAGCCACTGTGCCCCATTAATTGCAACCACTGTGCCCAATTCAAACGCTGCCACTCTGCTTCCCCGCCCATTCGCCGTCTGCCCGGCACTTACCCTGTCTTGTGGCGGGTCAGGCAGGCATGCGGGTGATGGCGGCGAGCAGTGGGATCTTGCAGCGGGTCAGACAGCTCCTGTGCGGCAGGCCCTGTATCCTCCGTGTGTCTTCTCCCGATAGCCGTCCAATTGTAGCGCCTGTCCTTTCAGACAATCAGGTGATGGGTAACAGACCCGTGCACCTGATTGGTGGAGAGGTGGTTCAGTGTTAGAAAAGCAAACACCTGGGTGAGATCGTAGCGCAATGCTTTGCGCCACAAGTCCACTTTTTTTGAAGCCTATTAGAGCCTACGGCTATAATTAGGTGCTTCAAAAACACCCCCCCGCTGCTGCAATTCAGGGGCTGAATAGGGGGTGTCGGCAGCCGCGGCCATGGTTGGATTCATGCAATGCATGAATCTATCCATTATACACAGAGGGGGTGGCTGGAGAGAGGGGGCGGTGCCCGTGCACCCCTAATGGACGCACTGCGCCCCCCTCCAACTGCTGGTAATAGCAATCAAGCGGCTAGTTAGCTGTTCTGATTGCTATTACAAGAAAATGGTACCGGGGTGATGCCTGCAGTTGCACTTGAAGTATAATAACATACCAAGTACCTGATCTGGCTGAAAGAGGATAAAATAAGGGTTTAAGAGATTTGCAAAGCATTCTATTCTGTTTTTGTAGATTTTTTGGAATTGGGGTTAAGTGATCAGGCATGATCAGGCATGAAGAGGTGTGAGTGGTGGAACAGCAGGACACTGAGCTTCCCAGTGAATGGCTGTGCAGAGGGTGTGCCAGTACAAGTTTGATCATTGGAGGACAGGCAGGCTGTTCTCCCAGCACAGCCTGAAAACTGACCACAGTCGGATGAATGTGCTCTCATGCCTAGTGTAGTCAGTTTGGAATTGGAAAGCAGGTGGACTGGTGGGAACAGGTATTTCACACAAAGGAAGCAATGCAGAAGAAAAACAATATTTTTTACTTTTTGCGATAATAAATATCCAAAAAACAACAATATCGTCATCAGTTTAGGACGATATATATTCTTCACATATTTTTGGTAAAAAAAAAATTGCAATAGGCGTATATTGATTGGTTTGTGCAAAAGTTATAGCGTCTACAAAATAGGGGATAGATTTAGGGCATCTTTATAATTTTTTATAATTTTTTATTTTACTAGTAATGGCAGTGATCTGTGATTTTTAGCGAGACTGCGACATTGAGGCGGACACTTTTGACACATTTTTGGGACCATTGACATTACACCTGTATAATACAAAATAATAATGCTTCCCTTTGTAGAGAATACCAGATTGGGAGCAAAAAAAATGAAAAAACTGAATTTTTGTTTGCACATGATTTTATGGTGGAAATCAGCAGGGCTTTACCACATTTACTGAGCCCTGGGGAAAATAAGTGCAACTGCACTTGCAAAGTGCGCAGTCTATTTGCGTGTACTAAATCCACCTCGATGTGTCACAGATTGCTGGATCGATGAGGAAAGTAAATATCCTAGGAGAGCTGCAGTCAAGGGGTGTAGAGATTTTATTAAAGAACAATATCATAAAGTGTTTCACATTGAAAACTGATGGGGAAATTAATGGAAACATTAGTTTCCATTAATTTCCATGTATGTCAGTTATGTGCCCTTGTCACATCAAGGTTGAGGTTATGTCAGTTTTTTTCCTTTGCAGAAAAAATCCAAACGCTATGGTGTGAACAGAGCTTATAGAGAAACTTTGTTTTTTTGAGCCCTTGCAGAACATGTTCAGAAAACTGACTTCTCAGCACCATGGCGTGAACGAGGCCTAAAGCTGTTTTATTTTTTTTTTTTTTACATACACTTTGTTCATTAAACCGAGTTGTGACATAGTAGCAAGCATTGATTAATAATTATATCTGATTTTCCTGCACAGCATCTAGCCAGAAAGAGGCAATAATCGCTGGAGTTCTCATTCCCATATGCCTGCTGTTCATCCTCTGCTGCTGCTGTTGTTGCTGCTGTGGGAACAATCAAATGGACAATAAACATAGGTAAAGAGTGTTCTACTTTCATAATCAAATTCTCTGACCAAGCACAAATCTTAGCAGGAAACCTCTTCACTAATTTCCGTGGTGACCTTATTTTTAGGCAGTCTGCTATAGACTGATGATATAGTATAAGTACAGTGGTACCTTGGATTACGAGCATAATTAATTCCAGAAGAATGCTTGTAATCCAAAGCACTCTTATATCAAAGTGAGTTTCCCCATAGAAGTCAATGGGAACTCATATAATTTGTTTCACATCTATTGTATGCAGTACCGCATGTGACCAGAGGTGTGGGGGGGCGCTGGAGAAACTTGGAAACCACACGGATGCACTCGGAGAGGCTCGGAAACACTCGAACTCCGAGGCTGCACACTGCCCCTTAACCCCTCTACTTTCTGATACTAACGTCACTGGTCCTGGGGTTCCTGACTGAAATCTGGGGGGGGGGGGGGGGTGGGCACATAGAGTTGCCACTTTTTCTTCAAGCCAAACTCGAATACTTTAGTGGCGCACAGTAAACATTTTTTGTTTTTGTATATACTATAGGATTGTAACAGACCTGGGACACCTTTGGGCAAAGAGATTAGTAATGTGGGGCGCATAGTGCTCCTACACCTTTCTGCCAAGCCCTCTTCTGAGCCACACTCCTGTCTGAATAATGTGTCCGGGTTTCAGGTGGACTGAAACCCGGACATATAATTCAAAACCCAGACTGTCCGGGTGAATCCAGGACAGGTGGCAACCCTTTGGGCACAGCTCATCAAAGGAACCCCCTAAATCTGATCCTGTCACCAAAAGAAAGCCACGTTTGTTCTGAAAAAAAAAAATACCAACTTTACACACACACACACATATTCCAAAAATCTAATTTTGATGATTTACTGCTCTCTTTATACCTTTTTTTATATTGATAAAAAGTATACCGAGCTAAATGCTAAAAAAAATGACATACAAGTAATAAATGATACACTGGTAACAATTAATAAAATTAATCAAACAGTCCCCAGTGAAAAAAAGGTGCTTGTGCTAGTGAAACAATATCCAGTGCTGTGACTTGAATAATAAATGGATGATTCCATGCTTCTTAAGTGCTTTAAATAGGGTGCCCCCCTAATAGATGTGCACTCGCCCCTGGGAGTGGACCAACTATCGCTAGTTAGGTCAAGTGCGCATGTGGGGCGACCCCTATGAATATCCTCTGGACCGATGATTGGCAGCGGTGAATGTTCCTCATATAAATAAATATAATAGAAAAAGCCTCATTGCACAGTAACGTTGATAAAGAGCTTTTTATTCCAAAAAATAAAAAGGTATTCAACTCACATGTATGAGTGCCTAATGTCCTGGCAACCGGAGTGAACAGTAGGTATAAGTAAATCCGTGAAATCCGCCTGGTTGGTTCATGCAGCTGCTGGTTTAGAAAAGGTTTGATTTCCAGATTGAATGTGTGGGCGGAAGTGTGACACGATGAAGTGACTCAACCTCAATTAGAGGTTGAAGTAGATTAGAGGTAGAACAAAACCTGGAGGTTGAGTCACTTCATCGTGACACACTTCCGCCAACACATTCAATCTGGAAATCAAGCCTTTTCTGAGCCAGCAGCTGCATGAACCAACCAGGCGGATTTCACGGATTTACCTACACCTGCTGTTCACTCCGGGTACCAGGACATTAGACACTCATACATGTGAGTTGAATACCTTTATATCTTTTGGAATAAAAAGCTCTTTATCAACGGTACTGTGCAATGAGGCTTTTTCTATTATATTTATTTTATGAGGAACATTCACCGCTGCCAATCATCGGTCCAGAGGATATTCATAGGGGTCGCCCCACATGCGCATTTGACCTAACTAGCGATAGTTGGTCCACTCCCAGGGGCGAGTGCACATCTATTAGGGGGTCACCCTATTTAAAGCACTTAAGAAGCACGGAATCATCCATTTATTATTCAAGTCACAGCACTGGATATTGTTTCACTAGCACAAGCACCTTTTTTTCACTAGGGACTGTTTGATTAATTTTATTAATTGTTTGCATTAATTGCGTTTTTTTAGCATTTAGCGCGGTATACTTTTTATCATTTATTAATTGTTCACACCAATTTCACACTGCAGCTGCTTTAATTATGTGGTAAAGCAATCCATTCTCTTTATCCATATTAACACATACATGAGGTTTTTTGCACTTACTTTCATCCTTTGGTGCTTTGGTTTATTTTCATATTTTTTCAGCTTTTTTATATTGTGTAACATAAGTAATGATGCTTTTTATGGAAAACATAAAAATGCACTTTTTAAAAATAGCTGTAAAGCAGAAATATTATTTGTAAAGCTACTGGTACTTTGATATGGAACATATATTGGAAACATTTTCATATAAATAAATTGTATCATCTGCATACCAATGGCCGATATTGTCATGGCCGAAATTGTTGGCACCCCAGAAATTTTTCCAGAAAATCAAGTATTTCTCACAGAAAAGTATTGCAGTAACACATTTTGCTATACATGTGTTTATTCCCTTTGTGTGTATTGGAACAAAACAAAAAAAGGGAGGAAAAAAAGCTAATTGGACATAATGTCACACAAAACTCCAAAAATGGGGTGGTCAAAATTCTTGGCACCCTTTCAAAATTGTGGATAAATAAGATTGTTTCAAGCATGTGATGCTGTTACCTGGGGCAAGTAACAGGTGTGGGCAATATAAAAATCACACCTGAAAGCAGATAAAAAGGAGAGAACTTCACTTAGTCTTTGCATTGTGTGTCTGTGTGTGCCACACTAAGCACAGACAACAGAAAGAGGAGAAGAGAACTGTCTCAGGACTTGAGAACCAAAATTGTGGAAAAATATCAACAATCTCAAGGGTACAAGTCCATATCCAGAGATTTAGATTTGCCTTTGTCCACAGTGCGCAACTTTATCAAGAAGTTTGCAACCCATGGCACTGTATCTAATCTCTCTGGACGTGGACGGAAGAGAAAAATTGATGAAAGGTTGCAACGCAGGATAGTCCAGATGGTGGATAAGCAGCCCCAAACAAGTTCCAAAGAAATTCAAGCTGTCCTGCAGGCTCAGGGAGCATCAGTGTCAGCGCGAACTATCTGTCGACATTTAAATGAAATGAAGCGCTATGGCAGGAGACCCAGGAGGACCCCACTGCTGACACAGAGACATAAAAAAGCAAGAATACAGTTTGCCAAAATATACTTGAGTAAGCCAAAATCCTTCTGGAAAAACGTCTTGTGGACAGATGAGACCAAGATAGAGCTTTTTGGTAAAGCACACCATTTTACTGTTTACCAAAAACGAAATGAGGCCTACAAAGAACACAGTGCCTACAGTGAAAATATGGTGGAGGTTCAATGATGTTTTGGGGTTGTTTTGCTGCCTCTGGCACTGGGTGCCTTGAATGTGTGCAAGGCATCATGAAATCTGCGGATTACCAAAGGATTTTGTGTCGCACTGTAGAGCCTAGTGTCAGAAAGCTGGGTTTGTGTCCGAGATCTTGGGTCTTCCAGCAGGACAATGACCCCAAACATACGTCAAAAAGCACCCAGAAATGGATGGCAACAAAGAGCTGGAGAGTTCTAAAGTGGCCAGATCTAAATCCCATTGAACACCTGTGGAGAGATCTTAAAATTGCTGTTGGGAAAAGGCGCCCTTTCAATAAGAGAAACCTGGAGCAGTTTGCAAAGGAAGAGTGGTCCAAAATTCCGGGTGAGAGGTGTAAGAAGCGTATTGATGGTTATAGGAAGCGACTGATTTCAGTTATTTTTCCAAAGGGTGTGCAACCAAATATTAAGTTAAGGGTGCCAAGAATTTTGACCAGCCCATTTTTGGAGTTTTGTGTGACATTATGTCCAATTTGCTTTTTTTCCTCCCTTTTTTTGTTTTGTTCCAATACGCACAAAGGGAATAAACATGTGTATAGCAAAACATGTGTTACTGCAATACTTTTCTATCAGAAAGACTTGATTTTCTGGAAAAATGTCAGGGGTGCCAACAATTTCGGCCATGACTGTAAGTCTATGCATATTCACATGATATTTGCTTACATCCAGTCTGTATAATTTGAGAGGACACTGAGATAATATCAGGCCTGTTTTTCTGTTCATCTATTCATATCTTCCATAGGGGAGCCTGTACAAATCTGGAGTAGAATGTAAAATAGAGTAAATATGAAATAGAAACAAATATTAAAAACAATAATTTAGCATGGTTCTGACCTTGTTATATTGCATATACACGCCTCCCAACTTTTTGAGATGGGAACGAGGGACACCTATTAACAAAAGTATCTAGGCATAGGACGCGTGTCCCCCATGCCACGCCCTCTAAATTATAAAAAAAAAAAAGGCACAAGCGATTTTTTTTTTTACCACTATTATTGCTTTTATACAGGCTTTTGACATTTACAAATGCAGCAGTTTAGAAATTTGGATGAAAGTGTTAGCAACTAGGAAACACTTTTGGAAAGATAAAGAGTGCAATTTATATACTACTATATAGATAAGACCAAAATGAGGGACAAACGAGGAGGAAAGAGGGACAGAGGGGCATTGTTCGAAATCAGGGAGCTATGCATATACAGTAATAACTAGAGACCAGTTTTATTTCTCAAAAATGTCAGCGTTTCTAATGTGACAAAAACAAATCAAATTTTCCCATCATACATTTGCCCAAATTGGAAGATAAAGGTTACACATTTTGAAAATTGTGTAAACCTGCCATCTAGTGGTAATTTACCAAACGACACCATTTACTAATAGATAATCGATTCAGCTTTCAAAATATTTGTTGAACAAGGTTGTATATAATTAACAATGAACACTGTGCTATTATCAATAAACATTCACAAAGCATTAATTACCCACTTCCAAATGTCAACACATGAGATAAAGAATGGATGTTTTTCAGACTCAAGCCATCTTTTAGAACAAAGTGTAAACACACTTTCATATAGGTCAGGTAACATGCTTTGCAGCGTCACTTTGGAGAGTCTTTTGGGAGTATATTTTATTGGAGAACTAAAAAAATAAGACTTACAACACCATTAAATTTTTTTTCTGTTGACAACAAGCAAATGTTTAGTTTATCAGAACCTAACATTTCTTTGTATTGACTAAAATTGACCCAATATGCAATGGATTTGTCTATCAACAGCAACAAGAGAATCACACACAACCGGTTTTCCCGTCGGAATAACCTCTGAAGGTTTTTCCGACGGAGTTCCGCTGAAACTGTCTTGCCTACACACGGTGACGTACAACATGTACGACGGGACTAGAAAAAGAAAGTTCAATAGCCAGTAGCCAATAGCTGCCTTCTCGTACTTGCTTCAGAGCATGCGTCGGTTTTGGTCTGTCGGAACAGCATACAGACAAGCGGTTTTCCCGATAGGAATTGGTTCCGTCGGAAATATTTGTTTTATTTCTAGGCCCGTCAGAATTTTCGAAAAAAATGTCCGATGAGGCACACATGATTGGAATATCCGATGAAAAGATTCCATCTGACTTTTTCTGCCGGAAAGTCAGACCGTGTGTACGCGGCATTAGAAATCCAGACATTCAGCATCCTCACCAAATTTCTGGAGCACGTAAGGTAGACTTGAAGAAGAGGTATAAGCACCTCACATACATTTATAAAGTCCTTCTATGACTGTATATTCTATTGCAGCCTATGGTATGTCTTAATTGCAGTGATGTAACTAACGCCGCTAAAGTAAACGGCGTTACGTAGGGTAACGAGTAATCTAACTGATTACTCGTCCCCTCGCGGTAACGCCGTTCCCATTACTGGGGTGGCGTTACCGCAATTACCCGCCGCGATCTGCGGAGCCGTCCGCGGCCTCGGCCTTAGGAAAGGCCGCGGCTTCGGCCTAGCTCCGGAGCGGTGGCCATCTTGGTGCACCTGATGGCCGCAGCTCCAGCCTAGCTCCGGAGCGGCGGCCATCTTGGTGCACCCGTCGGCCGTTTACAATGTGATTGCTCCGTCAAATGACGGAGCGATCACTTGTAAACAAACCGGCGTCAAGATGACGCCGGTCTCCCCTCTGTGTACAGATCGGTACAGTAGAGGGGAGAGATCGGATAGCAGCAGCCATCCCTCCATACCCTGCCACTACTCTGCAATACCCAGCCAATACCTTGCCAACACCCTGCCAATACTCTGAAACACCCTGCAATACTCTGCCAATACCCAGCCAGTACCCTGCCAAAACTCTGCAATATCCAGCCAGTACCCTGGCAATACTCTGCAATACCCAGCCAGTACCCTGCCAATACTCTGCAATACCCAGCCAGTACCCTGCCAATACTCTGCAATACCCCGTAATACCCAGCCATTACTCTGCCAATACTCTGCAATATTCTGCAATACCCCGTAATACCCAGCCATACTCTGCAATACCCCGTAATACCCAGCCATACCCCGCAATACCCAGCCATACTCCGCAATACCCAGCCATACTCCGCAATACCCAGCCATACTCTGCAATACCCAGCCATGCTCCACAATACCCAGCCATACTCCGCAATACCCAGCCATACTCTGCAATACACAGCCATACTCTGCCAATACTCTGCAATACCCAGCCAGTACCCTGCCAATACTCTGCAATACCCAGCCAGTACCCTGCCAATACTCTGCAATACCCTGACAATACCCAGCCAGTACCCTGCCAATACTCTGCAATACCCAGCCAGTACCCTGCCAATACTCTGCAGTACCCAGCCAATACTCTGCAATACCCTGACAATACCCAGCCAGTACCCTGCCAATACCCTGCCAATACCCTGCCAATACTCTGCCAATACTCTGCCAATACCCTGCCAATACTCTGCCAATACCCAGCCAATACTCTGCCAATACCCAGCCAATACTCTGCAATACCCAGCCAATACTCTGCAATACCCAGCCAATACTCTGCAATACCCAGCCAATACTCTGCAATACCCTGCCAATACTCTGCAACACCCTGCCAATACTCTGCAACACCCTGCCAATACTCTGCAACACCCTGCCAATACCCTGCCATACCCTGCCATACCCTGCCATACTCTGCCATACTCTGCCATACTCTGCCATACACGGTAATACCCAGCCATACTCGGTGATACCCAGCCGTACCCAGCCATGCTCAGCCGTACCCAGTTATACTCAGCCAATATTACAGTTGGGGAGATGACCTGGATATTACAGTGGGGGCTTTATGGTGGTGGAATTTTCAAAGGTTTTTGCAAATTCAATTATTATTTGCTGACACGAAAAATGAACCGATCCGTGACTCTGATCCGAGCAACGATCCGATCAGTGAGTTTGGGGGGACAGATTTACAGAGGGGGAACAGATATATGTGTGTGGTGGGGGGGACAGACGTGTAGTGGGGTACAGAGGGGAAACAGATATATGTGTTGGGGGGGAACAGACGTGCAGGGGGGTACAGAGGGGGAACAGATATATGTGTGTGTGTGGGGGGGGGACAGATGTGCAGGGGGGTACAGAGGGGAAATAGACGTGCAGGGGGGAACGCGCCCCTTGCTTACAGTAATACTAGACCCGCTTCTAAGAATATTAAAAAAAAAAAAGTCAGTTACTTTGCTGAGTAACTAATTACTTTTCCAATGTAGTAACTGAGTTACTAACTCAATTACTTTTTTGGGAGAAGTAATTTGTAACTTAACTAATTACTTTTTTAAAGTAAGATGACCAACACTGCTTAATTGTCACAATTGTCAGGAAAACATACACAGGCAATCCGTAGATCTGTCCAGGGACATACAGTGGTGTGAAAAAGTGTTTGCCCCCTTCCTCATTTACTGTTCCTTTGCATGTTTGTCACACTTAAGTGTTTCGGAACATCAAACCAATTTAAACAATAGTCAAGGAAAACACAAGTAAACACAAAATGCAATTTGTAAATGAAGGTATTTATTATTAAAGGTGAAAAAAAATCCAAACCATCATGGCCCTGTGTGAAAAAGTGATTGCCCCCTAAACCTAATAACTGGTTGGGCCACCCTTAGCAGCAACAACTGCAACCAAGCGTTTGCGATAACGTGCAATGAGGCTTTTACAGCGTCCTGGAGGAATTTTGGCCCACTCATCTTTGCAGAATTGTCCTAATTCAGTTACATTAGAGGGTTTTCGAGCATGAACGGCCTTTTTAAGGTCATACCACAACATCTCAATAGGATTCAGGTCAGGACTTTGGCTAGGCCACTCCAAAGTCTTCATTTTGTTTTTATTCAGCCATTCGGTGGTGGACTTGCTGGTGTGTTTAGGATCATTGTCCTGCTGCAGAACCCAAGTTCGTTTCAGCTTGAGTACACGAACAGATGGTTGGACACTCTCCTTCAGGATCTCTTGGTAGACAGCAGAATTCATAGTTCCTTTATCACGGCAAGTCTTCCAGGTCCTGAAGCAGCAAAACAGCCCCAGACCATCACACTACCACCACCATATTTTACTGTTGGTATAATGTTCTTTTTCTGAAATGCAGTGTTCCTTCTATGCCAGATATACTTGGACACACACCTCGGTCCACAGAATGTTGTCCCAAAAGTCTTGGGGATCATCAAGATGTGTTGTGGAGAAATTGAGACGAGCTTTGATGTTCTTTTTGCTCAGCAGTGGTTTTCTCCTTGGAACTCTGCCATGCAGGCCATTTTTGCCCAGTCTTTTCCTGATGGTGGAGGCATGAACGCTGACCTTAACTGAGGCAAGTGAGGCCTGCAGTTCCTTGGACGTTGTTGTGGGGTCTTTTGTGACCTCTTGGATGAGTCGTCGCTGCGCTCTTGGGGTAATTTTGGGCGGCCGGCCACTCCTGGGAAGGTTCACCACTGTTCCATGTCTTCGCCATTTGTGGATATTGGCTCTCACTGTGGTTCGCTGGATTCCCAAAGCTTTGGAAATGGCTTTATAACCCTTTCCAGACTGATAGATCTCAATTACTTTCTTTCTCAATTGTTCCTGAATTTCTTTGGGTCTCGGCATGATGTGTAGCTTTTAAGGATCTTCTGGTGGACCTTACTGTGTCAAGCAGCTCCTATTTAAGTGATGCCTTGATTGTGAACAGGTGTGGCAATAATCAGGCCTGGGTGTGGCTAGAGAAATTGAACTCAGGTGTGGACAACCACAGTTATAGTATGTTTTAACAAGGGGGGCAATCACTTTTTCACACAGGGCCATGATGGTTTGGATTTTTTTTCACCTTTAATAATAAACACCTTCATTTACAAATTGCATTTTGTGTTTACTTGTGTTGTCCTTGACTATTGTTTAAATTGGTTTGATGTTCCGAAACACTTAAGTGTGACAAACATGCAAAGGAACAGGAAATGAGGAAGGGGGCAAACACTTTTTCACACCACTGTAGGTGTTCAAACATGTTTTCTGGAAACCTAATCTATGGAAAGGCCACATTTAGAGCAGCAAAAAGTTATATAAGACAGACTGTCCCACATGTCACTAACTAAATAAATCCCTTTATTCATAGGTAAAAACAATAAGGTGCTCATCTTTTGTCACAATAATATCAGTTATTTAACATACTTTGTAATTCTTGCTATTAGGAATATGGTGGCTATCCTACTTATTGCTGTATTCCCCTGACTTTCTGTGTGATCACTGGGGCTGGAAGTTTAGGAGACTCACTCCTATGGTTATATATAATATAACCATTTAAAAACAAAAAAGTAATGTATAGGACTTTTTTTTTTACTTAATTTTTCTCATTATTATAGACAGCACTAAAAAATAAAATGTTTAAAAGGTTTTTGAATACTAATATTCTAAATTCTCCCTCTAAAGCTGACCATACATGGATAGAAATTTGTCTGGTTAAGCAGGGAGCGGCTGAATTTAGAACCATTTATGGACAGGCTGATTGTACCCAAGTTAATTGATCGACTTGGGTACAGCCAGCATGTTGGATTTTTTTCACATACGGTTACTGCCAGCGGCTATAGCTGCTAGCAGTAACCATTGTATTTAGCCAACCAGGAATGATCCCTACGCCCCCCCCAGGCAGAATACAATAGCACAGCAGTAGGACTCCCCCATCAACACTGACTGTGTTGAAGGGGGACTCCCCCCCACCTGTGGTGGATCAACACTGACTGTGTTGAAAGGGGGATTTCAGCGATGTTCCTCTTTTTCCTTCCACTTCTTTAAATGTGCAAAGATACACCAAAAGTTGTGTGTTAATGTAGCTCATTCATTGCACTGCACTTTAACAGTCTGTTGTGGTGCAATTCAAAATATTGGCACACAAAATATGACAAGGGAGTGATGGGAAATCCGGAACACAACCAAAAACAAACACATCTTTGACAACACGAGGAAAAGTACACAATGTACAATATAGTCACAATACAAAGTCTTATTACACATGCACTAGCTGGAGTACATGATGTCAAG
The DNA here is from genome assembly GCA_028564925.1 of Lithobates sylvaticus. NCBI lineage: Eukaryota > Metazoa > Chordata > Amphibia > Anura > Ranidae > Lithobates > Lithobates sylvaticus. The sequence continues at coordinate 120,567,900 of CM053027.1, read as the reverse complement.
CAACTCATCTAGCACATATGCCATACCACATTACATTCATCGGTTTAAAAAGAAAAAAAAAAAAAAGCATTCCCCTGGATCTCATGACATTTTGGGGGAGCCTTTTTTTTATTTTATTTTTTCAAAAAGATAACATAATGATGCATACGCAAGATAGCCTGTATGACATTATGCGCTCCATTTCACGCATGCACAGTACAACAATACTAAAAGATCTCGCAAAGTCTTGCAAGATCTCACAGATAACATACGAGATCCCCATTAAGGCACTGATAACATTGTGACGCATCTCAGAAGACTGCGGGGAGGGAGAAGAGAATTTCAGCTTGGCCTAGGCGATCTGAGTGGAGGTGGGAACGGGTACCTGTCAGAACTAGGTACCCGCTCAGTGTGGCAGGGGAGGAGGACTTAAAGCGTAACTTTCTCTTTTGGGTGGAGCTACACTTTAAGAATTGGGCCATCATGTGCCAGCCAAAACCACACAGTCTTGGCACCAAGAACAAGCGGAAATGGATGATTGTATGGAAAGTAAAATATGTAAAAATATGGTTATCCTTGATATGGAAGTTCTCAGTGGGACTGGATCACTTACCCATATCCTTATTTTAACACAAGTCTTGCCCCCTCATTGAAGTATAACATGTCTCTAACACACCCAATCAATATTATCATGTATATTCATACCAGCATCTAATATATGTTCTATTCCATTATGATTTGTTGTGTTTTAGAAACTTTATGAATTTACTGGCGGGCAGAGGTATACTTATTATTATCTGCTTTTCACTATAGAGTGTCTAATGGAGACGAAGGGTGTTTATCAAGAATGAAGCACAATTTCCAGGGTGCCTTAGTGAACATAAGCTCCCTCTTGCCGTGCTGTTCTGTTGGGAACAATAAAGTTTCCTGGGTTACTGGTAAGAAAATCTCAACAGTACCTTATTGTTGATCACTTTAGTTTGTGACAACAATCAACCTTATTTATTAAAATGTAATAAATCAAGCAAAGTTTATTTTTGTCTAAGTGTGAAATAAGAAATTGAAGTTATGCTTTTTCAGCTCACGCTGTTTTTTTTTAATTCAGTTTCTCACCATGATACAGAACTTCCTTTCAACCACAGTTTCATTGAATCCCCCTCCACTGGCTGGATCTCTGAGAACTCATTTTCTTCATTTGAGTCAGATGAAGAAGACCCAATCTACTGTGTTCCTCCCAGAGAAGGTGATATAGAAGTTTCTCTAATTAGAGTTAGAAGCACATTACTAAACAATACTTTCAGTATATTGTGGAAGTGTTTAAAATAGATACACAAAAACAATGACTGACTCTGGGGTTGGTAATTGATTTGCCTTGCAAATGTATTGGTATAGATATACTGTATATGGTATGCCAAGGCCCCATACACACGGTCAGATTTTCGCATGGATTCTGTCCGATCGGACAATGTTGTCGAAAAATCCGACCGTGTGTATGCACCAGCAGGAGATAGAACTTTGTCCGTAGGACAATCCGATGGAAACTGTCCGATGGTGCCTACACACGGTCAGAATTTCCGACAACATTGTCCGATAGGACAAAATCCATCGGAAAATCCGACCGTGTGTATGGGGCATTAGAGTGGTAGTAAACGCTGCTTTGTCACTTTTACCTACAGGTACGCTCATAATAAAGCTTACCTGTTGGTAAAATTAATATCTCCTAAACATGCACCATTTAGGAGATATTCCCATGTTTTGCAGCCGGTGACATCATTGGTGCATGCATACTGTGCTCTGAATCGAGGGCACACTGAATGTGCCATCAATCCAGAGTGCTGTGCCACAACTGTGCATGCAACATCATCGTGGTTTGGCCATTCGAATAGCTGGAGCCTGCTAACCCGCAAGGAAGACCTATAGGTAGTGTCTATATCTCCTAAACATGTACAGTTTAGGAGATATTTACATTACATGCAGCCAGTGACATCACTGGCGCAGGCACTCCTGTGCCGTGAACGGCGGCTCCTGTGCGCCAGAGCCCACGAACCCAGAAGAAACTCCAGGGATAATGTTAGCTCTCTCAGCAATGTGCGTGCGCCGCTGTGGGGGCTTCATTCTAAGATAAGTATTTCATAATAAGCTAGTATTCAATGCTAATTATACGAAAATTCTCGAACGAAAGAGGCTTTTTTTGTTTATTGTTTCTAATCATGTGCAGTCTTTCTTATCCGAATTTTGCAGTTTGTCCCTTAAGAAATTTTCATTTGGAAAGTCTGAATTGGATGTCGAAAGTTGTGTACACACTATATGAAAACAGAACGATTGTGCCGCGTACAGATTTTGTCTTTCGATTTTTCTTATAGTGTGTACCCCACTTTAGGGAAGTCTCTAGACCTGGACACAGCGTTCTAAATAAGGTCTTATTAAAGAGGAAGTAAAGCCTCTTAAAAAAAAAGACACCCTGCAAGGCAAAGGCATAATGAGCTAGTATGCATAGCATACTAGCTCATTATGAATGACTTACCTGAAAACAAAGCCCCCGAATCGGTCCTCATCCACGATCTTCCGCGTCGCCATCAAACCCGGAGTGACTTCCGGGTCTCGCCGCTCCAGCGCTGTCATTCACTGGAGCGGCGATGACGTCACTCCCGCGCATGCGCAGGAAAGCAGCATATCGCCGTGAACCCGGCATGCGCCGTAGACAGCGATGCCTTTTCTTTTCTAAATATCTCCTAAACCATGTAGGTTTAGGAGATATTTATTGGACCTACAGGTAAGCCTTAATCTAGGCTTACCTGTAGGTCAAAGTGGTTTGTAAGGGTTTACAACCACTTTAAAGCTATACATAGTGAAATCAGGGCCCCCTTCCTGCAGTAATCCCTTAAGGCTCAGTTCACACTCCTGCAACTTGGGATGCAACTTGTGAAACCCAAAGTCACAGGACATGTTGAATGCCATGTATCTCTATGAGAGCCGTTCCAATTAGCACTACTGAGGTCTCTGCAACTTCAGAAAAGGTTCCCGCACTACTTTGATCCGACTTTGACATGGCTTTAATGTCAGAGAGTGTAAAAGTCTTATTAAAGTCACTACAAAGTCATATCAAAGTCGGACTCACTGAAAGCGATGCAACTTTGGAGTGAGCTAGTCTAAACCTTAAGCTTGGTACACAGTATGCATTAAAAATGCATTTAATGATTTTTATGAAAAAAAAACTGTATGAAGCTGTGTAATTATAGCTGCCTGGAGTTCCACTTAAAGCTGGACCTAGGTTGCCACTGTTTCTAATAAAAGTTTGACTAAAACCCCACTTTTTTCACTCTGTGCTTGATTATATAGGCACTTAAACCAGACACGTGTATAGGTTTCCGAAATAGATATTTAATTTAAAAAGTGTCAATGTGGTACTGCTGTGAATGCATCACAAATAAATTATGCTTCTTCATTATCCCTTAATATTGTTTAGTTAATCCAGTAATCAGTCTCTTTGATGTGCACAGCTGCAGTTGTATTATTTATAACTAAGGCAGTGAAATAAACCAATAGGGGAGCAGCATTTTAAGTGCAGAGCTCAATCAAAGAAGGTAAATAATAGGAAAGGATCGAGTGGCTGCACTTCATGGGTGTGTGCATGGTTTATAAAGGAAATCAGTAATAGAAGCGATATACTTTGAAATATTACTTTTCAAGCAAAAAGGAACATATTTTCTTTCTGTTGTTTCTTCGGATAATATGTTTCTAACATAAAGCTTAAGCTAACACCACCCATATTTTTTAATTTTAGATGAGAAAGAGTTACATTTACTTCCATGTTTATATTTCAGTCTGTAACCTATATGGGACATTTTTCTCACTTTCTTTTCCTCTGACACCAATGCAGAAAATGGGGACGATAGGGTGTCACCTGCATAGGAAAGCATACAGTAGAAGCGATAAAAACACTGTCAGAAGTTCTAACCCTTCTACACACTACTAAATATTGTTTTTGTCTGTGTCCCTGTTGGAGAGGTATCCTATCACTTCCTGTTCTGACATACACAGCAATACAACTTAACTACTTGCTGACTGCCCTATAGAAGTTTTATTGCTACAGGGCGGCAGCTGTGCACAGAATCATGTGTGTATATATATACGTGATCCCGCACTTCTGGGTAGCGGGTAAGAATTATGCACAGCATGAGCCGATCAGCGGGTACCGCCGACTTTCGCCGCCACCCGCCGATCGTTCAGCTACACAGACAGAACAGCAGTTTGCCGATGTATACAAGGCATGGATCCTGTGTTCCTGCAAAGCACAAACACAAACATTGGCTAGGAACACAGTTTAGCCTTTGATCGCACCTGATGTTAACCCCTTCCCAGCCAGTGTCATTAGTACAGTGACAGTGCATATTTTTTAACACTGATCACTGTATTAGTGTCACTGGTTTCCAAAACAGTGTCAAGTGTCAGTTAGTGTCTGTTTTGTCCGCCGCAATATCGCAGTTCCGCTATAAGTCACTGATCGTCACCATTACTAGTAAAATAAATACAAATTCCATAAATATATCCCATAGTTTGTAGATGGTATAGCTTGTAGAACTCTACAAAGAGAGTACTTGATCTGCCAGCCATCCCCTGTGATACTTTCTGTCCCCCAAAAATACTGTTTGAGCATGAGCCAATATTCATAGCATAAACTGTTAAGAGTGCAGGAGGACCTTGTCTACCTTCTGAGATAAATCTCACCTTTCCTCATTGTGGCAATGGTATGGTGTGATAATACTAGCTTAACATGTATGTGAGATACTACAGTTTTTTAATTAAGGCCCTGATTTATTATAAATGCTAAGATATTAATTTAAAAGAAAACACATGGGAGACCATAGATGAATTCAGACTTTTTAGCAAATCCTCTACCTGCCTCAGAGAAAGTAAAGCAAATGCCCAAAAAACAGCTACAGAATTTAACAGAACCAGTCTGACATTAAGATAAATGTAGTCAACTTGAAGAACCTGAGGCAACAAACATCCCTAAATTCCTTTATATATACACTTGTTAAAATAAGACTGCATTTACCTTATTGTTTTAGATTTATTTTTTTTGTATTAAAATTGTCCTTTGCCTAATAGTTTTCCTGCCTCTAGTTTGCTAATGGATAAAGAAATGTTTTATATTGAATATTTTTGCAGTATGTATTTATTAGGGGTACATTCCTAAGGCTGCATTCACACCTGAGCGTTTTGTAGCTTGAAGCCTGAAGCTACAAAAGCTAGAGGGGAAAAAATACATTATTCTCTATGGAGATGGTTCACATCTCCACTCCAAAACGCCTGAAGCCCTACGCCTGAAGCTCAAACAAGTTCCGGACCCTTTTTTGTCGCGCGAATCGGGCAGATTTGGGCGTTTTTATTTTTTTTACATTGGTGACCTTTTGCTCTGCACAAAATTCGCGGCAAAACGCGGTAAAAAACGCCGCAAATCGCGGTAAAAAACGCCGCAAATCGCGGTAAAAAACTCCGCGAAAAAACGCCGCAATTCGCGCGACTTTCTGCCTGAAAAGCTACGCTCAGGCAGGGGCGGACTGACAGGTCGGTGACTCGGGCGCCGCCCGAGGGCCCGGGGCCATTAGGGGCCCGGACTCGGCCACATGAGGGGCCACTTGAAACGGCTGTATTACATGCCGCGATGCCGCTAACAATACTGCTAGCGGCGCGCGGCTCCCCGCCGGCCCCTTCTTCCCTCCCGTCCGTCCCAGGTGCTTCTACTGTATGCGTCGTGACGTCACCTGGGACGGACGGGAGGGAAGGAGGGGCCGGTTGGGAGCCGCGCGCTGTTAGCGGTATTCGCGGCATGTAATACAGCCTGCCGAGTCCGGGCCCCTAATGGAAGAAGAGTGGAGGGGCCGGTGTATCGAGGGGGGAACCGTTTTCGGCACAACACCGGCGGGGAGCATCGGAATCGGCATCGGTGAGTCACAGGCCCCGGGGCCCCCCAGCCCACAGTGTCACCCCAGCCCACAGTGTCACCCCAGCCCACAGTGTCACCCCTACCCCAGAGTGTCACCCCAGCCCGCAGTGTCACCCCAGCCCGCAGTGTCACCCCAGCCTGCAGTGTCACCCCTACCCCACAGTGTCACCCCTACCCCACAGTGTCACCCCTACCCCAGAGTGTCACCCCAGCCCGCAGTGTCACCCCTACCCCAGAGTGTCACCCCAGCCCGCAGTGTCACCCCAGCCCGCAGTGTCACCCCAGCCCGCAGTGTCACCCCCAGCCCGCAGTGTCACCCCCCAGCCCACAGTGTCACCCCCCAGCCCACAGTGTCACCCCCCCCAGCCCACAGTGTCACCCCCAGCCCACAGTGTCCCCTTGTGTGCATGTCCCCCCCTGTGTGTGCGCTCTCCCTCCAGTGTCCCCCTGTGTGCGTTTCCCCCCCTGTGTGTGCGCTCTCCCTCCAGTGTCCCCCTGTGTGCGTGTCCCCCCCTGTGTGTGCGCTCTCCCTCCAGTGTCCCCCTGTGTGTGTGTGCCCCCCTGTGTGTGCGCTCTCCCTCCAGTGTCCCCCTGTGTGTGCGCTCTCCCTCCAGTGCCCCCCTGTGTGTGCGTGCCCCCCCCCCTGCGTGTGAGCTCTCCCTCCAGTGTCCCCCTGTGTGTGTGTGTGTGTGTGTCCCCCTGTGTGTGCGCTCTCCCTCCAGTGTCCCCCTGTGTGTGTGTGTGTGTCCCCCTGTGTGTGCGCTCTCCCTCCAGTGTCCCCCTGTGTGTGTGTGTGTGTGTGTCCCCCTGTGTGTGCGCTCTCCCTCCAGTGTCCCCCTGTGTGTGTGTGTGTGTGTCCCCCTGTTTGTGCGCTCTCCCTCCAGTGTCCCCCTGTGTGTGCGCTCTCCCTCCAGTGTCCCCCTGTGTGTGCGCTCTCCCTCCAGTGTCCCCCTGTGTGTGCCTCCCTGTGTGTGCGCTCTCCCTCCAGTGTCCCCCTGTGTGCGTGTGCCCCCCTGTGTGTGCGCTCTCCCTCCAGTGTCCCCCTGTGTGTGTGTGTGCCCCCCTGTGTGCGCGCTCTCCCTCCAGTGTCCCCCTGTGTGTGTGTGTGCCCCCCTGTGTGTGCGCTCTCCCTCCAGTGTCCCCCTGTGTGTGCGCTCTCCCTCCAGTGTCCCCCTGTGTGTGTGTCCCCCTGTGTGTGCGCTCTCCCTCCAGTGTCCCCCTGTGTGTGCGCTCTCCCTCCAGTGTCCCCCTGTGTGTGCGCTCTCCCTCCAGTGTCCCCCTGTGTGTGCCTCCCTGTGTGTGCGCTCTCCCTCCAGTGTCCCCCTGTGTGTGCGCTCTCCCTCCAGTGCCCCCCTGTGTGCGCGCTCTCCCTCCAGTGTCCCCCTGTGTGTGTGTGTGTGTGTGCCCCCCTGTGTGTGCGCTCTCCCTCCAGTGTACCCCTGTGTGTGTTCCTCCCTGTGTGTGCGTTCTCCCTCCAGTGTCCCCCTGTGTGTGTGCCTCCCTGTGTGTGCGCTCTCCCTCCAGTGTCCCCCTGTGTGTGCGTGCCCCCCCCCCTGCGTGTGCGCTCTCCCTCCAGTGTCCCCCTGCGTGTGCGCTCTCCCTCCAGTGTCCCCCTGCGTGTGCGCTCTCCCTCCAGTGTCCCCCTGCGTGTGCACTCTCCCTCCAGTGTCCCCCTGCGTGTGCGTGTGTCCCCCCCCCCCCCCTGTGTGTGCGCTTGGTCCCCTTGAGTGTGGGGACCAAGGGGGCCCCATGATCTTCTATTGCCCGGGGGCCCCATGAGTTGTCAGTCCGCCCCTGCGCTCAGGTGTGAATGCAGCCAAATACCCCGAGCTATACCTTGGAAGAATGCCTGGACATTTGAAATAATGATGACTCTTCTTCTGCCATACAGGGTTATCTGTTGCTGACCTTGATGGATTTCAAGAGATAAGTTCTAAATGTAATGTGTTTCCTGAAGCAATGGCTCTCAGTGCAGAAGAGGTCTGCCTTCCATTTTCTATTCCCAGGACATCAAGTATTGCCAAAGCGAAAAGACCATCTGTGTCATTTGCTGAAGGGACCAAATTTGAAAGTAGAAGATCTTCCACAACTGATACACCTAACCTTGCCAGGAAGCCAAAACTAGCCATGAGCCTCCCAAAACTGCCATCTATACAGTCTCAGACACTTAAAGGAAATGAGTCACAGCAGTATGATGATGGCACTGATAATTATGACATAGTAAGCCCTAATCCAGAACCAGAAGATCATCCCAAGCTTCAGAGGTGTGCTCCAGCTGGGAGACGAAGGACAATGTCTAATGCTCAAAAGCCAATCTTTAAAGCCGAGTCAACAGATTCTGGATTAAAAGAGTTAAATGCAGAAGCAAAAAAGAAAAGCCATAACCTTACAACTGTTTATGTGAGTGTTGGTCCTCCTCGAAAGTCTTACAAGCCTCGAAGAAGGTCAGAGGGCAATATGGATGGGGCGGTCCAGGCTGTTCTGAAACGCTTTGGCAGTTTTCAGAAAGGGCTTCCGAAACCTGTTAGAAAAAGCTTGTTGCAGCATTCAAATGCCAGACTTTCACAGATAAAGACCACTTGTGAGGAAGATTTAAATGTAACAAATAAAGGTTCTCCTGTTAGTAAGTTGCTGGACAATGCAAATAAGAATTCAGTTATTCAAACATCCTCCATTCTAAAGAAAAACGATCCTGAAGATGTACATGGATCTGAGCAGACTGGTAGCTCTGCAAAGCTGGAGAACATGTATTCTGATTTGCAGGAACCATTAATCCTACAACAAGCTCCAAATAGTGAACACATTTACCAAAGTCCAGATGAAAGGGAAGATTTAGAGCCAAAGTATGAAAATGTTACCATATCTAAAAGTTTTGAGGACAATGAACAGGACCCATCTTCTCTTTATGAAGATGCTCAAATGACATGTGAGACTTCCAGCTCTTAACGGACAATTTGTTGTATATAACAAACAGTAATTACATATTGTTTTTTGTGGTTTTATATCAACAAAAAGTTATGTGAGCTATTTTCAAATTTTTTTTTAAAAACAAAAACTGATAATAAAATGCTCTTGATCCCTTGGTGGGGCCTTTTTGTGAAATGTGTAGACTTGTATTCACAAATCAATATTACCACAATTCACCAGCACTAGGATCTATTACACATATACCAACTGCTGTATTACAACACCAAAACTTAGTGTCAAACAATATTGATTACCACATTTACAGCACTGTACCAATATCACTTCCAGGAGTACCGTCTGGGATGACGTCACTTCCTGCTCCCTCCGATGCATTTCCTCTATCGGCTGTTCTCACGCACACGCTTGACTGTGGAGCTGGCATCCTGCAGGATGTTTTAATTTAATGCTTAGTTCACACACATTTGATTTTGGTGAATGGAGGTGAGATTGATAATGTGATTTATTGCAACTCTGAGGGTCCCTTAAAGCCTCTTTGGGTGGAGAAATGCTGTTACAGGACCTATTTTGAGTTTTCATAGGAATAATAAATACATTGGCATAGTGGATTCAAAAAACAAGACTCATTATAAAACCAAAACGTTATTGTTGGTTTGGGGGGATTAAGCTAGAACCCTGAAAGAAGAGAAGATAGATTTGGGGGAACTATGCCTTTTTTTGGTAGTTTCAAATTAATGTGGAACCTTAGTGTTAGAAAAATTGCTGGTAGGTAGTCTTTTATTGCAGAAGAAACTTTGTATGTCTCCTCTGCAAGATATATATACTGTATATGCTTCTTACCTGCTTGCCAATAATGTTTCTTCTCAGCATGCCATGGGTTCTGGGATGAATGAACTCTTGTACACATATGTGGGAGTAATGTCTTCCCGGGCTAGCCAACTAAGATACTTGAAGACACTAAATCTGAAAGAAGACTAGGGGCAGGGAGGGAGCTTGCAGACATCTCATCTCTGGAGGGGAGTTGATTTTAGGGGACTTTATTCCCCATTAAAAGTATAACTATGGCCAAAAGATTAAATTACATGTTAGGTAGGCTGCCTATGTTTGTGAGACTGGGGGCTCTTTTTTTCTAAGTACCTCTTGGAACATAGGTAAATACTTCCTTCCAGCAGAACCTTTGGAAAGGCACTTCATTAATATGATGACAACACCCATTATTGTACCGCTGCAGCATCATCCTTTAAAGGCATAAGCCCACCTTTGGTACCTATTTTCATGGTGTAACATGAAACATGGTCACTTTCCCCAACCCCCACCTTCAAATTGCGCATCCCCCCACCCCCACACACTTACCTGAATCGCAGGGTGCTTCTCCCTGGAGTCCCCAGCTGTTGTTTCAGTTAAGTATGGCTATGAGGGGCTCTGCTCACACAGCCATCTCATCCATTTACAGATTCATTAACAGGGATCTGTGAATGTAAAGACTACAAGTCCTCTTTACCACCGCAGCAGAGGGACTTACGAAATCGTGCCAACACAAGTGTGATGACACCGCATTTGTATTCTCTTGTTTTTTAACAGATTTTTATTGAACAAATCAGCAGTACAAAACACATGCTAACAGGCATACATGAAATTACATGACAAAAATGATTGACAGTGAGGTTTTCCCTTATAGAGGGGTTAACCCCTAAATATACACCATACAAAATATAATTCCAGTCATTAGAAACCCTACAGAGAAGGTGTGTCGTTTCAGATAGTATTAATCGGCACTCTATACCGCTTTAGATTCTGTTACTTCCTTCAATCCTATGGCTGAAGATCTGTATCTCTGTAAGGACCTGTGGCTGGGATAAAAAACAATGCAGGAGGCCTGTGCTTTGCACCCATTGCAGTGCTCTGCAGGCTTCAATGCAGACATTAAATTGATTGACTTTTTTTTTTATTATTAATGTAGGTGCATTTATTGCATTTTTGCAAAAGGTGGACTATGCCTTTAAGTAACATTTAATTTTCCAAACTAAGTATACTTTTTATCTTGCTACTCAATCAATGTTCTGTAACATTTTGTTTTGTTGACATTGCCATGTAAATACGTGGGAAAAATAACTCAAAGACTGATCTGAAACCGTTAACAATATTTGCAACAATGTCAACAAAACAAAATCCTTTGATGTCATGCAACAGAATTGCACAAGTTTCTACTATGCTTTGAATAAAAAAGTACAAAATTATTTACCCAAATACAAATACCCCACGTCTCTTACTTGGTTCACTAACCTGTACAGATATGTAGATGGAGGTTGTAGACCAATGTGCCGCTAATGCCGCGTACACACGATCGGACTTTGTCCGCCGAACCTAGTCTGGCGGACAAACCGCCCGGACTTTCCAGCTGGGCTTAGCCGGACTTGAAAGCGAACGGACTTGACCACACACGATCACGCTAAAAGTCCGGCGGTTCACGCGATGACGTACAGCATGTACGACGGGACTAGAAAAAGAAAAATACTAGAAAAATACTTGCTACTGAGCATGCGTCCTTTTTGGTCCGCCGGACCATCATACAGACGGCCGTATTGTCCGCCAGACTGCCAAGTTCAGTGGACAATTTTAAAACAAAACTTAAAACCTAGTCCGCCGGACTTTTGGGAAAAAAAGTCAGTCGAAGGCCCACACACGATCGGACTGTCCGGCGGACTCTAGTCCAGTGGACAATCCCGCGGGAAAGTCCGATCATGTGTACATGGCAAAACACTTACTTGGGTTTACTTTAGGTGTAAAATGACAAACAGGTGTATACTTATCTCTTCTGTGCAGTAGAATTGCACAGACAGGGCTGGTGCTGCCACTAGGCAAACTAGGCAGCCGCCTAGGGTGCAGCAATGACCAGTACTACATTACTTTCCTGTTACCTCTTCATCCCCGGTTGATGTCACCTCTAGAGCCGCCATCCCTCCCCCACACACACCAGTGCACCTGCACACAGTGGAAGTGAGCTAAGATCCTGGCAAGGTCAAGGTCATTCACTAGATGATGGGGATCGCCACTCGCTGCAGCCCTAAGCCTCCAATCACTGCCTGTCATCGCCCACCAGCATGGAGCTTGGGGTGGAGATGCCAGTGTGGCTGGTCTGCAGGAGTGTACCAGAGGAGGAGAGGGAATGTCCGCTACAAGCTGAGATAAGGGAGTTCAGGCACAGGGTAAAGAGGCAGCTGAAGGATGTGCTGTGCCTGGCAGGGCCCGCTCCCATCACCGACCTGCAGTGTGAGAACCCAAGGCTGCGGGAGCAAGGTGGACGAACCCTGCTGACAGATGGAACTGTGGGAGCACTAAGCCGAGTGGCGGGACTGAGCGGGGACTGACAGACAAGGTACTCCTACCATGCACTGCTCGCTGTGTCAGGCAAGGCACCACAGGTCAGTTCAATGAGGGGGGGCAACACACATCAGAGAGGGTATAGTCTATACAGGGCAGTGCGTGCAGGAAGGGGGTAGTTAGTGTGGTAAGGGGGTGTAGGGTTAAAGGGGGCAGTGTATACAGTAAGGGTGGTGTAGGGTTAAACTGGGAAGTGTATATAGGAAGGGGGTGTAGGGTTAAAGGGGGCAGTTTGTATAGGAAGGGGGTGTATAGTTAAAGGGGTCAGTGTATACAGGAAGGTGGTGTAATAATAAATGGGGCAGTGTGTGCAGCGGTAAAGGAGGGCAGTGTGTGCAGGAAGGGGGTGTAGCGGTAAAGGAGGGCAGTGTGTGCAGGAAGGGGGTATAGGGTTAAAGGGTGCAGTGTGTACAGAAAGGGGGTGTAGGGTTAAAGGGGGGCAGTGTGTACAGGAAAGGGGCTGTAAGATTAAAGGGGGCAGTGTATACAGGGGAGTGTAGGGTTAAATTGGGAGCATTATGTGCAGGAAGGGGGGCTAGGGCTAGGGAGCACTCATGCAAGCTTGCTCCTGAGCCTTGCTGTCTATGTCTTGCTGTCCACTCCCTTGTCACTGGCTTTGATTGACTGGGTGTAAGGCAAATTTATCTTGAACTATTATCACTGAAGATTGGGCGTCTGTACTGAAGGGGGGGTCTGCATTGTAGGGGGGGTCTGCACTGTAGGGGGTCTGTACTGAAGGGGGGGTCTGCACTGTAGGGGGGTTGTGCAGGGGGGTCTGTATTGTAGGGGGGTCTGTATTGTAGGCGGGTCTGTGTAACATGCAGGGGGTCCAGAGCTGTTAGGGGGGGGTGTCTGTGTAACATACAGGTGTCCAGAGATGCAGGGTGCTGTGTAATGTAAAGGGGTCTAGAGGTGCAGGGTGCTGTGTAATGTAAAGGGGTCCAGAGGTGCAGGGTGCTGTGTAATGTAAAGGGGTCTAGAGGTGCAGAGTGCTGTGTAATGTAAAGGGGTCCAGAGGTGCAAGGGCTGTGTAATGTAAAGGGGTCCAGAGGTGCAGGGTGCTGTGTAATGTAAAGGGGTGCAGGGTGCTGTGTAATGTCAAGGGGTCTGTAGTATATTATATCTAATATATATATATGTATATATATATTATATATATACATATTTATTATATGTAGTGTTTTTATTTAGGCATTCTAAAGACAAGTTTATTCTAGGCAGGCCACTTTGGTAACTGTTAATCTAACTGCGCATATTAAAAGAGGGTTTGTTGCCACATATCAAAAGGGAACAGATAATGATTATCTTAATCTAAGCAGTATTCACACATGTCAAAGGGAGTATTTACTGATGGTAATTAGAATTGAGGGGGGTATTCATGGTAAACATTTGGTTGACCCCCACCCAGTGTCAGATTAGTATATGAGAAGACAGTCAGGTTGTCAGCTAGTCTAGAGAAAGATGGTCTGAGAGAAGGTTCTGTATCCATGAAGGCATAGGTACAAGAGGAAATATTCGTTGTCATGAACTCTGTTGGATTTTGTCGTCTGTAAGAATGTTCTGTTTTGGAAGCCAATAAAGTGTTTCTCTCTGGGAGAATCGGGTTTTGCTGCGGGAAGACAATACTTTTAATAACCATATACCATCTACGAAAGAACGATTATATTAGATCACTACATTGGTGCCGTTCAAGAGACCAGAAGAGCATTTTCAGGACTTAGTAGCAGAAGTTGTAAGTTAGTGATAACAATCCGTGAGTTGGACAGAAGTCTGATGGAGACCCAAGACCTGTGCTGTGACTCTAACGTCTGGTTGTGACATAAGAGAGTCTGATCTACAAAATCAAACAAGTTTGGAACCCCAGAATTATTCTCTGGAGACTGGAAACAAAGAAAAGGACTGTATCGTGTACCAGAAGACCTGAGCTGGAAGCTGAAGGAGTAATTAATGCGGTGAGTAAAATATTTCTCTTTTTAAATTATTAATAATATAGTCAAAATGCTTACTCAGTGTGAAGCTAGTGTCAGTTCTGATAAAGTTAACAGATGGGTGTTAAAATGTATTAAGCGTCATGGCGGGCCTTATGAAGTGCCAGAAAAATATAAGCAGACATGGACTATGATGAATGAATTTTTAGAAAAAAACTGTTTTTGATAGTAAAATTTCAGAAAGTAAAAGAAAAGGTTGTATTGTACAGGGCTTGTTATCTTGCTGTTTAACAATGGAAAGTTCTTTGAAAGATAAGGTTGAGGAAATTACCCAGTTACAGAGTGCAGTTGATAATAGCAACAAGGTTTGTCAGAGGTTACAAAACCAATCAGAATCTGAGACTGTAAATTTAAAATTGCATGCAGTCACCATTGGGGAAGCTCTGCTTGAGAAGTCTAAACGTTGTAATGAATTATCAGAGGAAAATGAAAGATTGAAACTAAGAATTATGGAATTAGAGAAGAGATCTCAGGAATGCAGATATGCATCGAATCTGCAGCAAAATGCAAATACAAACATTCTATCAAATGAAACAGAACCTCATATTAAATCTGATAATTCATTGCCAGCCGCACCCACTGTGACCACCACAGTTTATAAAAATAATAATAATGCAGGTGAAGTTCAGCTTGTAATGAAGCCTTTGAAACCAAAAGAATTAGATGCAATTCTTAAAGAAATAGGAATGATTCCCTGCCATGATTTAAACAGATTTTTAAAATGGTTTTGTGACTTGCAGAATGTCAGAGATATGTACAATCTCAACCCATCTGATTTAGAACGAGTTATGCAACATTCTATAGGAAATAGTCTTTGGGTGAGAATTAAGCAGATCTGTACTCAGCCAATGAGAACAAGGGACATATTGATGGAATTATTATGTGTTTTGTATGGTGTAGGTTCTGATGTTACTGTTCATGGGAAGATCAAACAAATGCAAAGTGAATCTCCCTACGAACTGTCAGAAAGGATAAAATCTATTATGGAAATATTGGTCAGTAATAATCTTGCATTTGAGCATGGTGGCTTGTTACATATGAGTATATTTCTACATGCTTTGAATGAAGAGATTAGACAAAATATTTTACTAGTTACCCCAAATCCTCATGATTTAAAAGACGTATTGTTGAAAGCAGACAATTTATGGAGAAAGTCAAATGAGCAAGCTGTCAAAATTAATTTAGCGACATTGTTTAGGACAAATACTGAACATAAAGATCAAAAGATAATGTCTTATGATAACAATCAAAGAGGAGACACCAGGTCAAATATAGGTGATATTAATATGAAAAACAGCGCTGACCAAAATCATAATAAAAAAATATCTAAGGCTTGGATACCGTTTTCTCAGTTAAAACAGAAATATGACCACCTAAAGATTGAGTACGATAAAATGAAAATAGAACATTACACATTGCTGGGACAGCTAAACAGATTACATTATCCAGATCTGTTTTTGAATACAAGTGACATTTCTCTAACAGTGGGGGTGGTTTAGTTTCAACCTGGGGATGTGTAAATAGTCCTTTGTTTTAACTTCAAAGAATGTTTAAGGACCTTGCTAATTAGTTTTGTTGGAGAGTTTTTTGTCTTTCAGATATATTGGAGATACTGCATGTGAATAGCATATGAACTGCAAGCTGAAATTACTGGCTAGTGGGGGAGAAACGCTGAATAAACAATATCATGGACTCTCTCAATATTCATCAAGCAATGGACACTTTTTTTTGGAACATAAATTTTTTTTTTGTCAATGGACTTTTCCCTATTTTTTATTTTTCACCCTTTCCCATTTTTATTCTTCAAGCCCTATTTTTTATTTTTTATTTTTCACCCTTTTCCATTTTTAATTTTTATTTTTTTATTTTATTATGTTTTATTTCTTGAACTTTATCTTAAAACCAGAGCGAAACATTTAAACCTAAAATAATTTTCGTGTTACATAACATGTTACATGTTGCATATTACATATTGCATATTGATCAATATATTTGACATCTAAGGTGAGATGCTGCACAATGGCTTGGCATAGCATAAAGTATAGTATGTTGGGTGGTTTTCCTAAATTTATAAGAGGGGTGAGTGAAATTCATCACTCCAGTCATGATTTGAAACTTTGTTGAATCAGTCATTAATAATATTGGCATATGGATGAAAAAAAACCTAACTTTACTGGCAAGATTTTCCACTGCTGCTTTGTCTGGATAGAAGATCTGATAAACGCTGATGTCAAGCTGATTCTATCTGAAAGTGGGGGGATTATATATGGATTATATGGATATATGGATTATAGATTGGTATATAGATTGGTATACCATTCAGGTGGAATTATGGACTGAATGATTCAAGTAACTGCTCTATTATGGAGGCAATGAGGAGTTGGCCTACAGCAAAGTACAGCAATAGCATTTTTTTTCTGCCGTATCCAAACCTTTTGAACTTGAAAGTGAGAGCTGGTACATGGATGGTTCTTCTTACTATAAAGATGGAAGTAGAATTTCGGGATTTGCTGGTGTTTGTGCAAAAGCATCTTTAAGAAAATAAAAACCTTGAGCCTGGAGAGGAGAATCCTGGATTTATGTGGATCGGAGCTCCCAGCACACCAAGTCTACTTTCAATGAGAGATGTGATGAAGTTGAAGTTGAAAAATTGAAGAATGAACTGTGACATCAGCTAGTTTTTGTGCAATATTCAAGATCTTGATGTGATATAATAAGGCCTAACAGCTATATGGGCCAAGGATGTTTACCAAACCCTTTTCAAGTCATGGTCTAAAGCTATATTATCTAATGACTTTTTCATGGGGATATTTTAGAGGCTGGTGAAGAGAGATGTAACCAGTTTCAACTTTATATTTCATATGAGCCATTGTGAAGCATCCAATACCTCAAGTCGGTAATGCTATGTTTGTTGCTTGATTTATGGGTCAGTTCTAGTAGTTAGAACGACCCAAGTGGGGGTATATGTAGTATATTATATCTAATATATATATATGTATATATATATTATATATATACATATTTATTATATGTAGTGTTTTTATTTAGGCATTCTAAAGACAAGTTTATTCTAGGCAGGCCACTTTGGTAACTGTTAATCTAACTGCGCATATTAAAAGAGGGTTTGTTGCCACATATCAAAAGGGAACAGATAATGATTATCTTAATCTAAGCAGTATTCACACATGTCAAAGGGAGTATTTACTGATGGTAATTAGAATTGAGGGGGGTATTCATGGTAAACATTTGGTTGACCCCCACCCAGTGTCAGATTAGTATATGAGAAGACAGTCAGGTTGTCAGCTAGTCTAGAGAAAGATGGTCTGAGAGAAGGTTCTGTATCCATGAAGGCATAGGTACAAGAGGAAATATTCGTTGTCATGAACTCTGTTGGATTTTGTCGTCTGTAAGAATGTTCTGTTTTGGAAGCCAATAAAGTGTTTCTCTCTGGGAGAATCGGGTTTTGCTGCGGGAAGACAATACTTTTAATAACCATATACCATCTACGAAAGAACGATTATATTAGATCACTACAGGGTCCAGAGTGCTGTGTAATGTAAAGGGGTCCAGAGGTGCAGGGGGGTGTGTAATGTACACAGTAGTGACAAAGAGGTATGCAGGGAGCACAGTGGGGTGTTTTTACGTTTTAAGGTGGGGGGGGGGGGGTGCCAGATATAGGATCCGCCCCGGGTGCCAAATGCACCAGGTACGCCCCTGTTTGTACATATTATATTTTATTCACATTTATATATGAACTTTACATGGGGTATTTTTAGTTAGTGTGATAACGCATTAAATTTTTTTGCGCATTAATTCATAGAATTTCACTTTAAACCATTAGGTTATATTGCAATGAACTTGGATTTGCACCTTTGTGGTATGTTTCTTTTGATTATATTGGGTTTGGGCTGCTCTTTTTTAAGAAATAATATTACCGGTTGCTACAGGTCCCATAACACATTTCAGTGCTGGCTGCAATCAGTTTTTTTGTTTTTGTGTTTATCATTTGCACAATCACTGGATAGCATGGCGACAACAATACTTTATTTAAAAAATTGAAATATTTGGCTGTAGCAGTAGGCAGTTTGTTGGCTGAAGGGTTGGAGAGCGGTACAATAATGAGTGTCTGCAGGCAACAGTGAAGCACAGTGGAGGTTCCTTGCAAGTTTTGGGCTGCATTTCTGCAAATTGAGATTTGGTCAGGATAGGTGTTCTGAGAAATATAGGCAGGTACTTATCCATACCATCAACGAGGCATGTGATTGGTCCCAAATGTATTCTGCAGCAGGACAACGATCCCAAACATACAGCCAATGTCATTAAAACGGAGTTCCACCTTTTTAAAAGTCAGCAGCTACAAAAAGTGTAGCTTCTGACTTTTAATAATCAGACACTCCCTTGTCCCCCCGGTCCAGCGATGCGGACACACAAGGCCTGCTCCTCTCCCCCTCCTCTCTGTGGTGCTGGCATTTTAACTGTGGATGCCCACCGTGCTCTGAATGGCCAGGCAATCTTCTGGGACCTGGGACGTGTCGCAGAAGATTGCAGGGAGGGAGGGGGGAGAGGTTAACTTCCTTCCGGCACCAGGGGAGGAAGTGGAAGCTGGGTACCCGATCCCCCCCCCCCCCAAAAAAATGACATGCCAAATGTGGCATGTCAAGGGGGTCACCAGCACTTAAAGTGGAAGTTCCATTTTTGGGTGGAAATACGCTTTAAGAAGTGCGCAGTGTGCAGTTGTTTTCAGGAGAGAGATATAAATGTGTATATAGAGTAGCTTTCTCTCTCTCTTTATTCTCAAGACAGAATATCTCCTCCATGGACTGCCAGAAACCTCAAGTGCAGAGTAACAAGATCCTAATGCCACATCAGATAACACCAGAATGGGTTGTCATCTATTCATCTGATCAGTTAGGAATAGGCAGGTTTAGAAGGGATGATAAATGATGATGACATGGCTATTTGTAGTTTGGTGGTCATAGCTGCCCATAGCTTGCCACTTTCCATAATATGTTTCCTGATCATAAATTGCCATTTTCCATAATATACTGTATTATCTGATCAATAATCGCATGTAAATATCCGACATGTTGGTTGTACCCAATTTGATTGATAGATTGACTTGGGTACAATTAGCCTGCCCATACATGGATCAAATCTCGGTTGGTCCCTGCTGAACTGGCTGAGATTCAAACCATCTATGGCTGGCTTTAGATCTAGAGTCTTATAACAGGAGTCTTATAACAGGAATTTTACTCAGAAAAATAGAGATTAATTTGAATGATCAGACATAGGGGGTTATTTACGAAAGGCAAATCCACTTTACACTACAAGTGCAAAGTGTACTTGAAATTGCACTGAAAGTGCACTTGGAAGTGCAGTCGCTGTAAATCTGAGGGGTAGATCTGAAATGAGGAGAAGCTCTGCTGATTTTATCATTCAATTATGTGCAAGCTAAAATGCTGTTTTTTATATTCCTTGCATGTCCCCCTCGGATCTACAGTGACTGCACTTCGAAGTGCACTTTCAGTGCAATTTCAAGTGCACTTTGCACTTGTAGTTTGCACTTGTAGTGCAAAGTGGATTTGCCTTTCGTAAAAATAACGCCCATAGTTTTATTTTTTAGGCAATTTTTTCTTTATTTTCACCCATTAATGTCTCCAGTAAATCAAGTCTACCTAAATCTGATGCATCTAACGCAACCCTCTCCCCAGATTGACAATGCTGCTGTACTGAATGTCTATGTTGCTTCTACATCCAGAATGAAGACAGGCTAAGGCCTCTTGCACAAAGTACTGATGTTTGAGCTTTAGGATTTTAGGACACATTGGGGGTTATTTACGAAAGGCAAATCCACTTTGCACTACAAGTGCAAACTACAAGTGCAAAGTGTACTTGAAATTGCACTGAAAATGCACTTGGTAGTGCAGTCACTGTAGATCCAAGGGAGACATGCCAGGGGAAAAAAAACAGCATTTTAGCTTGCACATGATTGGATGATAAAATCAGCAGAGCTTTCCCTCATTTCATATCTACCCCTCAGATTTAAAGCGACTGCACTTCCAAGTGCACTTTCAGTGCAATTTCAAGTGCACTTTGCACTTGTAGTTTGCACTTGTAGTGCAAAGTGGATTTGCCTTTCGTAATTAACCCCCATTGTGTTAGATACCTCTTAAAAAATGCATTGAAATAAAAACTACAAGTACAAGTGTACCAGCACTGGCGAAACTGGTCAGGCAGGCCCGGTTCACACTGTGCAACATGCGCTCTGACTTTGAGAGAGCAAGTCACATGACAAGTCGTGCCCCATTAAGGGCCAGTTCACACTGGTCCGACATGCGCTCTGACTTCAAGAGCACAAGTCGCATGACATGTCAAAATGAATGGTTCCCTATGAGAGCTTAACTGGTCTGACTTGTGTCGGTCCGACTTTGAAAATGCTCCCTGTACTACTTTGGTCTGGCTTGGGCATGATTTCAGCCCATTGATTTGAATGTAAGTCGCATCCAAGTCGGATCATCGTCTTAACTGATCCGACTTGTGGCATGCAACTTGTGCTCTCAGGATCTTAAAGGGGAACCCCACGCCCCCCCAACCCCTCCTAGACTAAACCAGGCCACATGCCCTTAACATGGGGGGGTGGGTGCTTTGGGGTAGGGGGCTCTGCGCCCCCCACCCCAAAGCACCTTGTCCCCATGTTGATGGGAACAAGCGCATTTTCCGGACAACCCTCTGCAGTGGTTGTGGGGTCTGCAGGCAGGGGGCTTATCAGGATCTGATAACAAGGGGGCCCCCAGGTCCCGCCCCCCCCATGTGAATGAGTATGGGGTACCCCTACCCATTCACCAAAAAAGTGTCAAAAATAAATAAAATCTGTACACAGGTTTTTGACAAAGTCCTTTATTAAAAATGAAGAATGTCTCCCGTCATAGCTCCAACGTGTTCTTCTCCTTCCTCCTGTTCTTCTTCCTCATCTAGTTATTTTCCCTCCGCTGCTGATGTCTTCTTCCTCTGGTTCTTCTCCGTCCTTTGCCAATGTCTTCCTCCTCCGGTTCTTCTCCCTCTGCTGCTGATGTCTTCTTCCTCCGGTTCTTTTGCTAGTTCTTCTCCTGACGCTAGCTCTTTATTGTATAGTTTTTAGGAGTGATTTATGTACAGCGGATTTTAATCTGACAAGTATTACTTCAGGCTAAGCCTAGATTTTAACCTATGTTAAAATCATACTTAATGCGTATGGAGTTATATTCCAGTCAGTTTTTCTTTACACAGTGATGTTATATTGTATGACTAATTTTTCAGCAAAAAAAAAAAGATCTGCTTCATCACCAATGTAGTCTGTCTTTCCCAAAAAATACAACCCAAGCGGACTAAACAGCGCTGTTACTGTTATGTAAGTGTTGACTTTTTTCAAAAGTCAATGGCTACACTATCTGTAGCACACCCCCTGGATGCTGACAAATGCAGATAATAGTGTAGCGGTCACACTTCAAAAAGTGTGCGCTATAAGTGGAAATTAATTTTTTTCCCCAGAACTGTAATGGAGTTTTGGGGGTTAATTGTACAGGTTTACTTTGGCATCAGTCTGGCTGGGCTGGGCTAAGGTTCCGCCTGGTCATAGGTGCAGTGAGGCACCTATGATAGGCCGAGAACCAGGCCTGGTTGGACGTCTTGGGTACCAATCTTTCCCGGAGCCAATCAGTGGGAGCGTCTGGCCCTGCTGGGTAGTCTGGGAAGGGGTACTTAAGGTGCTGAAGTCACGTGTTCGGGGTTCGGCCGTAGCTTTTGGTTCCTGGTTCTGATCCGGGGCAGCCCCGCGAGGGGTCCCGGGCCTAGGAGCGTTTGCCGTCCCGCAAGCATGGTCAATCCGACCAACCCCAGAGGCCCTTTTGGTCTTAGGTAGGGATCTGTCTGTACCCGAGTCTCGGAGCTGGCTAGTCCGAGGCCCAGTAACTGAAGGAGGATTCAAAGGCGTCCCGGTGTGCTCTCGGTATTGGAGGGACACGGCAACTCGAACAAGTGACCAGGGGAGGACTCTTCGGAGGAGGGCCAACAAGCTGTCTACTCAGTAAGAGCCTGGGAGCTGAGTTGTATGGACACTAAAGAATCCACACTTCCACAGTGCTGCCAAGGAGACAGAGAAAGTTCCAGGTACTGTGAGAAAGGTTCCTATTTATCTTCAGTTACACTTTAGTCTGTGGCAGAGACTTTTGCAAAGTTTCTGGATCACATCTTGGCTGCTAGATCTCTGGCTAGAGGTTTATCCGGCAGTGAAGCACCCAGCTGCGAGTGGCTACTCTCTGGGTTGATTAGAGACATTCAGTGGATGTCAGCAGTTCAAAGTGCCTGAGTTTATCACCCGTGCCCTCTATTCCCACCTGAGACTGTGTTATGTTGGATGTTGCCACTGCAAAATAAAAACCTTGAAAAGGACTTTTATGTGTCAGCATCTGAAGTCGTTGGGTACTAACCCTGGGAACCCCTAGACAGTCATCGACAAGCCACGAGGAGGTAACTGGTAAGCCCAAGAAATCAAGGCCGCCCCTCAAGGGGTTATGGCCGCTACAATAGTAACATATGAGTATCACAAAAGGGCAGAGATTTCAAATGCGGGGTTTCAGCTTGGCTTTAGCTTCTCTATGCAGTGAAAGAAACAAGATGGCAACACCCAATGGAGAAATAACAAGGTCTTGAGGGAGGGACTGGATTTTTTGTTCACTGCACGCTGTGCTTTTTACAAACTAAATATCTGGCAGCAGTTTCTGTAGACTCTGTTGCTTTTCCCAGATTGTTTCTATGTTTTACATGCATTTTCATTATTCTATTGGACATCAAAGCGAATAATAATGCACAGCAGAGACATGCATAATTTTTCAAACCGAATAGCCTTGGTTCTTAAAGCAAAACTAAAGTTCAGCTGTCACAAACCGCAAGCAGGCATGTTCTTTATTGCAGAATAGACATGCAATGTGTCTTCTGCATTAAAATACACCTACCTGCTTGCTGGCAACAATCTCCAGCATGTAAGCTGAACTGCACATGCACAGCTCAGCTTTCATTGCCGGCATGCTCCCTGTGTGTCGGGATGACTGACCCCTATGCATTAGCAGGGATTATGCCATCTGGCACCAGCCAATGAAGGTTCCCGAATGCTTTCACACTGGAGCGGTTCTGCAAGCAGAATCTTTGGGGCAGTTTAGGAGCGGTGTATACACCGCTCCTAAAACGCCCTGCCCATTGAGGTAGCACTGCCGAATCGGCAATTTGCGGGCACTATTAACCCCTTCTTTGGCCGCTAGCGGAGGTTAAAAACACAACGCTAGCAGTCAAAAAGTGCAGTTAAAATGAGGCACTTTTAACCCCTTCTTCGGCTGCTAGCGGGGGTTAAAAGCGCCCCGCTAGCAGTCAAAAAGCACAGTTAAAATGACTGTAAAGCGCTGCTAAAACTAGCGGGGCTTTACTGCTGATGCTCTCACCGCTGTTTTAAAAGTGCTTCTAGCCTGTCTTTGCCTAGTAAGGGACTATCTTGCCAAAAATGAAAATTCTCATGCAGGGAAAGCGTAAAATTGTAGCTCAAATCTTAGCACAGACTTCTAAGAAAATCAGTAGGCCAATCACACTAGCAGGAAATTACATTTCTGGGAATATTCTGTATGCCAGTGATGTAAACAACATAGTAAAAGAGTAAAGCTGGCCAGGGGCTACACACTAGTACATTTTCAAATTAACATTTGTATGAAAATTTTTAGTACACTTACACTTTCTAACATTTTTATTGCCCTGTTTCGTTTATCTTTTCCCTTTTTTATGTCTAAGTCTTTGCATTTTATGTTATTTTGTGACTACTTACAAAACATGGGCCTGGCCACTGTTCATGGCTTTAGTGAAATGTGACTCTTGCATTTCCCTAGGATATCCTGTTGACTCCCGATAATGGAGTCGTAATATGTGAAGTGCCTTACAGCCTGCTATCTAAACATTCTGCATCATTTAAAAAAAGAAAAGCCTCTAGTTCTAATAGGGACTTAATTCTGCTATTTATGAAATCACTTTTGAATGTGTTTGGCATTGTGCATTATTATCCATAAATATGGTAACGCCACAACAAAACATTGTTGCATCAGAGGGTGCACCAGTTCCTGTAAAAAAAAAAAGGTCTTATCTTGCTTGGCTATTTATTTGTACAGAGCAATCATCAGAGCTACTGACTTTGGACTTCCATATAATTATCAATATATACAATGTTTAAAGAGACTCTGTCACCGGATCAAAGTTTATTCGTTACTCACCACAATGGTCAGTCAGGTTGAATAAGTGCATACCTGCAGCCCTATTTGTTTATTATACTGCTAACAGCGTTTCCTGAAATCAGTGATCAAACTGTCATGAGCGTTTAGAATAGAAAAACACATATATGTGAGCTAATGGTGCTGCACACCCCAAAAAATTTGTATAATGGAAAAATGCTCTCATGGGGTTTTTTAGCAGCCAAGAAATTATTCAAGGATCATTTAGTTAAAAAATATTTTTTACTGAATTGGGATGCTGACAAGAACTGCAAAAAAGAGAATAAATAATTTAAAAATGCATAGAAATAAATATCATTCAATATTTCATATTTTAAAGCGGAGTTCCACACAAAAATGAAACTTCCGCTTTTCGGGAACCCTCCCCCCTCCGGTGTCACCTTTCAGGGGGAGGGGGTGCAGATACCTGTATAATACAATTATTTGCACCCACTTCCGGGCATAGACTCCCACGAGGGGTCTACGCCACTTCCCGTCCCCCCTGCTGTCTGCTGGGAGACACACAGGTCCCAGAGACAGCAGGGATCATTCGGATTGCGCAGCGCGACTCGCACATGCGCAGAAGGGAACCAAGAAGTGAAGCCGCAAGGCTTCACTTCCTAATTCCCTTACCAAAGATGGCGGCGGCAGCACCCGAGGACCGAGGGACAGTTCAGCCTCGGGTGCCGACATCGCAGGCACCCTGGACAGGTGAGTGTCCTTATTTTAAAAGTCAGCAGCTGCAGTATTTGTAGCTGCTGACTTTAAAAAAAGAAATTTTCTGCGGTCCTCCGCTTTAAACAGTAAATAATTGCAAAACCCAAAACCAGGCTGAATTTTTTATTTCTTTCCGTCTTCCTATAAAATAATAACTGAATCATCAAAAACGTTTTCCATGGAATGAAGAATACGTTATCCCATTTAATTTGTTTTGCCAGACACAAATCCTTTTAGGAAAGGGGCAAATGTTATGGACTCATTTAGGCCAGGAAAAGTGGTGGCCTGTAATTTAAAAATCCAGCGTTGCTCGTGTTGAAGCAACACTTTATTCCAGTCTCCACCTCGATCAGAAATATGTATTCTGTCAAGGGCAACAAAGGTAACTTTTGGCATTTGGTAATGATGGTGTTAAGACTACATGCCTACCCACTGGTAGATGTCTGTTTCCAAGATTCTATGCCAAAATTGTTGTTTTGTCTTGCCTATATAGTATGACCTGCATTCGCAAGACATCATGTAAACGACCCCAGATTTTAGGCAGTTGGCAAAGTTTTGGCAGTTGGCAAAGTGCTTGGGGTCAAACATTTAGCCATTGGGAAGTAGGAAAGGCTTTCCTCTCCAATATTCACTCTGAACTAATTTATCTTTAATCGAAGAAGAATTTTTAACTAAATGATCCTTGAATAATTTTTTGGCTGCTAAAAAACCCCACAAGGGAATTTTTTCATATGTCATGAGCATTTGACTCTTCCGGGACTTATTTGTGCTGGTTGCTCCCTGCTCCTCCAAATTGGGACTTCAGATTAGTGGTCCCCTCACAACCTCCCAGATGTTGATTGGACAACAGAGGCAGTGTGAGGAATCTAATTGATCTGTAAGGACTTGCCCTCACTATGTCCTTTGAGCTACGGTGATCTGCCATTGTTTTCTATGAGCCTTGTTCACACAATACATATGCAATGGTGTGTGCTGTGTAAGGCTACATGCATACTGGGTTTTTAGCCTGTGTGTGTCCAATCCCTGCAGCCTGTAAAAGTCTATGATAGGCTGAAATATGCTGTGGCCGGATGCTATTGTACTTGTATGTAAGGTACCACTGCATTGTTGGCATATGTCCTTGAATGCATACAACCCTAAACTGTTAGTTGACTCATGTTGGTTTGAAAACTAATGTGTCATGTGTTAACCAGGCCCGAACTGGCCATCAGGCACAGCGGCATTTGGCCAGTGGGCCGGGCCAGCCCAGGGCAGTTTGCAGACAGAGGGGTCTCACAGGCTTTCCTTTCCTCAGTGGTGACTGCCACCCACGGATGGGAAGTGACGGGGAGTACGGCCATGTCAGATACTTAGAGGGATGGCAGAGGAGGATGCTGCAATCACTACCTTGGCTGGCAGTAGGCAGCTCCGCGAGTTGTGGTTACAGCACCCACAGCCAGCGGTCCGCACTCTGCTGGAGTTGGTGGCTAGATACACAGGCAACCATGCACAGTCCGGAGTTGGACTTCAGAGTTACCGAGCTGCAGAGATCTCCACGGACCCTGCCTCAAAGAGGGAGACAGGACCGATCATCGGCTTTGTTCAGGGTAGGAGCGGCATCTAATAGTCCAGCGCTGGAAAGCTACACAGTGGGAGCTAGCTCTTAGTCCTCCTCACGACGGTCTTTTAATCCGTGTCCATGTGCCTATTGACAACGGTAAGTTCTTGGGCAGTCCCCGGGAGTCCCTCTGACACAGGTTACCATTAGCAGGAAGCATCTTACACACAGAGGGGTTGATTTACTACAACTGGAGAGTGCAAAATCTGGTGCAGCTCTGTATAGAAACCAATCTGCTTCCAGGCTTTTTTGTCAAAGTTTAACCACTTCAATACAGGGCATTTTCGCACTCTTTCTGCCCAGGCCAATTTTCAGCGCTGTCACACCTTGAATGACAATTGCGTGGTCATACAACACTGTACCCATATGACATTTTGATAATTTTTTTCCCATAAAGTGAGCTTTCTTTTGGTGGTATTTGATCACCGTGCGTTTTTTATTTTTTACGCTATAAACAGAAAAAGACTGACAATTTTGAAAAAAACACAATATTTTTTACTTTTTGCTATAATAAATATCCCAATTTAAAAAAAAAAAATATTTTTTTTTTTCCTCAGTTTAGGCCGATATGTATTCTTCTACATATTCTTGGTTAAAAAAATCACAATAAGCGTATATTGATTGGTTTTCGCAAAAGTTATAGCACCTACAAAATAGGGGATAGATTTATGTCATTTTTTTTTTTTTTTTTACTAGTAATGGCAGTGATCTGCAATTTTTGTCAGGACTGCGATATTGCGGTGGACAGATCGGACAGTTTTGACACTATTTTGGGACCATTCACATTTATACAGCGATCAGGACTATAAAAAATGCACTGATTACTGTATAAATGTCCCTGGCAGGAAAGCGGTTAACACTATGGGGCGATCAAGGGGTTAAATGTGTTACCTAGGGAGTGATTCTAACTGTGGGGGGAGGGGACTCACAAGCGGAGGAGATCGATCAGTGTTCCTCTGTTTACACACACAGATCCACATCCCTGCTGTGTGACCGGAAAGCGCGGGTGCCTGGCAGACATCGCGGCTGACAGGCACGCGCATCAGCTCCAGAGTGATGCAGCGGGTATGTGCGCCCCCTAGTGGCTGGAAAGCCGAGGATGTCATAGGACGGCTGCCCAGAATGAGAGAGACACCTTGCGGCTGTCATTTGACTATATGCAGGATGGGAAGAGGCTAATTGAACAAGCTGAAGTTATAAGTTGATTGGCTACCATGCATAGCTGTCCCAGATTTGACACTCTCTAGTTTTAGTAAATCAACCCCAGAGTGCCAGTTCCCGGCTCCCGGTGCAAACACCTGACCTTCCCATCCCATCATGATCTCACAGTGTACTGTGGAGTATTGTGGAGTCCACATTAATAAAAGTCCCCATAAGGGGTGAAGATTCTGTGAGGCAGGTATATGAAACCCTCAGATCAATCATGATTATTTTGTCTGTGATCAACCCCCCCCCATCCTATTACACCTTCATATAGGGCAGGACTTAGGGTGGTGGGGACCCCTGGGCTTGAGTCACTTTCGGGCCCTACCTTCTATATATATTACCATATTTATCGGCGTTTAACACGCGCCCCAAGTTTAGGAGGGAATTTTAAGGAAAAAAACTTTTAGGAGTAAGGAAAAAACTTAAATTTAAATGCCCATCAATGCAGCCTTATCCGTGTCCATCTGCAGCCTTGCCCATCCATCTGCAGCCTTGTCCAGTGTTATTGCAGCCTTGTCAGTGTAGCCTTGTCATTTGCAGCCTTGCCCCAGTGTCATTTGCAGCCTTGTCATTGCAGTCTTGAAGTTTAAAAATGGCGCCGCCGAGATACAGAGTCCTCTGTATCTCGGTGGCTCTCGGGTCATCTCGGCAGCTCTTGGGTCCTCTCTGCGGCTCTCAGGTCCACTTGGCGGCTCTCTGGTCCTCTCGGCGGCTCTCTGGTCCTCTCAGGTCCTCTCGGCGGCTCTCGGGTCCTCTCGCAGGCCCGAGCGAAGCCGAGAGTAGCCGAGTGCACTCGACTCGGCTCACAGTCACGCCCAGTCCCTGTGTTATGTCCATCATAGGGCGGGACTGGGCGTGACTGTGAGCAGAGCCGAGCCGAGTACACTCGGCTATGTAACTCGGCGGGGCCCCCTATTGGGCAGGGCCCATGGGCTTGAGCCCAGGCAAGCCCAATGGTAAGTCCGGCCCTGCCTTCATACCCCAAGGCCAGCTAGGGAAACAGAAAGTTTGGAGGTAAAGGGAATCCATTAACTGGTGCAATCTTCATAAGATTTCTTTGTCAGACTGTGTGTACACCCTTCACATGAATGGCTAATGCTGCAGCTGCTGCCCAGCTGCTGAAGATTGCACCAGTAAATGGGTTCCCTTTAAGGCTAGATTCACACTAGAAACTTTCTGTTTCCATGGCTGGCTTTGTGGTAGGAAGGTGTGATGGAATGGGGGGGGGGGGGGTGATCACAGATAAAATGTTCATTGATTCTGAGGGTTTTGCGATAGAACAAACATTCAGCTTTTTCCTTATTTTAGGGTCCTTTCACATGGGTGGACTCCACCAAGCGGTTCCGTCTGCTCAGCGGGGGATCTGTACGCTGATCACAGCTGAGCATGCAAGTGACATGTCCGTGTCCGCTCCGCTACTGCAGAGCGGACACAGCCTGCTGTTCTTTATGGGGAAGTCGGATGTATACGGACCACCTGTCTGTTTACATCTGACTGTCATCAGATCCGATCGGATGCCGATGGGTGTAAATGAACACATGTCCATTTACATCTACCTCTCCATAGAGAAAAATGGTATTTATGTGGATACGAGCGTGTTTGTGTGCGTGTAAATGCAGGGGGGTTGGTGTACTTATGTGGAGGTGTGTGTGTGTGTGTGTGTGTGTGGCCCTCCCGTCCATCCCGTCCAGCCAATGATTCTTCTTTTTTTAACTCTGCCCTCCTGCCATTTTAGAGTGAGCTGCAGTCTAAAATGCCCAGGTCTATTTTTGTCCTAGTCCGGGCCTGGTGTTAACTGACCATTTTCAAACAACATAACATGTCAAAACAATCCGATCTAGATCTAAAGATTATAGGAAGCTGAAATCATATGCAAACCCTGGCTTGTCACGTAAAAGTCACACTTGGTTCTGTCCCTACCTAATGATCCTTTAATGTAATCAGTGGTGTCACTGACCAAAAAGGGAGGTCAAAAGGTGGAGGTCATCTTGTCAATTACAGGAAATGTCAAGCTTTGCATAACATTTTGTCCTCTATCCTTGGATCCAATTTTTATTTTGGCATGCAAGGTTAACAACGTATTTTTGGCAGCTGAATGATTTTGTGTAGCGATTATACAGAAAGTGAAGCTTTCCAAGGTTATCTTTATTACAGCTGCTGTGCAAACTATCACATCATACAGATGGGGGAGGGTTTGTTTATGCCATCTTTCCAATATTTATACCAGCGTTTCCCAATCTTTTTACCTCAGAGGACCCCTTGTAATAATTTGTCAGGTCTCGAGGAACGCCGGCTAAAACCAGTTATTTGGGCATTAGTAGGGAAAATGTCCCTTTCATTGGTGGCCAGTGGGAAGAATGCCACCCTTACACATACAGTAGCTCACAAAAGTGAGTACACCCCTCACATTTTTGTAAATATTTTCTTATATCTTTTCATGTGACAACACTGAAGAAATGACACGTTGCTACAATGTAAAGTAGTGAGTGTACAGCTTGTATAACAGTGTAAATTTGCTGTCCCCTCAAACTCACTCAACACACAGCCATTAATGTCTAAACCGCTGGCAACAAAAGTGAGTACACCCCTAAGTAAAAATGTCCAAATTGGGCCCAATTAGCCATTTCCCTCCCCGGTGTCATGTGACCCATTAGTGTTACAAGGTTTCAGGTGTGAATGGGGAGCAAGTGTGCTAAATTTGGTGTTATCGCTCTCACTCTCTCATACTGGTCACTGGAAGTTCAACATGGCACCTCATGACAAAGAACTCTCTGAGAATCTGAAAAAAGAATTGTTGCTCTACATCAAAGATGGCCTAGGCTATAATAAGATTGCCAAGACCCTGAAATTAGAAGCATGAAAAAAAGAAAAGAAAAATTATGTCAGACAGTTAATTCTTACTTTTCTTAAAGTAATACTAAACACTCACTGTTTAATTTACATTGTCCCTTCTATTTCTGTATATGGATGATGGCACTGTAATTATTTTAATAAAAAAAAAACACATCTAAGTACCTTTTTCCTAATCAATTTACAGCTGTCACATGACCCAGCTCTCTCCCAGTCTGTCTGCAGGGAAATATAAGCAGGAGGAGTGTCTAGTCCTCTGCTGCTGGTCACATGTTCAAAATAAAATACAAACAGCCTTTGGAATATGGAGTTAAAATAAATAAATTGTCATACAAATATATATTTGAAATCAAATCTTTATTATTTTGTGGCAATAACATGGTGTGGGCAGATTTCTGCCAGTCAAAGGCTGCGTCACGCACCTCCAGCCTGTATCTTAGAATAACAGGGAGGGGAAGCCTCCATCAATCTACATGTAATATCCCACCCCCATAGTGTTTAGCTGGTTAGTGAGCATGGAGGAGGAGGGAGGGAGTGGGCTCCACTGTGTATACGCCCACGTGTGTGACTCTATAGTCACATGGGCTGCTCAGATGTGATAGGGAGGAAATGCTCGGCATAGAAATTCACTGAAAACTGAGCATGTGCAGAGTTACCACCACAGCTGCAAAATCTCTACCTGAATTGGGGGCATGAACACAAGGTGGAGATAGAGAGCAGCAGGATCAACCAGGTTTTTTGCAGAATACAGAAAACAAATCTCATAGTGACTGGGTAACTATGAACAGCATGTAATACAGCATTTATTAATAGTTTTTTTATGATGTGGGTTTACCAATTTAATGGTTGATATTCTTGTTGCATCAAAGGGCTAAATGTTCCAACATGGTGTACAGGAATCTGAACTTCACCAGTGTCAAGAGAACATATAATACGGAAGCCCAATAGCTATCTTATCCATCATATTTGCAAGTCCAGTACAGATTTCTTATCATAGTCAGCACACAAACTCTGGTGAAGGGGGGCTTGTGAGTCCCCAAAACACAATAGATTTGTATTTTTTTATCTAATAAAATAACTCATACTGGAATGAACAAATCAGTGTGGTGCGCTCATCCTTCTGAAACATTTCTGGGATTCCATGAGATACCACTGCTGACAAAGAGGTTCCTCCAAAAAATTCAGAAATGGAACTACCTGTCGTCTACTCAAGAGGTCCAAGACTCCTAGAATACACATCGATTTTTTTAATGTAAGTACAGAGACATCTTCTTGTTGCATCAAAGGGAAAATGGTCCAATGAAGGTGCACAGACATGATTTTTGTCCCTAATATCTGCAATGACATATACATTTTATTTGCAATGAATTACAATGTATGTGATATATGAGAAGAAAAATAATACTTAATTTAGAAAATTGCATTTTTCCAATAAATGTATTTTTAAGGAAAAGACAAAACATATTTTGCTTATACAGTGTGGTTAGAAAGTCACACTGAAGCCTCTACAAAACTTGTTACAGTGCTAAAAGGTATGAAAGCTACAGGTGGGCAACTGAGCAATTCACCAGCTGCTAAAAATGCCAAAATTTAAGAAGAGGCACAGGAGCTGTGTTATTCTTTTTGTCATGAACATGTGTGGATGTGACAGTATGACAGGGTTTGGAATATAGGAAACTGCTTAAAGCCCCGTACACCGAATGTCGGGCTGCATCTACTGGGTTCAATAGAAACCGACGTTCTGCCTGTATGTACTGCAGCCGGTTCGACAGAAGACAGCCATGACCCAAAAAATTTCTGCCGACCAGCTTCTAATCAGCGCTCTCAGCCAATGGCCATACCTGAGGGCTGTGGCATCCCTGAAAGATCTGCCTGAAACCAGCACCTTTTATGGGGACCCCAACTACTGCTTGGCTGGGGACTTCTGTTCTACGCTCCTGGAGTATTTTCAGAAAGCTTCCTAAGGATCCAGAACACAGGCAACTGAAGTTCCGAAACTGACTGACCTTGCACATGGCTGCACTGAGATCAGGAAACAATGAGTGCCAGCCTTCTGGACCTAAAGACTTTTCCTAGTTCTACTGTGTTTGCATACCAACCTGAGGGCTGTGGCATCCCTGAAGGATCTGCCTGAAATCGGCACCTTTTATTGGGGACCCCAACTACTGCTTGGCTGGGGACTTCTGTTCTACGCTCCTGGAGTATTTTCAGAAAGCTCCCTAAGGATCCAGAACACAGGCAACTGAAGTTCCGAAACGGACTGAACTTGCACATGGCTGCACTGAGATCCGGAAACAATGAGTGCCAGCCTTCTGGACCTAAAGACTTTTCCTAGCTTCTCTGAGCGATCAGTAGGTGCTATTGTTGTGTGCCTGACTGCTGTGTGCCTAGCAAGGAATGGAACCTGGGACCATACTGCCAGACCAATCTGGTCTGTGTGCTATACTTGTGTATGCTACAAAAAAATAATACTATGAAACGTTATACAGGGGGTCCCCGACTTACGAACACCCGACCTCCGTGTGCTAATACTTGATGCTAATAGTCTGCAGGAGATCTGGTGAGAAAACGAAATAGATACTAATAGTCTGTAGTTGTAGGGCTAGTTCTACTGTGTTTGCATACCAAATTTGGGGTTTCTAGCTACAAGTGGCCCCGAGATACGTGGCCCCAAAGTCGGGTCACAAAATGTAATTCTCTGCTGCAGAAAAGTACTTGACATATCGCCCCTATCTTAGGGTCACTTGGTGCTAGGAACCCCACAACTTGTGGCAGGTGACGTGGCAAGTGGACTATCCACAACTTGGTCACAAGGCACGCGTGGCCGGTCACGTGGCACGCGTGGCCAGTCACGTGGCACTCGTGGCCGGTCACGTGGCACTC
The DNA here is from genome assembly GCA_028564925.1 of Lithobates sylvaticus. Taxonomy (NCBI): domain Eukaryota; kingdom Metazoa; phylum Chordata; class Amphibia; order Anura; family Ranidae; genus Lithobates; species Lithobates sylvaticus. The sequence goes on along the minus strand of CM053027.1, from coordinate 120,534,144 downwards.
GTGGCAGGTGTCGTGGCACTTGTGGCAGGTGTCGTGGCACTTGTGGCAAGTGAACAATACACAACTTGTGGCAGGTGATGTGGCAAGTGGACAATGACATACAGCATATGTACTTGCCTTGCGATCGACATCCGTGTTAAGCCCCATACACACGGTCGGACTTTTTCATGGATTCTGTCCGATCGGACAATGTTGTTGAAAAATCAGACCGTGTGTATGCACTATCGGACAGTGTTCGTCGGTTTGTCCGACGGACAAAGTCTTATCTCCTGCTGGAAAGATTTGCCGTCAACACGGTCCGATCACACCAAATCCGATCGTGTGTACGGTTGTCCGACCGGACAAAGTGCTACGCATGCTCAGATCACATTACAAGACCAAAGCTATTGGCTACTAGCCTCTACGTAGTCCCGTCGTAGGAAACAAACGTCACCACGTTCAGAATGATCGGATTTTCCGACAACTTTGTTCGACCGTGTGTACGCAAAACCAACATCGGACAAAGTATGACGGACATGGTCCGACGGACCTGGTCCGCGGATTGTCCGACCGTGTGTATGGGGCTTTAGACGTGCAAAAGGAAAAAAAATTGTTTTGTTTCGTTTTAATTCGTTAATTAATTCATTTTGTTTAGTTAGATTCGTTAAATTCGTTTTCGGATTTTGTTTCGTTTTTGACCGAATTCGAAAAAATCAGTCGCATTTGAAATTATTTCAACCGGATTTAAAAATATTTCAACCGAATTTAAAAATATTTCTACTGGATTTGAAATTATTTCAACTGCATTAGAAACTATTTCAACCAGATTTGAAACAGTTTCTAATGCAGTTGAAATAGTTTCTAATGCAGTTGAAATATTTTCAAATATGGTTGAAATTGTTTCTAATGCAGTTGAAATAATTTCAACCAGATTTGAAAATATTTCAACTGCATTTGAAATTATTTCAACCGAATTTGAAAATATTTTGCGACCCGAATTTGGGTCCACGTATCTCGGGGTTACTTGGTCATAGTCACTTGTGGTCGGTCACGTGGCACTCATGGCAGGTGTCTTGGCGCTTGTGGCAGGTGTTGTGCCAAGTGGACAATGAGATACAGCATATGTACTTGCCTTGCGATCGACATCCGTGACAGCCATTTCACATCCTTTTTTTTTTATGTGACAGATGTATATAAGTAAATAACCATCTTCCAAAATGTATAATTCAAATAGAAAAGATTAGAACAGAATAAAAAAAATAACGGAAAATTTATATCAAATACTTACCGTAATTTTCCTTTCCTGATAGGCTCCATGGCAGCATACGTGTGGGTTGGCCCCGCCTCCATAACTACCCAAAAGGACCCCTCTCCCATAAATCTTTGCTCCTGGCTGCTATCCGTGTTCGTAACTAGCCTACTCCAGACATTTGGGAGGGAACTCCTGCTGCCATGGAGCCTATCAGGAAAGGAAAATTACGGTAAGTATTTGATATAAATTTTCCGTTTTCCTGACAGGCTCCATGGCAGCTTACGCGGGGACCCTCCGCCATTTTCCGGTGGATTTTGAGGACGCCTATCCTGAGGGAGAAACCCAGATCTCCCACCTGTGGCCCGGGATGCGGCACCAAGCCTGCTTAGAAGCAGGGTCTGCGAGCCACGGACGGAGCCACAATGCACGTCGCGCCGAAACGGCTGCCAGCATATCCCGAGCCATACGGAGCGCTTTAACCAGGGAGGGAACCAAACCATAGTCAAACCCCAAACCTGGATCTTCCGGAAATAGCGGGTCTGCCGGGGATTCACAGGGCTGTTGAGCTTCCCTTTCCTGCAGGGATTCTTTTACCACTCGTCTCACCATTGATTCTAGGCGCTGGTCAGCGCCGTCTCTCTCATCCGCTGCCTTAGTGAAACAATGGTCACACAGGCATTTTGCACCCCCAACATGCTTTCTCTGGCCTCTTGCTGGAGTGAGCCACAGGGGGGCGGGAATAATCCCTGTCACGCTGTTCCGACCTGGCGGACCTATGGTGGCTGGATTTTGAGGAGGATTTGCGGTGGTGCGATTTTGACGATCCACTCCGTATTTGTCGGTCTGCGCATGCGCGGCCGACTTACGAATGTCCGTAATTTTTCCGACCCGACTTAGACAGAGGAAAAGGATATAATCAATGGGCACACACATAAACACTGGGGCCATGTCCTTTCTTCAGCGCTACTCTGCAATTACTCTCCATACCCTGCTTAACAGTAACTCGGCTTGAAATAGTATCAACATGATTTGAAATTTTTTCAACTGCATTTGTATTGTTTTCACTTGGTGCTAGGAACCCCATAACTTGTGGCAGGTGACATGGCAAGTAGACAATCCACAACTTGGTCACATGGCAGGTCACGTGGCAAACTTACATTATATCTTTTTTTTTATGTGACAGATGTATATAAGTAAATAACCATCTTCCAGGTTCTTCAAAAATAACTTAATAAAGTGCTGATGTATACAATAATACACACTCACAACATTCATTTTATTCTCTTTTTAATTATTTTAACAATTTTTTACTTATAGGGGTTCTAGATCATGCCAGAGGAGACCTGATCCAGCCCACCATTTCAGTGCTGCAGGAACTGATCACTTGCAATAGTGATCTATTCCCAAATGCAATCAGCTAGCAACAGTGGCAGCTTATGCTCCATTTTTTTGAGGGGCAAATAACCCCCACCCCTACCATTTGGTCAGTCGATCGGTCTACCCCCACCCCCCCCCCCCCGTCGCTCACTCATCCGCCCACCAGCCCTGCAATTACCCCATTTAGGTCACGGGCAGCTTCGGCTCCTTCCTGCATCTCCTTCTCCTCAGCGTCTTTACGGCAGCTTCCCCTGTGTCTCCTCCTCCTCTGCGGCTTTCTCCTCAGCGACCAATGCGGTCGCTTCTCCTCTCGGCCAATCAGGTCTTAAGACCCGCTTCCTGATTGGCAAGGAGGAGAATCAGGAAGACAATAGCGAATATTAATTTGTTATTGTCATACAACTGGTGGAGGGGGGGCACAGGGCCTGGTATGGATTTACCCCCTTAATGACCAGGGCATTTTTTGTAAAACGGCACTGCAACGCTTTAACTGACAATTGCGCGGCCGTGTGACGTTGTACCCAAACGAAAATTATGTAATTTTTTTCCCACAAATAGAGCTTTCTTTTGGTTTTTTTTTTTTTTTTTTTTTTGGTATTTCATCACCTCTTTTGCGCTATAAACAAAAAAAGACTGAAAATTTTGAAGAAAAAAAACAATATTTTTTAGTTCCTGCTATAATACATATCAAAAAAATATATAAAAAAATAATTTATTCATCAGTTTAGGCCAATATGTATTCTGCTACGTATTTTTGGTAAAAAAAAATCGCAATAAGCGTATATTGATTGGTTTGCGCAAAAGTTATAACGTCTACAAAATAGGGGAAAGATTTAGGGACTTTTTTTTTTTTTTTATTATTGTCTTTACTAGTAACAGTGGGGATCAGCGATTTTTAGTGGGACATTGCGGCAGACAAATTTGACCCTAAGTGACACTTTTTGGTGACCAGTGACACCAAGTGCTATAAAAATGCACTGATCACTTTATAAATGGTACTGGCAGAGAAGAGGTTAACACTATGGGGTGATCAAAAGGTTAAGTGTTCCCTAGGGAGTGTTTTCTAACTGTGGGGGGGGAGTGAAATGACTGGAAGTGCAGTTGCTGTAAATTTGAGGGGTAGATCTGAAACGAGGGAAGCTCTGCTGATTTTATCATTCAATCATGCGCAAGCAAAAATGCTGTTTTTTATTTTCCTTGCATGTCCCCCTCGGATCTACAGCAACTGTGGATTTGCCTTTAGTAAATAACCCCCCCGGTGTTAATGAATCCTAAGGAGCATACACCACAAGCAATCTCATATTGTAAACACATGGACTGGTCAGAAAAATCCAGAAGAGGGCGCTGTGTGGCCTGTTTTCCATCCTATAGAAGACAGCTTTACACAATGCGCTTAGGGCTCTATTCAACAACAACCTCTAAAAAAAGTCATTTTAATCTCAAATCTTTCCAAGAGATTTGAATGAATGAAAATACGGCTGGCTCCTGCAAACAGTCTGGGTTTAAAATTCTTCTCTAGTCCAGTAATTTGTAGACTTTGTGTTCTATGAATTCAGATCAAGGAATAATGTACTGTTTGGAAAAAGGAGAACATCTGTACAAAAACAAATCTATTCTAGAGGCAGCCAGCTTTTTTCCAGTTCTGTAAAGACGTAGATGCAACAGAGTTACCAAAACATGTAACCTCTAGAGCTGTCTTGTTACAGTATCATCTTTAATTCATTGCAGGCAAGGAATACATTGATGTGTGCTGCTGAAAATTAAAGCAAAATTCCATGTTTCAATGAATTTTAACCACTTGAAGACCAAGCCTTTTATGGCACTTTATCCCAAAAAGTTGCGTGTGAAAATCGGCTGTGCCAATATCGTGTGACATAAAAAAATTGCAACAATTGCCATTTTATTCCCTAGGGTGTCTGCTTAAAACTATTTTATATAATGTTTGGGGGTCCTAAGTAATTTTCTAGCAATAAATTGTAAATTGCTAGAAAATTACTTAGAACCCCCAAACATTATATAAAATCGTTTTAAGCAGACACCCTAGGGAATAAAATGGCAATTGTTGAAATTTTTTTTATGTCACACGATATTAGCACAGCCGATTTTCACACGCAACTTTTTGGGATAAAGTACACTTTAATAAATTTAAAAAAAAACACATTATGTACCCCAATTGTTTATAAAATATGAAAGATGATGATGTTAAAGCGGAGTTCCACCCTAAAGTGGAACTTCCGCTCATCGGATTCCTCCTCCCCTTGGCACCTTTCAGGGGGGTGCAGATACCTGTATATTAGGTATCTGCACCCACTTCTGGGAGTAGCTAGCCATAGCTAGCCCAGATGCCCCACCATACACCCCCCCTCCCGTTGTGTTCTGGGAAACACACAGTTCCAAGGACACAACGGGGACCAGTAAAGACGTGCACTGCGACTCGCGCATGCGCAGTAGGGAACCGGCCCGTGAAGCCGCAACGCTTCACTTCATGATTCCCTGACAGAGGATGGCAACAGGGGCAGCCGAGAGACGAGCGAATGCTCATCATCTGCTGCCGACATCGCTGGACCCTGGAACAGGTAAGTGTCCATTTATTAAAAGTCAGCAGCTGTAGTATTTGTAGCTGCTGACTTTTAATATTTTTTTGTTAAGGTGGCCATCCTCTTTAAGTAAATATATACCTAACATGTCATGCTTTAAAATTGCGCACGCTCCTGGAATGTCGACAAACTATGGTACTTAAAAAGCTCCATAGGCGACGCTTTAACATTTTTTACAGGTTACCTGTTTAAAATTACAGAGGCAGTCTAGTGCTAGAATTATTGCTCTCGCTCTAACGTTCGCGGCGATACCTCACATGTGAAAATACCGCTTGCATATGCGAGTGCGACCTACGTATGCGTTTGCTTTTGTTTTTTATTTTTACATTATCCCTTTCATTTTTACCACTTTTTTTCCTACTACAAGGAATGTAAACATCTCTTGTAATAGAAAAAAGGATGACAGGTCCTCTTTATGGAGAGATCTGGGGTCAAAAAGACCTCAAATCTCTCCTTTACCTTTAAAAGCAAAAGATTAAAAAAATAATAGTTTTTTTGATCCTTTGCTTAAAAAAAAAAATATTTACTTTCATCCAGGACCAGAAGTGATGTCATGACATCACAGCGGTCCTCCAAGGCCATAGAAGTGATCAAAGACCATCTAGCCTTTTATCACTTCTCGGGCGCGCTGGTGGAAACGGTAAGCCCGGGAAACACCGGTGGTAGGGGGACGTCCCCTCCCGTTGCTTTTGGAAGCGTTCCAGTGGCATATGAGACACTCAGAGCACTTTCATGAGAAAGCCAGCCACCTGCTAAAGAAAAAGGTACCAGGGTTGTGGCTAATAGCTTCAGCCATAACCCCGGTAAACCACTTTCAAATCGAAAAGTATGTATACGTATTGGGGTCGGCAAGTTAATATATAGTTAGTTTGGGACAAGCTGACCCAACAAACTATTTCCTAGAATTAGCTACATACAGTATGTGCCGCTGTGGGCAACTTCCCATCTGCTGCTGGAATTAAGGTGATTAACATGTCATACTTACCTGCACTGTGTAATGTTTTTTCACAGAGCAGCCCCGATCATCCTCTTCAGGGGTCCCCCTTGCAAATGCTTCTGGCTCCTCCCCCCTTCTGAGTGCCTCCATAGCAGTCTGCCTGCTATGGGGGCACTTGTGCAGGTTCGATCCCGAGCCGGGCTCTGTGTGTTTATTGACACAGAGCGCAGTTTGGCCTTGCCCTCTGCTACCTCCTCACAGGGTGTGGTGACTCCAATTGCTGCCTCCATGTCCAGTGGGGAGAAAGAGAGAGCAAGGAGCCGCTCAGGTAAGAATAAGGGGAGTCTGGGGAGGGGGGTGGCGACCTGTACACAGAATGCATTAAGGTAAAAAAAGTCTGCCTTTAGGACCACTTTAAAGAGAGTTGGGCTGGTCAGATCAGTGGAGATCACTGAAGCAGTGGTATCTACTTCATCGATTTCCATCTTCCAGAGGGATCAGCCAGGTATGGTACATACCAGGGGTCTCCAAACTTTCTAAATAAAAATTCTTTCGTTGATGCCCTTATAGCCCTTTCTCCTCCATACTCTCTCGTACTCCCCTTCTTGAACCCTTATCTTACCAATATTTTGAATTATTTGCAATGAGTTTTCCACTTTCACTAACTCCTGCCAACACACTCGTGCCACTCTGTGATGCCGGTATTATATCTTTTCTTCAATTTCCCAACATTTACTATATCGCAGGTTTTTCCATCTTCTGACTACGCTGTTTCTGTACTTATACTGCAGTAGATTATCGTAACACAATGTAATGTACTTACCACAGTTATATTGTTCAACTTGTACTTTCTACTGATTTTACTTGTACTGTTTGAAAAACCCTAATAAAATCTTTTGAAAAAAATAAATAAATAAATAAATTCTTTGTCCTTCAGATTTTATGGGGCTGAACTGTGGCCAATGGGAGAAGAAAATGTCCCAAAGTCAGAAGGTACAACCATGGAAGTAAGAAAATTACAAAGCAGTAGTCAGTAAGAGCAGGAAAAGTATCCCATCATTGATATTAGTTGAAGGAATAGCACCTTATAGATGGTGTCTGTGGGAGGAAGAGTGCCCCATCAATGGTGATAAATTGGAGAAATAGTTCCCCATTGTTGGTGTCAATGGAAGGAATAGTGCCCAAACATTGGTATCAGTGATGGGAATTGTACCCCATCATTGGTGTCAATGGGAGAAATTATGCCCCATTGTTGGTGTCAGTTGAAGTGGGAGGAATTATATGCCACTGTCAGTGGAAAGAATGGGTCCTCGTTGTTGGTGTCAGTAAGAGAAATAGTGCCTTGTATCAGTTGGGTGGAATGATGCCAAAAAAGCTGGATAAAGGCAAGAAAAGGGCCACAACTTGGAGACCACTGGTAGATACTGTGCACAGTTACATTGGTCCAAGCTGGATCAATGTAACTATGTATACCATTCCAATGCCTGGAATTATTCTTTAACCGCTTCCTGACCGTCTCACGCCGATATACGTCGGCAGAATGGCACGGCTAGCCAAAACGGTCGGGAGCTCCGTGACCACGGCCGTGGGACCAGCGGACCCGATCGCCGCTGGTGTCCCGCGATCGGGTCACAGAGTTGAAGAATGGGGAGAGGTCTGTGTAAACAAACCTCTCCCCGCGCTTCCTACTCTGCCTGTCATTGATCGGCTGTTCCCTGTCATCGGGAAAGCCGATCAATGATGTCAGACGTCAGCCCCACCCCCTAATGTAAAAAAAAAAACACACGTCACACACCATAACCCCTCCCCGCCCCCTAGTGGTTAACTCTTTCACTGCCAGTGTCATTTATACAGGAATCAATGAGCTTAAATAGCATTGATTGCTGTATAAATGACAATGGTCCCAAAAAATGTGTCAAAAATGTCCGATGTGTCCGCCATAATTCGCAGTCACAATAAAAATCGCTGATCGCCGCCATTACTAGTAAAAAAAAAATATTAATAAAAATGCTATAAAACTATCCCCTATTTTGTAAACGCTATAACTTTTGGGCAAACCAATCAATAATCGCTAATTGCGTTTTTTTTAACCAAAAATATGTAGAAGAATACGTATCGGCCTAAACTGAGGAAAAAAAATGTTTTTTTATATATTTTTTGGGGATATTTATTATAGCAAAAAGTTAAAAATATTGCATTTTTTTCAAACTTGTCGCTCTACTTTTGTTTATAGCGCAAAAAATAAAAACCGCAGGGGCGATCAAATACCACCAAAAGAAAGCTCTATTTGTGGGAAAAAAAGGACGCTATATTTGTTTGGGAGCCACGTCGCACGACCGCGCAATTGTCAGTTAAAGCGACGCAGTGCCGAATCGCAAAAAGGGGCCTGGTCCTTTGGCTGCAAATTGGTCCGGGGCTGAAGTGGTTAAAATGTCACATAATAAAACGTCATTCATGTCACTGCACACTAGCACGGTATGTTGAACTGTGCAGTGTGACATGCACCGATATCCAGTGTAGTGCAGAAAACTGCAGAGATGCTGCACTGGGCCAATGCAGACCAGCTTGGCCCAATAAAGTGATTGAAACCTAGGATGATTTATTAAAGGAGTTGAGAATCTTCATACGATAAATTGAGGAAAGATTCACTGGGATTATTCAAATCAAAGCAAATTCCAGTTTATTTATATTATCTGCATGTCTGAGTATTTAACATGAACATAACTACAATTCAGTGCCTTGAAAAAGTATTCACACCCCTTGAAATTTTCCACATTTTGTGATGTTACAACCAAAAACGTAATGTATTTTATTTTGATTTCATGTGATAGACCAACACAAAGTGGCACATAATTGTGAAGTGGAAGGAAAGTGATAAATGTTTTTCAAGATTTTTTACAAATAAATATGTGAAAAGTGTGTGGGGCATTTGTATTCAACCCCTTTACTCTTATACCCCTAACTAAAATCTAGTGGGACCAATTGTCTTCAGAAGTCACCTAATGAGTAAAGTAACATGACAAAATGTGGAAAATTTCAAGGGGTAGGAATACCTTTTCAAGGCACTGTATATTGAGTGAAGATTTTCACTCCTTTAGTAGATCAGCCTGAATGTCTCAGTGCTCCTCAGTTGTAGATCCTATTTGCAGCAGCACCACCTCAACATTTGTTGTAGTTTGTCCATAAAGTGATAGTAAACCATCATTTTGTAACACTTTCAACTACTAAGGGTAACAGATTATATGCAGCCTCTTCATGTTTAAATAGGTTGCATTTCTGCCAGTTTCATCCGGTCCACTGTTTGTTGGCTCCCCTTTCCAGATTGAGGGTGGTTCCTTGGCTTGCAGAGACCTATGGAGCCCTGCCATAGTTACCCTTATGTGCACATTTCTAGGACAGGATTACAGGCTGACATGATTACACTGCCTGTGCCAACATGCATAGGCAACCCAAGAACACTACATATAAAATACATGTGTCTACCCCTGTTCCAAGGGTTAGTGATTGACTCACAGGGGCCACACGTGTGCAACGACGTTTTGAATTATGGTATATGTATTCTAAAGGATGGGCTGCTCCCATCCATAGAAGTACCCATCCATAGAACCCATCCACCCATCCATAGAAGTATGTCTCTATGGCTTCCCTAGCATGTAAGATGACAGAATTGATGGTTCAATTCTGCATCTTTTAAACTTACCTTTCCTGATGGCTTCATCTGTATTCTTCTCCCTGCGGGCGTGGGCGGGCTCTCAGCGGGGATCGGCGTCATTTCCTGTTCATTTCGCTGTGTCTCCTGGGATGTCGTGTAATCAATCCCAGGAGATATTGCAGGGATTCCGACGTGAAATCTCGCGTGATTTGCATGGCGTGACCCGTTGCCATGGGAACCGTCCCGATTATGCCGCTCGTAGCTGTGAAGCTACTGAGCATGCGTGGGAACCGGCAATGCATGCTGGTACGGGAACAAGAAGGGAACCAGGAAGTGTTCGCTTGTGGGTTTCAAATGCCCACAAGCAAAATGACATCGCTCAGGAGATGTCTTTATAAGTAATCTTTCTACATAAAAACGGACGAAGCAACGCTGCAGCACTTAAAGAAGTAAGTTGCTTTTAATATGATTACTTTGCAGATAGATAGACCAAAAAAAATGTTTTTAATTCGTCAGTGCAGAACCGCTTTAACATTACTTTCTATGACATTGGGGTTCTCTCTCACCTACCAGAAATTCAGGGAAGTGTCGCAGAGGAAGCGTTTGTAAGCAGATTAAGTTGTAAGGGTTTCTGGACTTTTTATGAATTAGTCTACACTGATGTACAGTAATTTGGTTATCTACATCGGAAACTTATGAGGGTCAATATAGTGCAGAATTTACTGAGGAGAAGCACAAAGAAGTGCCTTAAAGGAGAAGTATGACCAAAGATTTTTTAGCCATACTTCTCCTATGGATCACAGGAGTGCTGAAGTTACTCAGCCGGTCCAGGCTTAGGAAAGATCCCGACCATATGGTCGGTATTTACCCAGAAGCCTGGACCAGCAGAGCGGAGAGGGAGAACTGAGCGATCAGCAGTGTTTGATTGCTCAGTTCTCACTGCAGACTCGGCGGTGGACAGCGGATCAATGTTGCATCCACCTAGGTGAGTATAATATTTTGTTTTAAATAAAATCTGGAACCTCTCTTGTAAGAATGTTGAGCTTGTTAAGAGATGTGAGCAGCAAATACCCTCGTCCCCCACATTACTAAGTACAAGAGTTCTGAATGGGTAATGGGTATTCTTTTTTTTATAAATACAAAACCTTTTAAACCGACGATACAAATGAAATCAGAGTCACTTCCTTGGAGCATTTAACAAAGACCTATAATTAAAATTAACACTCCATTAGAATCAATAGGGCAGATGTCAGCATTACCAAAACAAGTTTTTCTTAGTGTAGCGACAGCGGACTATAATTACCAGTTATACAGACTACCCCACGTCATTCTCCATCTATGCCAATGTCCCTCTAGTGCTGGGCTCCAGTAACTGTCATCATATCTGTGAGCCAAACAGGGAAGATTGTGAGACTAGTAGTCTTTGGATCAGCCATTTGGATGTTGTGGTATTACCCCCGGGCTACACATCCCAGATACCCCTATGCAACTTGAGGGGACCTCTGGGAGGAACTATAAAAAGGGTCAACAAATTCGCCCCACTCTCTTTTCTTCCTGGGCCTCACCGAGTGCACACCTCTCTGCTGGTGTGAGAGTTGCGGCCTAGCACGCGGTGATCGAGTAACTCTAACCCGGCCCTGGAGGGCCCAACTCTGCTGGCTGTTCGTCAGACATTCATGCACCATCAACCCAGCAGACAAACCCAGCAGACAAACCCAATGACCGCCTGTATCCTGCAGCTGGTGGGTCATCCCTGTTCATCTTTCGGAAGGACATCCCATCCAGGGTCACTGTTCCAGAGGCTTCTATCTGGTCCAGTCGTTGGTGAGAGGGCAGTCCTTATCTGGTTATCTTGCTAGAACACTGTGTACAGACACCTTGTCCATGGAAACACTTTAGTGCATTACATAAGACACTGTACATAGACATCCTTCCCCTAAACGACTTCAAGGAATATCACTAGCCTGTTTAAGCTGTCTTGATTGTCATCAAATCACTGTGTCATATTTTAATATAATCTAATGAGCTCCAATTGCCGGTGAAGACTATTGCAGGCCTGCATTCTGAGCATTGCTGTTGTTATTGGTTAGAGGGCCCCATATCCTGCTTCTAGTCTATCTGGTCTCTCATTAGGATATAAAGGTTTAATAGGCCGGCCTGGGATTCCCCTTTGCATGTGCATATTACATTAAATAGTGGATTCTTTAACCACTTACCCACTGGGCACTTAAACCCCCTTCCTAACCAGACCAATTTTCAGCTTTCGGTGCTCTCACACTTTGAATGACAATTACTCAGTCATGCAACACTGTACCCAAATTAATTTTGTGTTCTTTTTTTCACACAAATAGAGCTTTCTTTTGGTGGTATTTAATCCCCCCCCGGGTTTTTTATTTTTTGCGCTATAAATCAAAAAATACTGAAAATTCGGTAAAAAAAGAATTCTTTGTTTTTTATTAAAAATTATTGCAGAGTATTGGCGAGTATTGGCAGAGTATTGGCGAGTATTGGCAAGTATTGGCAGAGTATTGGCAGAGTATTGGCAAGTATTGGCAGAGTATTGGCAGAGTATGGCAGTGTTGCAGTGTTGCACAGTATTGGTAGAGTATTGGACAGTGGTGGCAGAGTATTGCATAGTGGTGGCAGAGCATTGCACAGTGGTGGCAGAGCATTGCACAGTGGTGGCAGAGCATTGCACAGTGGTGGCAGAGTATTGCACAGTGGTTGCAGAGCATTGCAGTGGTGGCAGAGCATTGCACAGTGGTGGCAGAGCATTGCACAGTGGTGGCAGAGCAATGCACAGTGGTTGCAGAGCATTGCACAGTGGTGCAGAGCATTGCACAGTGGTGGCAGAGCATTGCACAGTGGTGGCAGAGCATTGCACAGTGGTGGTGGCAGAGCATTGCACAGTGGTGGCAGAGCATTGCACAGTGGTTGCAGAGTATTGCACAGTGGTGGCAGAGTATTGCACAGTGGTGGCAGAGTATTGCACAGTGGTGGCAGTGTATTGCACATTGCAGGCACTGATCAGCGCTGTGGGCACTACACAGCGCTGGTCCCGTCTCTCCCCCTTTCCGATTCTCCCCTCTCACTGTACCGATCGTTACAGAGAGGGGAGGGAGGAACCGGCGTCATGGCGTGACGCCGGTTTGTGTCCATGTGATCGCTCCGTCATTTGGGGCGCGCGGGTCATTTGGGGAGTTTCTGGGAGGACGTCCGTAGAATAAGCCGACCGCACTGTAGCCGTCTT